>JAWQUT010000351.1:189539-214046 GCA_033807755.1 Ellobium chinense | reverse complement strand
CCCCTCCTCCCCCAACCTCCCACCTTCAACCAAAAGCTGTTAAGCATTAGATGGTAAGCTCTGCACGACAAAAGCAGAAACATTAAACATAGTGAACAAAATAGTGCAGAATGGGGGTCATGAACCGATGGCCTTCAATTTAAGTGGTAACCTGGTTTATCTCTAAACCTTCCAGGTTTGTCCGAATATCTAGTGGTCAAGGAGGATCAAGTGCCACTCGCCAACCAAAACCTCGGCCTTGGAGAACAAAACTAAATGCCCTTTCCGAACTAACTGGCCGCTTGTGTAATCAAAGCAGCAAGTAAAATGGTACCTTTATAATCAAGTCACGAGGAGGTATAGAGACACATGAATAGCTTAGGTTTACAGGATCGTGCGTTTTTGTATCTTTCGTATACAAAATATTTTTCTGAAATTTGCAATATCTATTGATTAAATTCTATGCTCTCAGGTACCGTTGTAATGTCTCTGCATTTACGTTACACATCTGTCATGCTGGTACGTACGGGCTCCATGAAAACTGACTCCACATCTCATATACAAGGAAACGGATTCACATTATACAGCGGAGTCCCTTTTCTCATGACGATGGTGATACCAGTATGGCGTCACATTCGGCCGGAAGAGAATACCAACGGATGACCCACAAGGAACGAGAAGAGAACAACAGCGGATTACCTTAAACGTGGTAACATATTGCAGCACAAATCATTTTCCTTACCCTGTCATCTTTCTTCACCTCCAATCCTTCCCTCATATCATATAAGTTTAATAACTTTATTGATAATGTTCAGGCCGTCTAGGACGGTACATGAGCGGTCAAAACATTTAACACAAGACGGGAGGTACACGATCTCTTTCACTCTCAGCATTTAAACTCTCTTGATATTATGTCATGTTTTAGAGCAATGGTCATCCCNCCCCCCCCCCTCATCCCCCGTCCCCCATACATTCCAGTTCCCTCCAGCTTTTAGGGTGGAGAGGGCAAGAATAAGAATGTCCCCTATTGTCACCCAAAGAGATATAAGGTCAGTTATCGGTCGGTTTTGGACATAAGAACATTACCAGACTGAAGGACAGACTGAAGGAGGTTACCAGCGTCGTCCGAGGAATTCGGGTGCACAAGGATAAGAAGATCCGAAGGGTGAATTGTTATGCCATAGAAGCTCTGAGAGCGGATGAGAAGGCAGAAATATTAAGCCTTGCTTGACAAAGTTGGTCACAATGAGAAACTTGGTAAGTACGTTTTGCTGAAGTTGGCTGCATTATTTTGGTACGTACAACATGCAAACTTGTGCACATTATGTGATAGAGAAGATTATTTAATTTTCTGTTGTACTCGCTTGAGAAATTTGAATTGGCAGTGATGAACTAAATATTAAACAATCCGTGATCGTACCGATCTCGGAATGTTAGTTTAAGCGATTGTAAAGAGTACGAGCTTCCCATAGCTCTGAAAAGAAGTTGTTGTTGTTGTTGTTGTTATTATTGTCGGTTCTTTTGTTGCTGCTGCTGCTGCTGCTGTTGTTGTTGTTGTTGTTGTGTTGTTGTTGTAGGTACAGGGCGGCGTCGTTGCCAAACGGACATTTTCATACTGTTTCAGCCCCCATTCTCAGCAGTTTCTGCCAGGGTTTCTCAACAAACTGTAACAAGGCTTTGTTCACCTGAACCCCCTCCATCACTCCTTTTTTTTTTATTTCCCTCTTCCTTTATCAGTCCCCATCTCCTCCATTTTCTTAACGCTATTGGAATCCTCTTCTTTTATTTCAACCTCTCAGCATTAATTTTGATTTGTTCAGCATATTTTAATAGGGCAGATTTGTCCATCTTTCTCCTGTCTTAAACTAATCTTGTCCCTGCCAATCTAATCAAATAGAAAATTGTGTTAGTTTTAGTATGAAAATCTCTCTAGTTCGATAAAGCAAAACAAAAAGGCTTAGCGTTTGTAAAAACTGAAAAGTTTAGTACATTATAATGGTATGTGAATTATTAATTACTAATGCACTGATATCCACCAAAAAGTAATGAGAAAAGTAAGGGGTCTTTGCCTCAAAACATCGATCTTGGTTCGTTCTACTTTCTTTTATTGTCTCTGCCTTTACGGTCCATTTACTAGTCTAAATTTGATAACAAAAAAAAAAAAAGAAAGCTGTTTTCAGTGTGTTTATTTATCGCAGATCGTGATTGCTTGCTTCTTGGTGGTTCCGTCTGTGCTGGGTGCAGCAGACAACTCAACTGATGTGACGCCACAGACTTCTGGTATGCAGAATATTTTATCAGTGACTTTATCGTTATGCATTACTAAAATTTCTGGTGTCTAGTTGTTCTCGATTTTGTCCAAAAATTGTTCAGTGTATGGTTTAAGCTACTAAGTTTCCAGATTCTCTAATGGAGGTGGTAGGAGAGAACATTACAGACTCAGTTTGCTACAAGTAAGTGTATGATCTAACACTTACATATACACTCTTAAAAGTCCATGTAAAATTATGTTGAAGATACGCGAGATTACGAGATTACGAATGTAAAGAAAACAAAGACGATGCAGGATTGTTTAGCTGCATGAAGAGGGTCAGAGGTTTTGTGTTCATTTAGTATAATTCTGGGACTCTCTCAAGAAGTGCTTAGGTTAAGATTTTTCTTAGTGATAATGAAAAGAAGAAATAATGATGCATTTTATAAGTCCTGTATCCAGGATAATGTCTGTTCACATGACTTCCCACTATTATCACCCCAGCAAGCCTGATCACTCATGGACTTTCTCGGTTCCCTGGGGAGCATACAGTGTCGCTGTCATTTACAGGCGCTGATCACTAGCACTCTGGCAACATCTTTCACTGCCAGATACCCACTGAAAAGACGGATGAGTTGAGGAAAATATGCATGAGATGCTTCCCCGGCACATACAACATGATCATGATAGAGAATCGAACTCACGACCTTTAGATCTTGGGTGCAATGCCGTAACCATTCGGTCACGCTCTTCCACGTTTAAAAGCAGAGTTAGGATTAGGAGCGACTCCAGAGAAAATAAAATATCTTAACTAATCTTGTCCCTAACCCTTACCCTGGTATACCTTAGGAGAGTTTAAATGGACATACGATACTTATATTTGTAATTTAAACTGACGATAATATATCACAATAAGGTTCCTCCTGCAGCCTCGTCTGACCAACCGGATGTTACGCCTACGGATACTTCCCCGCAAGGGGCATCATCCATGTGCAGCTCAGCTCCGTCCTCAGCCTCCAGCCCGATGTCTCTTGGTGGAATGGTGGACGCGAAGCTGAAGGCGGTAGACAAAGTCCTGGAGACACTGGGAAGACAGATCATTGATCTGCAGATGTTCGTGGAAGAAAGGTCTCATACCGTTCCATTACTGGCGGAGCCGAAATTTCTGGGGGGAGGGAGTTGGGGTTGGGGGNGGGTTGGGGGGAAGGGGGGATGGAGGAAATGTCTCCACAACTCTGAAGTAGTGTCATTATTATTTGAAGATTTGTATCGTCCTGCAAATTATCTCTCCATTGCTTACTTGCTACTTTCATTCTCTTTCTCCAGGCATCTTAGTGAAATGACCTTCGAGAATTAATACACAAATCATAACATGAATGCTGTTATCAGTCATTCTCCCTCATCATGTTTCCTATCTCTCTTCCATCCCCACCCTACCCACTCCTTTGCTCATGAATTCTGTCCTTCACTCATCTTCTGTATTTCTCCAATTCCTTACCGGGGGACACCCATGTTAGCTGAAATGTGTGAACTGTCTTGCTTCAAAATTCAGACTATAAATTCCTCAGAATATTTGCTTTATCAAGGCTTTTTCGAATACAGCTTACCCTCCATCAGGTATTCAGTGCGGAATCACCTCTGTTCATACAAATGACGTGAATTCATTATTTTGTTGTTGTTGTTGTTGTTGTTGTTTTCAGAATCCGCTCAGATGGCCAGACAGGAGTGAAGACCACTCGCCAGGTCCACATGGGTACTCGGAGTTACTACATTGACAACCACATCTCCGACTCTGCCATATCCGCCCATGACCACGCCAACTATGAATTCGTTCTGGGACTTGGTAATGCCATATGAGGATCATGTTCATCATTAATATATTCACTATCATCATCGTTATTACCATCATCTTTACCATCATCATCAGGCACTGGCAAATAATGGAAGATAAGCCAAAAGTGGCATCTGTAAATATAAAATATCTTGGCTTTGATGCAGACTGCTAGAACTATCGTAAAATTAATGATAATACATGACTCAAGAAAGCACATTGCATGCTCATTATTTTCACCATCACTATTTCATCTTTCTCTATTTTANACAAAAATAATAAAGGGGGGCAGTGAGCGGACACAAACAGATGTTCACACTAAGTAGGATAAAGAGGAATGAGCTCAAGAAGACAAACGCAGAGAGAAAATGCATTTGTCTTCTTGAGCATTTTCCCCATTACACTACTTTGTGTGAGCATCTTTGTTGTGTCTGCTCACTCCCCACTTCTGTTACTAAATGCTCAGTTTCCATCTTGTACTATACTTCTGTTTTAGAGCTGCTAAAGACGGTATAGACATACATTTTAAATCATAAGGATCATTTCAAGCAATGTTCCTTGTGACTGAAAATAATATCTAGAATGAGAAATGTATAGGCTAATAGGCTAAACGATACAAAATAAGAGTACGTAAAGAGGCATTGGTGGGGGGAGAAAGCCAGGGAAAGAAATAACAGGCATTAAGGGTAACTATAACAAGACATCGTTATTTTCCATTGACGCCCTCGTTGTCCACTTCACGAACATTATGACTGTTTGATACTTCTTTGAGGAACCAGCTGGCTTGGAAACGGGGCATTTCCTTAGTCGCTCCGCTCTCATCCTCCCGCAGTCAACTCAGACACGTTTTAGTAAGAGCGACTGATACTATCTCAATGCGGTCTTTTTTATCTTTGGTAGGAGAACACTTTTGTTTACCATCTCCTTCTAACCTATTTTCTTCTTTTCCTGAACATAAAACATCACCATCGTCATGTTTATCTTCAGATTTGTTGATTTCATCGACATATCGACATGCACCAGGATATCTACTTAAGTCTAATTTCTCCATTCGCCCCACCCTTTGAGTTATGGCATATCCTGCCAGTCTCACGGCCCACCTGTTTCCTATCACCTTCGGCATGGCCTGGGCAAAATGATGGAGCATCTTTAAAATACCATTATAGGGCAGTTTGATAAATAATCTTTGAAATAATATTATGGGACAGAATGGTGGAGCATCTTTAAAATAATATTGTGGGGCTGAATTATTAATTATCTTTGAAATAATATAATGAGGGAGAATCATGGATCATCTTTAAAACAGCATTAAGGGGCAGAATGATAAAGTCATCTTAAAAAAAAAAAATATAGTGCAAAATGAAGGATCACCTATAAAATAATGTTTATGGCCCCTTATGTGTCCGCAGGAGAGTTTGTAGCTGTCATGAACGGTGTAGAATTCCGTACCCGCCATAATGACTACATGTTCAATCAGCCTTCACACGGTCCGGACTTCAACGCTGTAGACAGAATCCCTTACCCCGATATGCCACCAGAGGTCACCAGCAAGCCGACACTTCAGGTCAGGGTGATGGTTTACTATGCGGCTGCTGCTGCTGCGTCTGCCGCTGTTGCTGACGCTGATGCTGCCGTTGGTTTTTGGTTTTTTTTGCTGCTGCTGTTGCTGCTGCTGGTGCTCCTGATTACTGCTGATGTTGCTGTTTGTTTCGCTGTTGTTGTTGTTGTTGTTGTTGTTTGTATTCGTCCCAACTTCCTTTGACTACTATTATTCCGGCTCCAGCAACCACAGTTTAGCAGTTACTGTAGTGAGGTTGCTTACTAACTCAATTCCATTATAAGGTGAAGAAGGAGAAAGGGGAAGGTGAAAAGGATAAACAGCTAGTTAAAGGAGCATGGTAGTTTGCAATGTATTGTCCACGACAGCAAAATAAACGATCGTGAGACACCATGTCAGGGTAAACGACTTCTTAAGAATGATATCTGGAGTTTTATTTACCCATATGCTAACTATGGTATAGGTGGACAGAGGATCTCGTGTGTTCTTCTTTCCACCGATGAGACATAGACATGTTGTTTCCGATTTAGAATAAACATGCTTCTATTATAAGTGAGAAACAGGGATGTCTGGACTGGAAGATTTTGACGGCTACTGTAGGCTCGTGACATTAGCTTAACGTAACCGTAATGATAGTGGATAATTCGAACAGTGTGTGTGTGTGTGTGTGTGTGTGTGTGTGTGTGTGTGTGTGTGTGTGTGTGTGTGTGTGTGTGTGTGAGCGAGCTCTCATACGAGTACGTATGTCTAGGGAGGAGAGGGTGGGCTTGTGTATGTGTGCTGTTCTATAATTTTTATGCCATGTAATCTGAAACGCCATTATTACCAAGCAATGTTCCAGATGGATAATTAAGTTATCGCTTTAAAGAAAAACAAATGTCTGGTTTTGGTGAGTAGGCAACAGCACTGTCCCACTGAGCACAGAATAGTTGGACATCACTCTAACCTCTATCCAATATGTCATACAGGAACAAATTCTGGAACTGAGAGAATGGTTCCGAGCTTTCAAGAATCAGGACCACTCCATCCGCGACTACCGAAAATACTTCAAGCCCAACTTCTGTTATCTAGAAGGAGGATGGACTCTGTCTTCCAGGGACGAGTTGCAGGAGCCATTCAAGAGTGACAGACACCAGATAGACGCCACCAGCTGGTTTGATCTCTCAGAGAAAGTGAGTCACAGAGTTTCTTACACGGAGAGAGAGAAAATCCCCTTTTAATGGAAATTTCCATTATGCAGTTCTAGTGTGTACTGTTTTGCAAAGATTAGAGTAGGGTTGTCACTCCAGGCAAAAAATTTGATGAATGAGGTTGTTATTAAGTGGTCGATTTATTTATTTATTTATTTATTTATTTATTTATTTATTTATTTATTTATTTATTTATATCCGTCTAGTGTGTACTTGGGTGGGAAAAATGGGTGGTGAGAGGGGTAATTTTCTTGGTTTACGTTTTATCAGGGTCGTCACTACAGGCATAACCATGTTTAAAAAATATGAAAAGTGGCACTTTCCACACAGTACATTCATACTGTATGCTGGATTTTAGCCACTAGAAATTACACATGCCCAAATGTTTATGCTTATCCTGTGAGCTCAGCCCTAGTATCCGTTGGCCTTTACCACTGACAAAGTATCCAAATGAGCGTCGAAGTCATAAAAAATGAGAGTCTGAATAGGAGAATACAAGTAATTTAATTTTTTGTTTTGTCCTATATGCCATAGTTTGAACTTATCGCCATGAAAGCTCTCTTGTAATCCCTGGCTATGTGAACAAACAATTACCTCATTTGCATGTTCTCTTTCTTTTGCAACCCCTGGCCCCAAATAGTGTTGCTGTAATTTATTCTATACAGATTAAGAAAGCAACATTTTCATTAAGACAAGTAACAACTATGCTCGCTTGACGTTTGGCAGGGAAAAATATAAATTTTAATTTGAAAAATATATCGCACTAGTCAGGTACTTCGTATGGTTGACCTACACTGATCTGTGCATGTGTCATGCGCTAATGTCGTCTTCACCCCTGAACTGATCTGATGTCTTTGTAATTTTAATGAGCCCCAAATAACCACAAGCCCTGGGTTTGTCCGCAGGTTCGATTTTCATCCTACGTCGGCCAGATGAACGCGTTAGAGAACTTTGCCTACCTGCCCACCACACTGTACAACGTCACCGAAGATGGCCAACCCCAGGTCGCCCAGTGGAACTACCGGATGTTGTGTCACCCCTTGGAGCAGGACCTGCCCACTTCCTACTTCCGGCTGCAAGACGATCTCTCTTTCAGAATGGCCAACAAGCTTCCCATGGAGAAAATGGCGGAGATGCGGGCTGCACGCTTCACGCTGGATGAGTTTGGAACAGACACGTAAGAAAGATGACCAAAAAGACAATATGATTTTCATTGTGCAAGCCAAACTGCCATGGGCAACTTAAAGTAATAATATTCTTCTAACGTAATAATAATGAAGTTATTAGTCTAGTATACAGCCCATTGCCAATTGCTATTTTCATGAGATTTCACATTATTATTGTTGTTATTATTATTATTATTGTTATGATTATATTATTATTATTATTATTATTATGGGAGGCCACATCACTCAGTGGCATTCTAAATCCACATACAATGCCGCTGTCACTTACAGGCGTTGATAACTAACATTCTAACAATATCTTTTACTGCCAGTAGCTTGATATCCATTCTACTCACAGATGGATTAAGAAAAATGTGAGTGAAGCGCTCCCTATCGAAACAGTCGACTTCACTTAATTGTAATCCGACTTATCGCAAATTCTGCTTAACCGCAACATTTTTCACACACGCACGAAAAGAAAGAAATGTTATATTGCTGTATAATCATTAATTCCTTTTAACTGGAATTTTACCCTGCTTCCGAGGAACTGAGATTAAGCGGAGCTGATTGTATTTAAAACTTCATAGTGTCGGGACTCGAATCCAAGACGTTTGTTCGTATTCATAGAGAAACACGATACACTCTACTGGACGAGCTCATGCATCAGATCCCCGGAAAGGACAACTATGGCGCTAACCTGACGGACGACGCCTTCGGCCTCATGAACTATGACGTCACGACGCCCGGCTTCGATCAGAAACCCGTCAATGTTGGCTACTATCACAGGCTGTACAAAGTTGGCCTCAGGGGAGCTATGGGCGGAACGGTACGTTCCTGCCTGACTGACTGATCAGCTGGCTGACTGACCGACCGACCGACCCACCCACCGACTGACCCACCAACCGACTGACTCACTGACGCACTGACTTGCGGACGGACGGACAGAAGGACGGACGGAATAAATGAATGAATGAACGAATGAATGAATGAATGAATGAATGAATGAATGAATGAATGAATGAATGAATGAATGAATTTTTACAAACAGAATGGCTCGAACTGACCACCCTTAACTGGAACTAATTGTCTCATTCCATGAGTGAGCTTGACACATTATGAGCTGATTCTAGAACAACATTATTTCAACCTATTTCCCACCATACTATACCCGTGATAGGTCCACTACCGAGGTTTCAACGACCCGAACCTTTGGGTGGCCGAGACAACCCAGAAGGAGATTATGCCTATGACCATCAAGTACTGTGACAAGCTGAACAAGTGCGTCTGGCAGACCAGGAGGTAAGCCTAGATACTAATACTACCGAATAAGCATACTGGATGGGCGGCCAGAATACCCCTCATGGAGTATTCTGGTTGCATTGCATATTTAATAGAGATAAACAGTTTCTCGAAGGAAGCTTACTCCAAAAATGTTTCGCTGGCTTGAAAATACGATCCAGCCAGAATATTCCATTAGGTGTATTCTAACTCTGGCTATCCAGCTAGTATGAGTATATTTACTCCCCAAAAATTACTCTATATATTTTATTACCTTGCAACACTATGCACTGAGTGCCATGAATTCATAGACTGGAGAATCGTAGAGCGCACCAGATGTTGAGGGACAGAAGATTGCAATGACCCAAAAACTCATGAAACGGACTCATCATGTGTGCTTTTCTAGAAACTGATTGTCTGATAGTGTCACTGCCTTTCAGTAATAAGTTGGCGGTATCCCTAGCAAAAATATCAAGGTCAAAAACAAGAGAGTTAGTTGTAATGTAAATTCTAATTTTTTTCCTAAGTTAATCGATGAGCCCAAAGACCAATGGCCATCTGCATAATTCTTGTTATTTAACGCACTGGGGTAACCACAGGAAACTCCCAAAACATTAGTAGTGTTCACCGAAGTTAACGCATACGCCGTATCAATTAATATGCATTCGGCCATAGCTCTGTGGGTAAAAACTATCTAAAAGTTATGTTCTCCTAATTTTTATTTCTTGCCTTGTTCCCAACAGGGTGACCTATGCCATGCCTCTAGAAGTCGTGTATTCAACACCTCTGAATAAGTGGAATCCTTATAACTTCGATCATCATTCGGTAGGTATCGACAATAATATCATTAAAAAAGACAATTATTTACTGCAAAAACAAACGAAACAAAATCTTATGAATTGCGTTAATAATTCATGAAGTTTCGATGAAATCGAAAACCTTTTTCGACATTGAGGCTGCGCATCAAAGACAAAGGTAATTAAATGTCTGTAATATAGACCTCATACCTCTTTTCACAAATAATTTACGTTCTCAAGGAGTGATGCACAACAAATATGATCACACTAGTGCTTTAGGTCTTTTAGCTGGCAGTGAAAAGATCTGAAATTACCTGCCTGCGTTCCATAACTTTCTCTTAATCCCTCCTCTTGATGGCTTCTTTATCATGATGTCCTTCCTTATAATTGTTTTGCTGACATGTGCTTTAAAATTCTATGGAATGTTTTATGAAGAGAAAAGCGTACAATCATATTTTCCCATTTTAGATTGCCTCCAAATTTACAAAGATTCTTCTTCTTCTTCATTATCATCACTCTCGTCATGTCTTCAAGTTTACTGTTTTACCTTAATAAAATTTGTCTTCTACAGGTCTAAGAGATTACAAAGGTTAAAAAACGGAAAATTGTGTAGTCTCAATTCAATGTTTTTTTGAAGTTACACAGGGTAGTTTCTTATCAGCTCCTCTCGGGTTCACTTTATGTCGTCGTTAGAGCCATGTAGTATGAAGACTGTGCTTTCTTCATGAAAATGCAGGATTGTATAGACCTACATCATTCAGCTAAAAGTGTGAACAACTTACCTGGTCAAGCTACATGGTCTACCTGTATGTGATTGGAGAAGAAAGAGGGGTTACTAGTAGTGTAAAATATCGCGGTTACCCAGCACTGAACATTTTGTATTTAAAACTATCACAAAGAAAAGTCGAAAGTGAGTTTTCACAGTGCCTTATGTTTTGCCAGTCTTGCATGATGGTTTTCCTAAATGTGTAGAGGTATGGTACAGAGGTCTTAAAAGTAATCCAGAGTGTTGCTATGGAACTGTCGATAAAATAAATCCCGCTTATCTTCTTTTTCTTCTTCTTCTTCTTCTTCTTCTTCTTCTTCTTCTTCTTCTACTTCTTCTTCTTTTTCTTCCTCTTCTTCTTCTTCGTGTGAACTATCGCTTTGACAGGCCAATCGAAAAGCTTTCGTACTTTCAATGCACTATCCTTGCGCGCATTCAAGTCAGTTGCGCTTTGTTTACTGCCCTCAGCAAAATTCGAACGGAACTTTTTTTTTTTGCGCTAAAGTAAATTTCACGAGTCAAGTTCAATTAGTGAAACTAGCAAAATATAGAACCTCAAAAAAATTTTTTTTTAAACTTCTACAGTTTTACACTTCAATAAATCTACTTGGACTTGCCATAACGGTACTGTGTAGAGTCGCTTATTTTCTGTCGATCAAATCTTAGCCTCACGAATCCGAGCAACTTACAGACTGAAAATTATGGATGTTCCTTGGGGTTTGACCGCGTACGTTCAGTTGTGCATTATGCAGTTGCACTCTTAGTGTTTAGCGTTGTGACGGTTTGAACACAATACAGTGATTTAGTTTGTGATATCTCCTGGTGGAATGAATCCCAATGTCAAGGGCCTGTGTGAATGTGTGAGTGTGTACTTGCGAGAGTGTGTATGAGTGCGCGCGCTCGTGTGTGTGTGTGTGTCTGTGTGTGCGTGTCTGTGTGTGTGTGTGTGTGTGTGTGTGTGTGTGTGTGTGTGTGTGTGTGTGTGTGTGTGTGTGTGTGTGTGGATGATTCTGTGCCGATGAGTGTATGAGAGTGTCATGTGTACCTGTGTGAAAGTGTTATTCTTGTAATAGAGCAATGACTGGAATCAAGCGAGAATGGATCGGAACGGTTGAGGGCTGAGTGCATCATAGTGTATAGTGGTTTTTATTTCTATATATGTGGTGATATTGTGATGTATGGGAATGGCCAGGAAGGCCAGAAACGAATCTTGAATCTTCACTCTTGAATTTTCATCTCCTAACTTGTATTGGTCAATTATGTCTCTTTTTCTCTTAAGCCCTACATCTCTGAGAAGAAGAACCGCGATGGTCGTTTCTCCAGGCAACACGCATTCAATGGAACCAGCTATAGACATTACTACTGGTAAGATTAAGAAGTTATTTCACGGCGTCGGGTTCAGGATGGAAATTTCTTTGCATCGCACTAGTTCCATGTTGCAAGATTCACTAGCCGAGTGCAGTATGAAGGCTAATCTGCGCACGGCCAGTGGAGCGCAAGTAAATTTCCATCTTGGAATCGAGATTCGTTGGATAATCGTTTTATTACATACTATCATCTGTAGAGAATGAAAGACACGAAAGAATATAGAAAAGTACGAGTATATAGGCAAAGACAAAAGACTATAAAAAAACGTTACAGAGATCCAAATAAACTGAACGACAACAAACATAAAAGAATTGTGAAGATTCCAACGGCAATCTGAAAAAGTAATGTAACTAGGCTTAGACAAAGCAATACCAAGCAAGCTCTTACAACTTTATAATGAGTCATGTTTTTGCTGCTTAGATCTTCCAAGCGTCAAATGTAAATGCTTCTACGGATGAAAATAAATAAGAAATATTTTTCTTAAAACATGTGGATTATGAGGTCGATATTGAAATATGTCAAAGAGAAATAACTGACCAGAGAGGAGCGGCATTCTCCGTACAGCGATCAAAAACTCCCTAAAATACTTAGTCGGTCGTTCATTTGATTCTAAAGAGAAGGTTTAAAAAAAAAGGTTACAGATTAAAGGCAGGCCATATAGCGAAAATCTCCTCTTCTAAAATCAATGTTAATTTACTGTTATTTATGGATCAAACTTTAAAGATGTCTCCAACATTCTTTGCCAGGCCACCCTTTGAATTTTCAGTTTCCTGATCGCGGGTTAATTTAACGTTCAAAGTCATCTCCACCAAACACGGCAAAAACAATTCTTACATCGAGTCCGTTGGTTTTGACTCAGCTCCTTACGTGTAAGATGTTCGGCATCGTAATAATCATCAAAATGAGAGAGCAGTTCAGTTTCCTGTTCAGTTATTAAGAATAAAGGTATGAGTGTGTGTGTGTGTGTGTGTGTGTGTGTGTGTGTGTGTGTGTGTGTGTGTGTGTGTGTGTGTGTGTGCGCGCGCGAGAGAGAGAGAGAGAGAGAGAGAGAGAGAGAGAGAGAGAGTAATATATAATACTACAAGTTTAACAAGTTTATTGATCATGTCTATACCGTGCTGGACGGTAGCTGGGCGGTGAAATTTATATTTATAACAGATGGTGGGACAGACACAGTAGATTAGACAAAACATCATCATTGATGATAATAAACTTACAATGTATATATATACAGAATGTATAATAATGCAGTGTGCACCACATCAGTACACTATAATCTACAATAGTTAGGTTGTCTTTCTCCCTAATGTATTATGCTCACACGATCTTAATAATTGCGTCCAAGGACTTCTGTCGTTAACGGTTTAAAAAAAATGAAGCCCAAGCATGCCGTAAGATATCCCAGCCTACATAAGTAATTAGCATTTTACGGCACTGATCAGCACCAGTAAAGCTTCTTAAGAGGGTAGACCACCCATTTGTTGTAGATTATAATGCATTACTGTGGTGCACACTGACCTTTTATTTTTCAATATATTTTGCTTGAAAATTTTAACATCGGAGTGCTAAATGTGGACTTTTTTTTGTTATTATGGGTGTTGATCGTAAGACAGCTTTATCTCAGGACACAAGTGTTACTTCATCAGTAAAATTCACACAATTGTCCCAGACACATTAATACATAAAAGTAAAAGTGACAGAGGGCATTCAATATTTGTGTCTCAGGCATAAGCTAAACCTTGTGGAATTAAAGGACGGGCTGACTTTGAAAGAGATACAAGGAGAATGGCTCGATAACTATGTTCATTAATGTGTCTACGATACATAATATATATGTGAAATGTGGTAGTGAAGTGACGACTGTATGTTGAGATAAATGTCATCTAAGATCAATACACACAACAGCAGAGGAGCGCTATTTAGCACTACAGTGCGCAATTTTGCATGCAAAATGTACTGACCTAGACAAGGGCAGTGCGCACCACATCAGTACCCCATAATCTACAATAGATAGGTTGTCTTTCTCCCTAATGTGTTATACTCACACGATCTTAATATTTACGTCCAAGGACTCCTATCGAGTTCTACCACGACAACTACACCAGCAGTGGCACACCAACAGCGGACGCAATTGGAGTCCTTGATCCTCAGGGTAATGTCCGGGTCATGGCTACTTCCGGGCTCTCCCTGGTTATGCCGGAAATAGATGGCATTGGCAAAGTGCGCACGCGCTACCCGATATTTCCGGTCCACTACCAAGGAGGCACTGCTGGGGAAGAGCTAGAGGTAGAGTTTGTTTGTCCGTGGGTTCTTCATGCAGTTCTTTGAAATGAAGAGAACCAACTGTGGCGTGGTGATTATAAATGTAACATAGAGGAGAGTAGTTTTGTGGCGTGACAGCGTCAGATGCAAACTGAAGAGTTCAGTTATCAGCGAATGGATACTTTGTATGTTTGATTCGTTTCCAGCCAAAACTTTGCAAGATTTCAGATAAACTTGTTTTCCATATATAAACAGAATGATACTGCTTTACAGAACAGAAATATATTTTGAAAAATGCCTGACCCGATACTTTTTTGCGCTCTGCACATTCATCTCTTTTGTTTTATATTTTTTCCCTTTTGTCAGAAAGCAAGTTTGATATTTTCTTATCATCTTTAGGAATGTTTGTGATTTTCTTCATGTCGTTTCTAGGCTTTAAAAGAGATGGTAATGCACATGAGCAAGTATACTAATCTGTATGAGGAGCCGCCCATGGGAACCGGCCGCAGCACTGACACTCATGTTGAGAGAACGGTCAGTTTTCGCATGGGGATGTCTACCATGTAAGTTTGTGATTGAATAAAACACCAAAATGAAGATTTCAGGGGACAGATAAAGAGCATGGAAAGATTGCTGGCAAAAGACAGGCAGAAGTATTGTTAGGACTGAGGAGGAGGGGCAACAGCTATTAGAATATAATATTACAGTCAACTCCGCTTAATCGCCACTCCTCGGGATCACAGAAAAAGTTGCGACTAAGCGACTTACTATTATGCGGAGCTGGTATTTTCGGCCATTTTTTGCAAAGGGATGGTGTTGTAGCCTGTTGTAGCCTAAGAATGTTTAATCGCCGAGGCCTATTTCATTGGCCACCTCACAGTAGCCCGGCAGACAATAAAGAGTAGGTTGGCATGGTCGGGATCGACTGTCTGTCCATATAACCCGTTCTTAGATCTAGCCGAAATCCATCGAATAGGTCGAGGTTTAGCGGAATACGGTTTTTGCCCTCTCCGCCCCTCTGATTGGATTTTTTTTTTTTNGGGGGGGGGGGGGGGAGGGAGTGGGCGCATGACCCGGCGGAGAAGCATTATCGGGGATAGCTGAGGCCAAGGAGAGGGGGGAGGTGAAGAGGAGAGACTTATCACGCCTGGCAGCTGTCACTCAGTCAACCAGTCTACCCTCCGTCGCACAGTTTCAGCCGAAAGTGTAAATATTTATTTATAAGTCGTTATATCCTTCTACCGCTGATCTTCGATTTTTACGGCCGCTGACGAGTTGCGATTATCCGGAGTGAGTTGCGATTATCCGGTGACTTAAATATAAGAAAAGTTCTGTTCGCTGGGAAAAGTTGCGATTAAGAGGAAATGGCGATTAAGCGGAGGGCGATTAAGCGGAGTCGACTGTGTATCTTATATAATACCGTATGTTAATCATCATCATAACTGTATTTCTTTCTTCTTACGCTTACCTCTTTGTCTACAATAATTGCTCTCCTTTACCCTCCGTAAGCTTTGGCAAGTATTATATAGAGTAGACCATCCTTGTGTTTTATCCGTTACAAATCTTAAAGTCCGTGTATAGAAGATAGAGAAAGTGATGCAGACCTGCCATATGATAAAGCTCAGGCGATATGGCAGTGGCATTATACGGAAAACAATGCAAAATATGGCGGCGGCTGGGTCTCCTTCAAACACTATGTTCTCTTAAAGGGACAGGAATAGTTATTCGCTTCACAGCCAAACAAGTTCACATTTTTTTTCATAAAATTTAAACCTCTTATATTTCTCGTCACCAGACAGTTTCTGAGAAAACACCGCAAAGATGCCCGTGCTGCCATTACTTGTACTGCATGACGGCATGAAGCGAGATAGGCTAGCAGACAGCTGATCCAGACAGTTTGCGCATCCGTCTGCACCAGTCGTCTGCTAGGTTTTCTCGCTTATTGACGTCACGCAGCACGAGTAATGGCAGTGGGTGAAAATCCCGACATGCAAACGGTGAATTCTCACAAACAGTCAGCCGGACGGAAAATGGACACCGTATAAAGTGTTTGAAAAAAAATAAGGTGGATTTGTTTTTCTATGTGAAGCAATTATTTACTCCTGTCCCTTTAAGATTTCAGTCGTAGAAGGAAAGCAGGCGTCTAGTCTTTTCTGAAAAGTACGATAAACAGAAGGTATCCTGCACACATTGTGCATGTGAGTCAAAGACTATCCGTATAAAAATAGGTCAGCCAGCCAACATCAGGAAATGGAATCAATGTTCTACCAATATATTATTTTAAAGACTCTCGTAATCGTGGAGATGTCAATAAATATAATATAAACCAGAGAAGCCGGATTTTTTGTTTAAATATGGAGCTTACATCGTCAGTGTTTCCGTTTCGTTGCAACTGATCTTTGTGATATATAAGAGAGCACGACCTTCTCTATCAACTGAAAACCTCCTCCTGTCACAGGAACCCACCAGGAGCTCATGAACATGACGTCACCCTAACTTTGGACGAGTATAGCAATCTCCTGGCTGGTAAACCTGTCAAGGTGACAAGCTCTCAAGACCTGGGACATACCCATGACCTAAACCTACTTCGTGATGCATCCAATCAGAATATTGTCATCAAGTCATGTGACGGCCAGGCTCACTGCTGGGACGGACATCCGGACATCTTGACGAGATCATAGATCTATCTGTGATTCCAACACTGGATGCATCTCTCTCTCTCTCTCTCTCTCTCTCTCTCTCTCTCTCTCTCTCTCTCTCTCTGTCTCTCTCTCTCGCTCTCTCTGTGTCTCTCTCTCTCTCTCTCTCTCTCTCTCTGTCTCTCTCTCTTTCTCTCTCCCTCTCTCTCCAGGCACCCTACCGGCGGGCATAGGGGATCATGGACCTCCACTACTGTCAGTCAGTTCACCACTGTTTCTCTGCACCCTTTTGATCTGCCAGTCTACTCAGAATTTTCTCATTTTATCTTCTTTGTCTATTCCGTTTATCATTTGTTTTTCCGGTTGTTACCAAGTGCTGTAACTGTTGTCTTCTCAGTACATGTCCATAAATTTGGGTTGTCTTTTCCTGAATGTTTTGAATAAGCTACTTGCATAATTTCAAGACCAACATATCAAACAATTTTCTTTTCTGTCCATACGTCTTAAGATGGCTTTCAGTGATTTATAAAGTTGTTTGCTGATTGTCTAGACCCCACTCTCGTGTTGCATAGTTATTTCTGTTGCATTTAAATATTATTTTTCTGACTTGCAGTGACAATTTATTTTGTCAAGACGATTTTCCTTTTCTGGATTTATAGATCAAGTTAGTGATAGGGCTGTGCATTAAATACTTGCTAGAGTCACTAAGTTTTTAAGCAGTTCAACGGATTTATTATCATAGATTGAAACACTTCACTTATTTGAATTGTATTTAAAACTTCATCCTGTCTGGGAAAATACATTGGGCTGCACCAGTACCTGAGAATAAATTCCGTTGTCACGAGATAATGAGGCTGTTGGTAGATAACGTCATATCACTGAGGACACCGCGTTATACTTTGCAGATAATCGTGATTAGAAGAGTAAATAAAACCACCCTCTTTGTTATTGGCTTTGTTTCACTAATATCCCTCTGTTTGTCTCCTAACATGTTTGATGGATACTGTCGCAGGTTGTTGGTATATTAACTCTGGTAGCACGAAGAGCCTCGGGTCCAGTTTTCTCTTCACCGCGTCTTGTCTGCCGGCCGGCCAAATAGCATCAAGCTGCAAAATTTGACCACTGCCTCATACAGCTGGCGCCGGCATGCGAATTAATTCTACCGTCGCATCCAGCGTTGTAGAGTGGAGGTGAGAACTGGTTCTATCTTAGTGTCATAAGGACTAATTAAACCATTTTTTTTCCAAATTTCAGAAATAACATTCTCATTAAAATTTATTTTCTTTAAATAAACGGAAAAACTGTCAAAGTAATTGCTCTTCACAAGAGTAGTTTTAAATATTTTAAATATGTATTAAGTCAAAAAAGAATTTAGATTTCCGGTTCTTTTGTTTATAATGATTTCATAAAGGTGTGTAAATCTGAAAAACAGTATTAACTCATGTTTCTAAGAAGATGCACTTACTCAGTTTTGGGAAAACGATTTTTCGTACTAACTTGCTAGGATCGACATGATAAAATGAACGCTGAAGTATTACCGAGGAGTTGATAAAATTAAACCTTATCATGTAAATGAGAGTGCCTAGTATTTTGCTAGTACATAACAGTGTATTTATTAGGTTTACGGTACAAATATCAGGCTGGCCAATTTAATGACCATGATGATTTGTTGCTGGCAACCAAGTAAGAGTATTCAGTATAAAAAAGCAAGTACATTACCACCGACCAAATTACCTGAACTTGACTCTTGCGTATTATGATAAACATGTCATGGTCATTCGTATACATACTGAGTAGGAAATTAATAAAGTACTGTACATGTCATTGTGGCCTATGTACATTATGACTCACTAGCTCACACCACTTAATGGGTCACTGACAATCAGTGACGGTGTGAATTACTGTATAAACGCGCTTCATTTGTGAATGAATATTCCAAAAACTGGCTTCCTGCGGTGGCTGTCCTTTTGAATATTTTGATGGCAGTATTTCATTTATTTTAGATGCTGGTGAGATTTGGCCTGGGTGTAGACTGTTGTTGTTGTTGTTGTTGTTGTTGTTGTTGTTGTTGTTGTTGTTCTTCTTCTTCTTCTTCTTCTTCTTCTTCTTCTTCTTCTTCTTCTTCTTCCTCTTCTTCTTCTTCTTCTTCTTCTTCTTCTTCTTCTTCTTCTTCTTATTCTGATTCTTCTTGTGTTTATAACCGCCGTATCCACATCCACTGAGCGACTTTGACGGGAATGTCTGATTTCTTTTTTTTTTTTGCCTCTTTCGGGGCAGTTTGGGAACAGCAATTATTATGTGACCGGCATCTGGCCTGGACGAGGCACTTAAGCGTAATACGTCGAGCCATTAAAGTAGATCTAGATACTGAAATGTTCCGTGTCAATACCTTTTACACAGAAGATCATCACCCATCACGAGATGGTTTGCCAGCTGGCAGTAAACTGCTCAAACAAAACTCAGTTTGCATTCATCATCAGTGAGTTCTGGTAAGACGACATTGTTGTTGAGTCATGGTTTCTTCACACCGCGCAGTGAAGAGACTTTGTCTTGCATCCATTCAAAATGAGGTTTAAGTCGCAGGACTAGAATCCGAGACATCAGGTTTTAACTCTTAAACCATCTATTTTTGACATTTTATTTGATGCAGGAATTGAGAATAACATTATCTCTCTATATAAAAAATACTGCTTTTACTGACGAATGGTAAGTAAATGTAAATAATTATGCGTTTTTGTGAGACAGATTAGGTTACTATTGTAGTGAAAAAATGTCCTTTAATCATGGTTTTCTCGTACTTTTTTTATTTTGTTGGAGTTATTTTTGCCAGTTCAAACGGCTCTAGAGCTCTATCTCAGACCAGAAAGATACTAGATGAAAACTATTAATTTCTTATTTTTGATGACAGTTTATATAATATCCTATACATTATACAAATAACTTCATGTAATCAAAACGCAGTTCAGGCCTCATTTTGGCTGACTCCTAGCCATATTGTTCGCGGCGAACTCATTAGCTGCAGCCAGACTCCAGCCAAACTCCATCCAGACTCCATCCTGACTCCAGCCAGACTCCAGCCAGACTCCAGTGTCACCGGGACTTGGATGAGTGAAACTTTTATCTCGTCCTCGCCTATTCCATCTTCTCCACCCCCTCCCCTCGCCCATGAGTCTCGTGGCTCAGTGCCGTATAACAGTATCACTATCCACAAACAAGAGGGAATAAAACAGATGACTTGTTGATGAACATAACACTGCTTTCAGGAATGGAATTTCAGTTTATTTTTAAACCACAAACACTCACAAGGGATAGAAAAAAAGTGCCAAAAATTGATTTAGAACAACGATTAACAATCAGGGCCCTTTTCGGGTCATTTCTCCGTCAGTGACGCTTCAGGCTGTCAGAATGGGTAAATAATCTCGCCTGTAGAAGCAGCAGAAGTTTTGGATACCCAGCTGTGTATGGTACCCGGACTGACTCTGTATTCACTGGCTGGGCTAGACAATCTTGTATTTGAAGAGGGTCATGTAGTATCGTACCGTGCCGTCTGCATCGAGCCGCAGTTTGACAATGCCGTCCAACGCACTTGTGCAGACTGGATTTTCTGTTGGATGTTTCGGCGTTTTAATTAGTGTTTATGTTAACGTTCCATACACACATGTTATTTCCAATAATGTTATAAAAATGGACATAGAGACCTCTTCGGAATAAGAGCTAGACGGTCACACGATTTCCGAAATTTTGGACAACATAGTGAGACAGGACAGCGTTTCTTAAGTCTTCTTGGAGTATGAATTGACGTTATTTTAAGTATGATATGGGCAATACAGCCAATGAGTGGAGCCCCGCTCTCCGGGGGACGGCCCCTTCATACTCAAAATGAAGTCAAGTCATATTCAAAATGACGTCAAAAAATACCTAAGAAACACAGCCCAGGGCTTCCGCTCTACGGAAACAAGTAAGATGCTGTCGTCAAGGAAGTAAAGGAATTGCACGATCAGAGAAGCATAACTTTAACTCCATGAGTTCGGACAGATATTGTCCTTGCTGGAATATTTTGAGCACTCTAGCACATTATCCTGAAGTGAATGTAAGGTTTCCATTGCATTCGTGTGAAGTGATGTACAATGTACGTCATGAAGGGAGCTGACATTTTGCCCTCCATAAAGTCAAAATGTGGAATATGGAGAGCTACCGGAACGGTAATCTGAAGTCGTCGATAGCTATCGTTTGACAGTAAATAGGCAGACAAATGAACAAACAACCAGATAAATGGACATAATAATGCATCTCACATCAATATCCTAACAGGGGACATATTTGAGCATACAAAGCTCAAAGATGTACCTACAGGGCTGCCGGACTTGGCTCTCTCGAAGTCAAATACCAGATTTCTGGCTCTTTTTTAAAAGCCATTGGCTCCCAAATAACTGACTGCCTCTTTGACTCTGTTTTTGGGAGGGGACCGGGGGCTCCAGCGGACTTAAGATCAAAACTACTGATTCCCTATGCAAAATGTATTCATACTTATCTGAAACTGTGCACTGTCCTAATTGGAACAAAGAACACCTATTAACGAATGATCCCAAAACTGCATCCATTTAGCAGTCGTTCGTTAGGCTCTAATATATGCAGAAAGGTTGACGACAATTATAATACCGTGTATATACAGTACCAAAGCAGTTCATAGTAAATGTCTTGTCTTATGCGAAATCTTAATCTAAGTCGGCCATTGAAGGTTTCAGACAGCTGGTTGGATGTAAATGTTAGATTACTAAAAAACCCCCCTCTCTACGCCCCTGCTACCACCATTGTCATCATCAGATAACAGCCTACCATCATTGATGCCACTGCCACCATTATATTTAATGTCACATTCGAAGATGATCTGGTGATGATCATTAGCATACTATCACCGTTGCTACTGCAACCATTATAGTTAATGTCACATTCGAAAGTGATCTGGTGATGATCATTAGCATACTATCACCGTTGCTACTGCAACCATTATATTTAATGTCACATTCGAAAGTGATCTGGTGATGATCATTAGCATACTATCACCGTTGCTACTGCAACCATTATAGTTAATGTCACGTTCGAAGATGATCTGGTGATGATCATTAGCATACTATCACCGTTGCTACTCCCGCCATTATATTCAGTGTCACATTCGAAGATGATTTAGTGGTGACTATCAGATTACTATCAATGTTATTACTGCCACCATTATACTTGTATTTAGTGTCACATTCCAAGATGATCTAGTGGTGTTCATCAGCATACTATCAAAGTTAGTTCCACCACTACCATAATTCAAGCACTACCTTCATCATTTCCACCTACCCCATTTCATAGCCTCTTACCCCCTTCCTCTTCTATTCTATTCTGTCTTTAGCTCATCTTTGTTCCTTCCCTTTTTCCTGATTGCTTCTCTTACTAATTAGAGTATGATAAATGCGATCTTTATAAAACTGAAAAATTTAGTCTCTCACACACAACGAATTTCTGAGCATTATTGCCCCCAACAGACCAGACCAGACCAATCCATTAATTTCTCAGCTTCGTGGATGGAACACATGCCGATGTCAAATTCAAGGACTTGCATTCACTTGCATTACAGTACGAACTTTTCCAGTTCATGGAAAGAGAAGTAAGGAAAATCTGAAAGGAATGTTGTGCACAGTATATACAATATGACTATGACAAGATTTGAACCCTTGACTTTTAATCTTGGATTCAACGCCGCAGCCATTCGGATAATGCTCCGCCCGCATTCACTTCTTCTTCTTTTTCTTCTTCTTCTTCTTCTTCTGCTTCTTCTTCTTCTTCTTCTTCTTCTTCTTCTTCTTCTCCTTCTTCTTCTTCTTCTTCTTCTTCTTCTTTTTCTTCTTCTTCTTCTTCGTCTTCTGCTTCTTTATCCCCTTCTTCTTTTTCTTCTTGTTCTTTTTCTTCTTCTTTTCTTCTTCTTTTTCTACTTCTTCTTTTTCAAGGAAGGACACTCCAGCACTCTTCGTCAAGGAAGGGACTGCCTCTTATTGTTCCTATCCAAGCCGTATAAATAACAGACCATTCTCAGTTATTATGTACGCACTATCATGCGGGCATTGCAAGCCACAACTCCAACGATCTTTTCTTTCGCTTTCCTCTTTTCCATTGTCAGAGGAAATATAATTGGTTGATATGATCTGTTACACTGGCTTTCATTGGCTGGTGCATCTTTTATTTCTTGGAATTGAGATCTGATGACGCAATCACACTACTATTTTGCTTAAGCTGAAAGTGAGCAAGCCACATCTCCAGCAAGTATTACTTCCGCTTTCCACTTTTTCATTGTCGGGGGAAAATGATTGGTAGATATAGTCTGTTAGATGCATCTTTTACTTTCGGATTCGAGATTTGATGACGCAATCACACTACTATTTTGCTTAAACTTAAACCGACAGTAAGCTTCACTGGAATTGACTTATTTAAGAAATATGTCTGTTTGCATAATAAGTAAATTAATTATTAAAATATAAGTACAAACCTTTAGTTGGGAGGGACAAGTTTTGGTTTCGACCGCCAGTAAGGTCAGTCACACCACCAAGGGCCGTAAACCAGGATTCCTCGATGCATAATTGGTAAGTGTCGCCATAGTTATTCCCCGTGGACAGATACAGTGAACCCTGCGGAGGTATTTGTTGTTGTTGTTGTTGTTGTTGTTGTTCAGACTCATTATATAATAAAGTCAATCTGTTCACTTTCAACTCATTCGTCACTAAAAATCATTATAGCCATTTTCAATGACACCAACGCGCATGGAATTATTATTTCATCCGAGCGTACATATCAATGGGAGGGGTTGTGGGCTAAGTTAAGAACCATCTTACATTTCCAAATTTCTGTACTTAGTCTATGATACTAACTCTTGACATCTTGCGCATTAATGATGGGACCTCTTACCATCGTAAGAATTACATTGACTTCTACAAGACTACTAAGGATGCATTCAGCACCAATGCACAGATGTAATGTTTCTGATGGTAAGAGATCCCATTGTTAACGCGCAAACTCTCACTGACCTAATCTTCACTTATTTAGCAAAAATTCAAGCATTATGGCAACTAACTGTTTAAAATCAAATTTTCACGCACCTTAACAGATATTTATATTAAAATAAAATTTAAACTAAGATTACAGCAACTAGAACTGTGAACGGTGTCCTTCGCACTTTGGAACACTATGCTTAAAGCTGGCCATTCATATTTAGACTTTATTCTTATAAACTGACGCCCAAGTCTGTACGGTCAAAGAGTGAAAGAACTGCTTTCCATAATCAGTACTAATATTTCTGTTAATACTGTAATAATGTTACCACTGGTAAGTTTATAAGCGTGTGTGCGTTTGTGTGTGTGTGTGTGTGTGTGTGTGTGTGTGTGT
>JAWQUT010000351.1:164671-189485 GCA_033807755.1 Ellobium chinense | reverse complement strand
GGGGGGGGTCAACACTGTGTCTCTACCTGTGGGTAATGCCAGTCTACATCGCCTGATGTGCAGTTAGCTGGGATGTCCAAAGTATTCGTATCCCTGAGGGATAACAACAAAGAGCAAAGCATTTAGAATCAAAGGCTCTGTACATGGACTTAGAGACAACTAATATGCACGTGAGGACAACAACATTTATTTTTCAAAGGCCGCTGCAGTTGCCTGATATTTGATGCTCAGTTTTTTCTTTTGTTTTGTTTTAGACTGGAATTTATGTTCTAGAGCACGATCTTAACCCTCTACCGCCCACTGGTCCATATTTGGCAACCCAACTTCAAGGGTCCAGTATGGAGTGGTCCAAATATGGCACGGATGTTTCTGTGCTCGGAGGTCCAAATTCGACCCAAAATTTTTCACCAATTAAATAATATTGACATTGTTCAAAATCAATGTTTTATATGTATTTTGGGTGGCATTTGAAGTGTGTATGTGAATTTTCAGAATTTTCCTACCAGTATTTCTATGCCTGGGCACTAGAGGGTTAATTTGTGATAATAATTGTAGAATATTGAGAGGTAAAGTGAAAAAGTTGTCGCTTGTATTTTTGATGGCAGGACAAAGCTATCTGCATTATGTATGCCATGTCATAACATGAAGGCCTAAATCGCCCAAAAACAAAAAATTGTGACTTTGAAACTTTATATAAGAGCTAAGACTGTATCACCTTACCGACGAAATAATACTAAAAGATAGAATACAGATGTGTGTTTTCTTCATGTAAGACTATAATTATTGTTTTTATTATTACTGATATTAAAGTACTTACCAGGCGACGAGATGACATGGATCATCATAAAAATTTTGTGACTTTATCAGACTGGAACTTGCTAATAGCAGCACTATCACTACGAACAGCATTGTGGTCGCGCTTTACAACAGTTTCAAAAGCAGCGAAAAACCGAAAACAACAGCTGCTATCAAGATGTGACCTAGCTCTAAATCTAGTATAGACTGTGAGTGCGAGCAAGCAGGATAGTCTCCTGTTTTTATACATGTATCTTCTCACAATTATGATGTGCCCACTCATTACCCACATCCTTATTTGTTTACGACGGCTAGTTCGAATGGAACTTATTCGAATATCGGATATCTCTTTATTTCAGTTAAAGCGTGCATGACAGAGTTCTTCCTTTACATGCCAGGCCTTTGTTTCACCTTATAAATTTAAATTAAAAAGCAATAGATATTTGCAAAATTTTAAGGAGTGATAGATTGGACTACAATTCACTCCTAAGAGAGTTTGCGTTCGTACTTTACTACAGCGAATGTTCACGCATGAGACAGACATGTTTTGTAACCATAGGGTATCAAATATTGATGAATTTTTTTTTCATATATTTCACTTTCGACTGCAAAAGCTTAAAAAAGGCAATAAGGACATAACCACAAAAGTCAGGCACGCTTTGAAACTATACAGTTATGAAATACTGAGAATCTTTTCTTTTTACTATTTTTGATCGAGTGTTCACATATCGTCAGATTTGAGGTTAGGGGCGTAACAAACGTTGTAAACATACTCGAATATCGTGTACTCGAATTACCATCAGCTGACTTGCATTAGAGTGACCCAGTTACTGTGTTTAGTCATTGTGGCTTGAAAAGCGTGGTAATGACAACAGCACAGTGGGTTACCCCATTAGTCGGCTAGGATTCTGATATTTAGGTCGGTTTAGTGGCTTGTTATTACGCAGCTAGTGGAATCTTACAGATGAAAAAAATAGAAAGTAGTAGCAAAACTTCCGCTATAGAGATGGACTTGAACTCAGAATGATAAACATAGAGTAGTGGTGATTGGCTGATGTATCTGAACCTTTGATTTTCATTGGACGATACTCTTACTTCCGGATGTAACTATGAATTGCTGAAACCCGAATGACATTGTCACTATTATCCACCCACCTCTGTCCCCGCCCCTGCTTCTGCCACAACAATGGTCAATGACCGCAATCAAAATTAATAACAATCACAATATTATTGGTGTCAACAGCGCTGCCAGCAGTGACATGAGGCATCAGAAATAGCTCTCTTCAAAACCTAATACAGTGGACTCAGCTTAATCGCTCTCCGCTTAATTGCCACTTCCGTATAATCGCAACTTTCCCTAGAGAATCGACTGTAGTATCATATGCAGCATTAATCCGCAATCTAGTTATGCACCTTTAGGTATAAAGATACCAATGTTTTTGTGAGGTTTTTTTTTTTCCATTGCTGGCTATATAGGGTATTGCACCTTCATTATCTTTTCCAGGTGTTCTATACCAAAATACCTCCCACACATGTTGAACTCTTCCTCCAAATTTGACATAATTATAGAAAATGTCCCTAAACCCATTAGATTTTGAGAATTTTGAGGCAGTGGATCAGGCTACCTAATATTGTAGGTCTTTTCACACAGTATAATAATCTTACCCATCTAGCAACAACCACACAGTTTATACGGGAGTGACTAAGCCTGACCTTTTCAAAGTCTACAAATGTATTTGCACCAATTTAAGCCTTTGAATTTCAATTCCAATCCTTTTCTCCCTAATCATGGCCAATTTTCTGGTTTTATAAGGGATATTTAAAATTGCATACCAAAATGCCCGATACTATTCGCATCTTCATACCTTTAGACCACATTAACGCCATGCGAAGAAAGTGTGGATAGCAAGCACTGGACGGACTGACCAAAAAAAAAAAAAATACATAATATAATAAATAAGGTGGGCCAAGCAAGTTTACTTAATTCAAAGCCCAGAAGCCTCAAGAGTTAAATTATAGAGGAACTTAGATAACATTTGAATCACTTTAACGGGCAGAACATAATCTATAATTTTTATTGATGCATGTTTTATTGATCTATGTGCTATATTGTTTTTTTGCAACAAATATAGAAACACAGTCATGTCAATAGGATATGGCGAGCCAATATCTTAAACGCAAACCGATGTGTAATTGTTGGACACTATGTCTTTGAATTTTCAGTCTTCACATAATCGTAGCTTGACATCTGCACCATTAGCAGAGATATTTTCTCCGTCTGCTAATTTGGTTTAATATTGCGGGTTCCTGAAATTTGAAATTAAGTAATGTGTTTTTTTTGGCCTTTCCATACATTTACTGAGATCGCTGCTGACCTCAGAGATAAGCTCCTTAGACCCTTTTCACACTCCACCGTCTGTCATTTGCTCTTTCTTCCATCTTTTGTCTATACTGATCAAGTTTAACAAGTTTAGTTTAACATGTTTAACAAGTTTAGTTGTAAATAAGCCCAGACCATTTCTGGTATATAGGCATACAACTGTTTTTAACAAATGACGAGACAGATTTTCTCAAATAATGAACATCCTCCATTTAACAAATATAAAACATCCATTAGAAGTGGAAGACTGCTGTCACATTCCTCAAAAACAGAGAGGTACCGAAACTCATTCGTTCCACACTTAGTGCGAATAATCCGGGACCCCTCTTTTCCATAGGTTAGGGCCATTAGAGTGTTTCTAAAGTGCACAGTGAACTGCAGTGTGTAAGTTGTGTGAAGGGTGAAGACGAGAGCGTGACAGAGTGAGTGACTGGGGCGGCGCATGTATCATGTATTATGTGTGAGAGTGTGTGAGTCTGTGTCTGTTAATGTATGTAAAAGTGTATGCATCACTGTAACAAAGAAAAATTTCCCCACGGGGATAAATAAAGTATCTTATCTTATCTTATCTTATCTTATCTTATGACAAAGTAATAGTTAAGAAGCACACTAATAAAACATATATATATAATGTCCACTTAGTATCCTCATTTATATTTATCTAGTATTTTCTTAGTATATATTATTATATGACCAATGATTGATACATTGTACCGACTGATTATGAAGAGTAATTTAGCTTTGAACATATTAGGGTTTGTGATAATTTTTTTTGTCGACGTACCTCTTCCTTTCCAAATTAAATTTTGAACATTTCGAAAATGGCGTTAAATTAATCTCCAACAGCAGAGTTATTATTACAGACAGTGCATTTACGCTCGTATATAGGTACATTGTTCCATCTTCCTGTCTCTATTGGCATTTTGTGATTAGCTGTTCTAAATCTACAAAGGGAATGTCTTAAGTGTATAAGTAAGTTATCTAAATAATTTTCGATTGTTAATTCCGACGTGATGCATCTGTAAAACTAAAAGGCAGCTTTCCCCGATTTTTCTATGCTGCTGTTCCAAAACTGGAGTGCTTGGTCTTTTAGCCTCCTGTCAAGTAGCTGGATGATAATATTTTATATTTAATGTTGATAATAAATAATCAGTACTGGCATAGGCCTAGAATAAACCAAACTAAAAAACTGTGTTGTCTACTGCATGTTAAGCTTAACAATAGTTATACTAATGGTTGCTGCGGCCCTTTTTTCTCCCTTTCTGTACTATTTACTTGGATTTGGGTAATTCCAAAATTCAGTAAACATTTTTTTGTTCGAGAGCTTGTACCTGGGAACCCGGTGATAATACTCTGCTCTCTTTTGTATAACGCCATATGTTGGACTTCGTTCATCACCTTTTTATAGGGCTGGATTATGCAAAAATCACCTATACTGTGCAAGTAATGAGTTTGCCGTTATTTACGAAGAACACCATTAGTCCTTTTATCACTTCAACACCTCAAAATATGATTGATAAAATATGATTGATGGAGGTAGATCTTGGTAACATGTGGACTCATTTTCAATATTCCCTCGAGCAATATTAGTGCAATATACAGCAAAATATCAGGTGAGGTGTTTCTACGTTTGGATGAAGTAAAAGCAATTAAGTCTGCCGTTGATGAGAGAAAACCGTATGCACCAAAATCACAATTTTACAGGAGATGCAAAAGATGTCCGCGTCACGCCTCACTCTATCAATTACTCATTAGCGTATACGATGGGCAATCTCAGAATTATTATACAAAAGCCTCGAGGGGATAACCTATTTGCAGAGACAGAGAACATAACCTTTACACAAAGGTGTCAAAAGGTGAAAACTGATCTAATTTAGTGTATACTAATAATAATAATGCGGTTCACAAGTCGCGTACCCAGGCTAATACCCGTTCACGCTACTTCACACTATTATTACCCCAGTAGGTCAGATTATTCTAGGACTTTTTCAACTCCCTGGGGAGTATACAGTGCCGTTACCAATTACTGGCGCTGATCACTAGCATTCTGACAATATCTTTCACTGCCTACAGCCAGGTTCCCATTTTACAAATGGCCAGACTGAGGAAATTGTGAATAAAATGCTTTCCCAAGCACCTACAACACGATTTACAACACGTCAATACCAGAATCGGAAATCGAATCCAGTGGCCGTATGCATAAGCCATACGTTAATTAACTCATTGCGTTAACAGCTGTGAACACTACTAATNTTTAGACCACATTAACGTCATGCGAAGAAAGTGTGGATAGCAAGCACTGGACGGACTGACCAAAGATAGAACATAATAAATAAGGTGGGCCAAGCAAGTTTACTTAATTCAAAGTCCAGAAGCCTCAAGAGTTAAATTATAGAGGAACTTAGATAAAATTTGAATCACTTTAATGGGCAGAACATAATCTATAATTTTTATTGTTGCATGTTTCATTGATCTATGTGCTCTATTTTTTCACAACAAAAATAGGAACACATTTCAATATGATATGGCGAGCCAATATCTTAAACGCAAACCGATATGTAATTGTTTGACACTATGACTTTGAATTTTCAGTCTTCACATAATCATAGCTTGACATCTGCACCATTCTCCGTCTGCTAATTTGGTTTAATATTGCGGGTTCCTGAAATTTCAAATTAAGTAATGTGTTTTTGGCCTTCCCATACATTTACTGAGATTGCTGCTGACCCCACAGATTAGCTCACTAGATCCCTTCCTCACTTCACCGTCTGTCATTTGCTCTTTCTTTCATCTTTTGTCTATACTAATCAGTACTGGCATATGCCTAGAATAAATCAAACTGAAAAACTGTGTTGTCCACTGCATGTTGGGCTTAACAATAGTTATACTAATGGTTGCTGCGGCCCTTTTTTCTCCCTTTCTGTACTATTTACTTGGATTTGGGTAATTCCAAAATTCAGTAAACATTTTTTTGTTCGAGAGCTTGTACCTGGGAACCCGGTGATAATACTCTGCTCTCTTTTGTATAACGCCATATGTTGGACTTCGTTCATCACCTTTTTATAGGGCTGGATTATGCAAAAATCACCTATACTGTGCAAGTAATGAGTTTGCCGTTATTTACGAAGAACACCATTAGTCCTTTTATCACTTCAACACCTCAAAATATGATTGATAAAATATGATTGATGGAGGTAGATCTTGGTAACATATGGACTCATTTCCAATATTCCCTCGAGCAATATTAGTGCAATATACAATGCAATATCAGGTGAGGTGTTTTTACATTTGGATGAAGTAAAAGTAATTAAGTCTGCCGTTTAATGAGACAAGACCGTATGCACAAAAAAATCACAATTTCACGGGAGATGCAAAAGACTTCCGCGTCACGCCTCACTCTATCAATTACTCAGTAGCGTATACGATAGGCAATCTCAGAATATATACAAACCGAGAAGGGATAACTTATTTGCAGACAAAGGTATCAAAAGGTCAATTTGATCTAATTAAGTGTATACTTATAATATCATTCAGGGGCGAAGGGTCCATATAATCAAATAATCACTGATTGCCAGCCGAAAATGCCGTTGGTCGACCTTGGCCTGCATGGCAAGTTAACACGAACACCGCCGAATCCTATTTATTTGCTCTTTGTCAGGCCTACTCTTACTTTGACCCACGTTCAGAACCTGATACCCCTCAAATTTTCTCTGCTCTATTCACTGATTAATAGGGATAAAGAAGAACCTGGACACCCCTACAGCAAAATGTGGAGTGGCCTCACAAAAAAACTCAATAAAAGCATGGAGATTTCACCGGCTGGTGAAGAAGTGCTGCTAATCAAGGTCTCCGCTTGATTTTTGGTACTTTCACCTATTGCGGTTTAATTTTAATGTGATGCGGAACAAAAATAACACACTAGTAAAACGAAACACTATTCTATAGCATTTAGTGAAATCCAATATTATCAAGGGCCTTTTTATTCGACAATAATTAACACTGTTGCTGACAAGTGACATGCCTTCAGTCACAAGTTTATGACCACTTTCATTTTTCGCTCAGTTTAGAAATGAAGCCACACTTACAGAAAGCCACATGAATAGTCTCGCCAGAGTCGCCACACACATACCTACATTCATAAGCCCAGTGCTGGTGTTGCCAGGTTGCCTGTTTTATAGGGCAATGTAACTGATTCCCAAATTCTTGAGTTGGGGAAAGCGCCTTGGGGTAGATTTATTTTTTAATGAAGGGAGATTTCTGACTTTATTAAACATACAAACAAACTTATTAAATAAGCATAAATTCTTCTTGGGAAATAACATGAATACAAAACGGTTTGGAAAAGTAATTCACTTGGCCTCCCTGTTCTCAAAACCGGCAAGGTTTGACGATGGCAATACCCACACAGGCCTACCCATTTGCAAAAAGGTGGGCTCGGCTTCATGGTGTAGACTGGGCCTGAAAATTACGTTTTCAATAAAATTAGTTTCTTCTGGATATTTGGCTAGAGGTGGAAACGGGGGAGGGGGATGGGGGTCGCTGAGCATAGAGCGGTTTGTCCAAAGATGTTAGTCAGTCTGCTACCCAGGCAACCAAAGGTCATTCATTTTAAAGCTTGACAGATTGTCATTCCCCTATGGTCCGGATGGCTTCTTCCTTAAAGGCCGTGTTCCGAATGTTTAGTTTATTAGCCTAGACCTGCTAGGTCTAGCCTAACTGGACCTAAATTTTACAATGTTGGAGCCATTACCCCTTGGTGGGTGATAATATGCATGTATTTTTATGCGATTCTGGCCCTGTAACTAATCTGTACTTTTTTTTTTTTTGCCTTTTCAGCCAACCTGTTTCTAACTACTCAAACTTTTGTTGTAGCTTTTCAGGAATTGTGATGATGCCTACGGATTTTTTAAGTCCATGCTCTGTGTTACAGTATCATACTGTGAACATCAACGGGTATTATAGCACTTCCGACTAATACCGCATGCATAAATACAAGTGACAATCATGTTCGACTATGATTACCCTGTTGAGAAAGTCAGCCTTCGCCCCTGATATTATTGCAGTTTACAAGTCTCGTATCCAAGCTAATACCCGTTCACGCGACTTCACACTATTAGTACCCCAGCAGGTCAGATTATTTTAGGGCTTTTTCAACTCCCTGGGGTGTACACTGTGCCCATGCCAATTACTGGCGCTGATCACCAGCATTCTGACAACATTTCTCACTGCCTAAAGCGAGGTACCCGTTATACAGATGGGTGGACTGAGGAAATTGTAACTGAAATGATTTCCCAAAGCACCTACAACTTACTACGTACAAAACTACAACACCATAGTCGGAAATCGAATCCACGACTTTTAGGTCTTGAACCCAACGCGCAACCATTTGGCTACGCTTCTTCCCGCTGCTTTCAGCCCTTTTGATTTTTGCCACAAACTTGGTGAAATGCCACCTCTGCCATCACTTTGTTCTATATTGTATGCCACTTTTGATGAAATCATTGACACCCATGTGTGAACTCAAAGACGTGAGATTCTTAACAGTTTATGCGAAATTCGATCTCTCTATTCTGACAAAATGATCTATGATTGCGTGCTTCCCCAAACCCCATTATTTTGAGAAAATCGACTCTATGAGTCACCAAACACATACTGCTATTCATCTTGAATTCGTATTACTCCAGTTCTAGGCTAGGCAAAGATTCGATTTACGGTTAACCCCATAAATAATGCACAGTGCATCGATTTCTTAAAAATTAATTAACTGAGCAATAAATCCACTTCTTAGGTGAGTCATTACCTCCTCTTGGCTCACCCTCAACAGTAAGTAAGCTCCAAATCTTCACTCCTTCTAATTTTACGTTATTTAACAGTAAATAAAAATATAAGTGTGAAGACCAANTGCTAGGGTTGGGTAAGTCTTAAAAGTTGGGCCACATAATGAGCTTCAATCTGGTAGTGGTATGGGTCTGGGTGAAAGCTAAAACTTTGGGTTCAGAGGGCAGCTCAAAATGTTAATATAGCCCATAGAGGAAAAAAGGGTCCAATCCTATTAGAGGTCTATAACCGAAAGGGCGGGTTTCTAAAGAGAATCATTATCTCCCCTTGACCCTTGGCTACGGACTCGCTTCAAAAACCGAGCCTGACTCCTGTTTGGTAAACAGGGTTTAATAAGCGGATATAGTCCTGTGAAAGGAATAAGTGGGTTTATGACTCGTATCCGGTTAATCCGCTATTTTAACTGGTATTGAATCAGACTTAACTGAAGGGCGCCTTTCCAAAACTCAGTAAATGCACTATCGTTGAAAAATGAGTTGGTGGTGTATTCAAACATGCATTTCTGTGTTAACTCATTCAAAATCTAAATGGGCTCAAAATCTGCACTCAATCAAATTTAACAGTAAATAAAAATATATGTGTGAAGAGCAATTGAAGAGCGTTTTTTCCAAAACTCAGTAAATGCACTTTCGTTGAAAAAAAATGAGCTGGTGGTGTATTCAAACATGCATTTCTGTATTAAGTCATTCAAAACCTAAACAAGCTTCAAATCTTCACTTTTTCTAATTTTACGTTATTTAACAGTAAATAAGAATATAAGTGTGAAGACTAATTACTTTATTGTTATCTACCTTCATTCAAAAATTATTCAAAGACCACATACCGAGTTTTGGAAAAACAAAAGCTCTTCACTTACTACTTTTTACGCAATCCTAAGGATATCCTTTGTAGATTAAACAAAAACAAAAAATGACTTAAAAGGCCGTGTCCTTGTGCGGCGACCACATAAAGTAAAAATAGTGCTGCCACTTTAGAAAGCTAATCCGTGCTATGCGCTGAGTTTAGTATTATTTTACGGAAAGTAACTTCCGTAATAAATAAGGAGCAAGATAATTATGGTCTAATTATTGTGGTTCAGCATTGTCACGCACATTGTTAAATTGTTGGCAATCATTCAATGCCGGTCTTCTAGGGCGGTCTGGGTGGAAACGCCACCATGTTGATCTACGTAATGGGTGTTCCATTACTACTAATAATTAAAACCGGATGAATGGTCTAGGATTAACGCTGGGCCGAAAGCTGTGGCCGTATGCATAATCCATATGTTAGTTAACGCATTGCGATAACCACAGAAAACTCCCAAAACATTAGTAGTGTTCACCGTGGTTAACGCAATAAGTTAATTTACGTTTTGGATTGTGCATACGGCCATGTGTTAAGTCAATGCCAAGAACTGCACGTGAACACATATACTTTAGACTAATGTAACGTTTATGATACGAAATTTCGATTTTTTTTTGTTTTGGCATTAACGTATTTTAACACAGTCATCCGAGTTAGTTGACGTACGTATTATCCCTACGGCCACTGATGGCGTATGGGCGAGTCACAATAAATTAGCTAAAAACAGAAAAATAAAGGGTGGAAATTCAACCTAATGACATCCTTTGAATCAAAATGACAGGCTGATTTGCAGATTAGTGACAGGAGTCTTTCGTGCATCACGTTTGAACTACAGTGGATTATGGATAATGCGTACATCGTGGGACCGACCAAAAAGTATACTTCGATCCCCGAGAGTACAAGTATCTCAAGTTGACTTTTGCAAAAATGCACTTTGAGATATTTGTGCTCCTAGGGGTTGACTTATTAAGTATACACGTACTCATAGTGAAGAAATATCGGGACCAAAAAATACTGTAAACATTATCCGTGCTTACGCACTACGTATGCTTCACTGTATTTCACAGTGAGTACGGGTTGATTCTAATAGGTACACATGTAGCACAACAACAGCAACAGCATATAAACTGACAACAGTACAACCAGCAGAACGATCACGTGGAGACATACAGCACATGAATAAAACTGATGACTCACTGCTTTGGTCTGATTTAATAATATCTCTTTCAGGATTTCAGCTCTAGAATACCGACTCTAATGATTAGTAAAAAGTTAGTATCCAGAACAAGGAGATTTTAGAATCCTATTGCGGTTTGATTTTCATATTAGTATGACAAAGCGATGACTTGTCTCAATCTGAAGAAGTTAGTATCGCATATCGGAAAACTCATAGTTACGGCTATCGAACATGGCAACTTGCGCATTAACAATGAGATCTTTTACCATCGTAAGAATTACCGGTACATTAATTCTGCATTTTGAACGCTATTATATGTGTCGTCGGCTCTGATGAACTAATGTAACTCATACAATGGTTAGAGATCCCATCAATAATGCGCAAGCTCTCAAATAAGTGACGCCTTGGCCACGTTTGTTAGGTCTTCTTAGACGTCATTTTTTAAGTATGAAGTGACGTCATTTTGAGTATTGGCTGTAGCGCCCATATCATACTCAAAATGACGTCAATTCATACTCGAAAAAGGCCTAACAAACGTAGCTGTGTTGGCTTCTTGCAACAGGACTCAATGAGGAACTATGTTTATATGCTTTATGCTGTCTTCTTCTCACAGGGCTCTTTAATCTTATAGGTGAACGTGGTCATGTAATACATTAGCTGAGTGACTTCCAGCTGCAATTTAGTAACGCCGTCCAGCTCATGTATGCAGGTTGGATTGCCTGTGGATATATTTTGTCATGTTCTTTGGTTCTCTTCATTGTCATTGTCATGGATAGACATCATGAAATCATAACTATCATACTATAACAGCAAACCATCACATCAGATCATCAGCATGAAGCGATTTCATCAGATGAACAACATGAGACGACCATCACCATCTCTTCGTCATGCAGTCACCATCCCACCGTCACCATTAGCTCATCACATCATCAAGTCACCATCATACCATCGCAATCAGGTCACCCCATCACACTATCACCATCAGGTCATCACATCATACTATCACCATCAGGTCATGACATCTTACCATCACACCATCACCATTAGATCATCATCATTAGATCATGACCATCATCATTCATATCATCACTGTCAGGTCATGCCATCATAATTATTATGCCTACCATATCATCACAATCAGACCACTACCATCAGACCATCGCTATCAGACAGTTACCACCAGGTCATTACCATTAGACCACCACCATCAGATCACCCCTCTTAGGTCATCACCATAGGCCACCGTTATTCTACCATATCTTTGCAACACAATCCTCTACAATCTCCATCTCCTCCCTTCCAAGAATGGTGTTTTTTCCTCGTGCTCACTGCCCGTGGGCTTTCTTGTTTTTGTTACACTCCTTCGTATTCCATCATTCTACTAATAACCTCTTCCTCTAGACAAAAGACATTGAAGCGGACTGTTCCGAGTCACAGTTAACAGCAAAATGGCCAGTCGAAATGAGTCCTAGATAATTTTGTACTAGCAAACTGCTAACTGTAGCACGAATGATATTTAGTGGTTCAGAAATTATTGGTTTTATGAGAAGATGTCCTGGAAGCAAGAAAATAGACGATGCAATCTACTTTCATGCCGTTTTGAATTTGGCCACTGGATGCTCTAGGAGTTGGTTTGGTTTTTTTTTGTCTGAAGGAATTGGAGATATTGCTTGAATTATCTTGCATCAAACGAATACAAAACTTTTATCAGCTTGGCTACATTGCATCAAAAGCTTACAAAACTCAAGTGCTTACCTTCAGTAGGAACAGGAAGTGCTCTGTTCCGACCTCCGGTGAGTTCCATCACGCCATCAAGAACGGTAAACCAGGATTCCTCCACGCACAGTTGGTAATCCTCGCCGTAGTTGTTCCCGGATGACAGAATCAGTTTGCCCTGTGGAAATTTTCTACGCATAAGGACACTCTATACCTTTAGGTCTACTGTTCTTTAACCCCTTGGCCACGTCATATTTTTCAAGTAATGACGTCACCAAATTACCATGATCTCATAAACCATTCTTAATCAGTCAATTTCAATGAGGCTCATTTGCGGTGTAAGTAAAATAGTAGTTTGATTACGTCATCAAATCTCGCTTTCAAAAGTAAAAGCATAAGCCGATAAAATCGGATGCAACATACCATAACTGCACTGTTAATCAAACTGCTCTGATAAGAGAAAGCGGATGTAATGATTGCTGGAGTTGTAGCGTGCGATGCCCGGATGACTGTGCATGCATAATAACTGAGTGTGTCCATGAGTACGTCGGATAAGACCCGGGAATACTATTTACGTACGTAGATCCCGGTGCGGTTAAGAACTACTTGTAACAAAGGGTAAGGAAGTGTGTGTCCGTCATATATAGCGAAGGGGTTATTGTATTTTAATACACAACAAGTGATCATAAAGTTCTTTCTTTTCAACGAAAAAGAATGAATTCAGTCCTTGTCGGTCGAATATACATAGGCCATTCTCAGATATATTATGCTGGGGGTTTTTTTTTTCCGGGCACCGCAAGCCGCAACTCCAACGATCATTACCTCTACTCTTTACTTCTCCATTGCCAGAGGGATGTGACTGGTTGATATGCTCTGTCACATTGGCTTTAAGAGGCTGATGTATCTTTCACTTTCCAAAGTGGTATTTGACCAAGCAACATTTTTATTTACACATAACTTAAACCGGAAGTGAACTTTGCTGGAGTTGACTAAGTAAGAACAGTCAATTATTAAAATTCTGTATGTTGATGACGCTATAGCACATCAGAACCGTGCGAATGATGTTACTGACTATTTAATATTCGCTCATGGGACTCTTTTTTAATCACGTTTACTTCAAACTGTGTTCTCTGTTCCAATTTAGTGTCCTTATGTAAGTTTGACATTAAATTGCTTTGAATCAAGGATAGATGAGGAAGGCTTGTTTTCTGACCTAACAACTCGAAGAATAGAGGGTTCAGCTCGGGTTTATTTTTATTTTTGAAATCTTTCTACAGTTCACATCTATATCTCCTGTGGCGGCGGAGACAAGTTGATTTAAGTTGGAGAACAGAAAAACTGATTCGACTGTCTAGTGCTTTTGCTCGCCCATAAAATAGACAACAAGACAGAAAGGGAGAGAAGAAGAGGAAGAGAGAGAGGAAGAGAGAGTGAAAGAAAGACACAGAAGGAGAAAGAGAGAGGTTGTGACTGTGACATACTACCTGTGGATAATGCCAGTCGACATCCCCGGATGTGCAGCCAGCTGGGATCTCCAGACTGGTTCCCTCCCTGGTAGACAACAATTCACAACAAGATAAGAGGAATCTTAAAGCAAAGTTCCACTACCTGACACAAGCATGGCGTAGATCTGACAGTTTGATTTCCTTCATGCACATTATGATAAAGCACTCCAGCCTAGGACAGGGGCAGGATTAGGAACTAGAAAGCACCCACGAGAGTGTTCCTAGACAATGATAATCTCCAGCGATTGCCTCAAGTTCGCTATTGTCATCCTTAACCCTACACCTAACCCTAAACCAAGCTCTCAGCGAGCATGTCTTGATAAATTGCCTACGAAATTTGCCGGAGTTCCGGGGTCAACAAGAATGCAGTGCAGTGCCGTGTGGAGAGAAGCAACCCTCTGTAACCGAAAGGCAAGGTATATATAGTATTCTCGATTCATTTAGGGGGAGGAATGTGAGCCCAGTCTGATAAGTTTGTTTTGTTTGTTTTTTTAATGCTACTACACATTATCTAAGGTAGTGCATTACCAGTGATTTTACCAAATTCCTGTGACGGATCAATTTTGAGAAGATAGGCCGATAAAACCTATACTCGAAAATTTCAAGCCCCTACCGGGAATCGAACCCAAGGTCTCTCAGCTTGCAAGCCTGACCATGCTACCACTACACCGCAGAGACACTAACTTCATAGCAGTTTAATTCTTCAATACCTACCCCCTGAATATGTTCCCTAACTTCCACGTGCGAGCCTTGTGTTCGCCCTCTTTCTTTTTCTTTTTCTGCTAGAGACGAAACGGATGTGCCTTTTACGGACAATAAAGTTGTATCTTATCTTATCTTATCTTATCTTATCTTATCTCCTCTTATCTTCTCTTATCTTCTCTTATCTTATCTTATCACTCGTGACCCCTACACACTTCCAGACTCCTCACATCTCCATTACAATGTACTTACCCTACAGTGCTAAGATTGCACAGATCGTTCAGAAGATCTTGTGAGTTGACCACACTGGTAGAGGTTAGTAGCAGCACTATCGCAATGAACATCATGTTGGCAGAGAAGTTGTCACCACAGGTCTTGAAAATCCACAATGGACCAGCTTAGATCTAGATGTAGCCTGTTCGCAGGGTACACAAGCACACTTAAAGGTATATTTTATACCCAAACCTAACCTTGGTTTGTTTGCTCACATTTCCCACTCCAATTTTTGATGACCTATGGATTCGGATACATGTTATTCGAATATGTGGTAAGTAATACATATGATTTGAAGTATCTTCCAATATTAGATCCAAGTTGGTGAATCTGGGGGAGTAATTTAACAATGAAAGAATAACAAATTATAAGTAATTTAAATACTTGTTCAAAACTGCACAACATGAAAACTTGATGGGACATGAGAAAGAACTATGTATTTCATAATAAAAGAAGGAAAAGTAATGCAGATAATCGATTTTTTTCATTTCCCTTGAAAATTACCACGCATTCTCATAAATACAGTCGCATTTCATTAACTGTACAAACAGTTTGTAGGCCTTCAGTAAGTGTAAAATATCTTAATTAGCGAGTTACTATGTCATTATCCATAATTTTACAAGTGTCTCTTTCTATCAAACACTATGTAAAGAAAGCAATCAAATCAAATTAAAGGTGATGCTTATGTATTCGAATAATACTTATTTATGTTTTAGTTACATTCGCTTTAACAGTGCAATGTTGAGTTTAGTTTATTGGATTGCTTTGTTAGTTTTGTACTCTTGTCCAAACAAGAGCAGACTAGCGGGGGCTCTCTATAAAAGTGCAATTGTCTTGTTTTTCAAGCACTGATGTCATCATGAAAATCGAAATGAATTAGGAACTAGAAAACATTGTTTTGCAAGCATGTCACCCCCTCCACGTTTTTGTTTTTTTTTTTTTTACACACGCACGTTACTGTTGATATCATCTCGGCTGGATTTACTCCTAACGATGATAAATTTTTCAAGTCATTTTTTTTCTACCTCCTACGAGGCCTAGTGACTTTACTGTGGTCTGTTCTAGTGCATCTGTCACTTCTCTGACCAGTTTAAGTTGCACTAATTGGGGGTTAGGGCCTGCAAAGAGATAGGGCCTGCCAAATGAACTAACCGTTGTACTCTGGAAATGGTGTGAGACCCCAGCTAGATTTTCATGGGGGTGTGGGTCAAACGAAGAGACACAGCAAAACAAAACAAGAAAGTACTTAATTTGTTCGTTCAGATGCTTATCTCCAACACTGGTCTGTGGACATGGCCAATGAAAATGAGGACTTGAGTCGACAACACATAGTAACATACAGCAAAAAGAATTGCGCGTGTGTAATGTTCTTTTTGTTTGGAGTAGACTAACGTATTTTCCGGCAAAAAAACAACCAAAAAAAATCCTTGAATACCCCAGCGCAGCGCCCGAACAGAGCTTGCATTTACATGTGACGCTGTATCCTTCCACCAATTAGCATGCGAATAAATTTTTGGGGATATGCCAGCTTCTCGACTTTATTTTTGAAATTTGTCGGACTTCCGGAATCCGACCTCCATCCCAGACTATCCGCTTAGGTCCTCGAGAGAGTCCCATGATATTGCCTTTATTTACAGAAAGTTTGTATGTTGATATTTGTTAGGCACTGATTAAATAAGGCGTAAAGATATTTGAAAGATTCACCGCAGGCCTCGCCCTCTTTGATAGAAAGAAAGAAAGAAAGAAAGAAAGAAAGAAAGAAAGAAAGAAAGAAAGAAAGAAAATGAAAAGAAACCACTCAAAACAGGAAAATAAGCCACAGTGCATAATCAATATCTTAAAAGAACGAAACAACAAACAACTTATCCACTGAATGTTTCAGCTTTATTGGTCTATTTGCTCAGCTTGCCATAGGAAAACCAACCCTATGAGGGATATCTCGGGAAGAGAACAGTGAGTTATTTGCATAACATGATGTCAATGATTAGAGGTAGCAAGGAGAGAAACAAAAAACAATAAAAAATGAAAGTGAAATGACTAGCCTATAACCGAAGATGTGATAATACAGAATCGATGGTTTGGATCCTTAAGCAGGATTCAGACCTTAATGCCAGCAATATTTCGCCCAAACACACATTATTCGTGCATATTCACTATACTGAGAGTTCTCTTTATTAAGGGTACCTAAAGTTACAGACGCCCAAATCATTTTTGCTATATTATACTATGTACTGTCCATTGACGTCACTTCAGCCCTATTTTTTTTTTTTTGACTGTTCCCACTCAGCAGTAATGGAGATAAGGTCATCTGATCTGACAAGTAAATATTTTGCTGTGTCTGCTCGTTTGACCCACCCCTATGAAAATCCGTTTGAGGCCTCAGGCTATTTCAAGAGAACAGGGCAGCATTGGTAGCCCCTATCTTTTCAAACCTCTGACCCGAAATAGTGCTGCTTTAATTCAACCTATACTGGCCAGAGAAGTGACAAATGCATTAGTACAGGTCACAGCTAAGATCACTGGGCCCCTGAGAGGGAGGGGGAAATGATGTGATAAATAGATCACCCTTTCTTGTAAGCCCAACCGAAGTGACCTCAAAATTAATGAGGGTGTGTAACTTAGAGCAGATTCAAACCCTCGTGCTAGCCAATATCGTGCATGTTCACTAAACTGAGAGTTCTCTTTATCAGAGGGGACCTGAAGACAGTATTCCTGCTTTAGCTTGATGCGATCAGATCTCAGCAACGTTTTTCGTTCCAAACAGCTGGATTTTTCCCGTGAGAGGAGAATCATCTAATTGTAAAATTTCCGACTATGAGTATTTCAGTGATGTTTGCATTTGAAAATACCGTAGAACTATTATTTGTTTTTTTGTTTTTTTGCCAAGGATCTAATTTTTCGAGCGCCGAATATTGGTATCTCCATGTGTTTAGGAACGCAGAAGTTTAGAATAATCTCGAGTGAAGTCGCAAGACTACTGATACAAAGTATTAGGTATCCGGTTAACTTACTTTGCACTGATAGAAATTTACCATTATCTTCAGTTAGATCATAAGTGGACTTCAATATATGTAGACGCTTTCCATACAGATAGGCATGCAGATGGTCGATATTTGTCTGTGTATTGTAAGGAGGATTTCTATTTAGAGGAGGCACTATCCTTTTCCAGAGACTGTGATATACATAACATAGGGTGCAACTTGTCCCCCACGAATTTTTTTAGGTCAATATAGAGGGGATTTCGTGTCCTATTCGTCACTTATTTTTGTGATTAGGCTCTGGCCAAGGGCGTGTCTTCGAGTGGTCATTTTACTCGCCTCACCGAGATAGTAATATCTAATAAAGTATGAAATTATATGCCCCATCATGTCATGACATTGTGCACTGCCACTGCAAGACAAATAACTTTGGCTTCCTTATACGTTTCTTATCTTTAGACTAATACAATAACCTAATTTCAATTTCAGTTTTTGCTCTGAAACAGATGCTTCGTGTGTTACCTTAGAAAGACCTATTTAAACTAAAACTGACCTCCACAGAGCTTTCGAATCACACATAGATAAAAGCATGAGTCAGGGTTGTTGTTTTTTTGTTTCCTCTCTTTGACTGCCTCAGATTCTGTTTTCTTATCTCGTAGTGTTTCATTCTTCCCTTAACCTATTTAATTTCTTCTTTCTCAAATCGCAAGATCGTACACACTGATAGCACATCTTGCAACGGAAGCGTCTACCTGTCTATATAAAGTAAACATATTAAACATAATATCCAAGCTGGTTGCGGACCAAACACATTGCTCGCAACTTTAAGCTCAGCATACAAAGAGGCGACAAACGGGACGCTACTGGATGACTACATCTTGGGGTTTACACGTTGATATTGTGCTTCATGACTTTACACGGCATGGTCTCATCAATGAAAGGAAAGCAGAATTCGAAATTTTAACCTTATCCGTACAAAGAGACAAACTGGGAAAGTGGCACAAACTGACCCATATGTTGACACTTTATCTCCACTATTGACTTTTATGCCGTTTGACGATTCCCACGGAAATTTACTTACCGTGGTTTCAGAGTATATAGCGTTCGACAACATTGTGCCACATGGCGGTCCATTCTTATTATATAGATCATCAGGACACTACTGAGAAGGCAGCTTCGTGTGGGTTAGTGCACAAATAAGGCTATTATCTGAATTGTGATTTGAGAGAGAGAGCCAATCTGTGACATGGAATATGTAATGTGTCAATTTTAATGTTAGTGACAACGTAGCCTAGATCTAGATCTGTATTCATCTTTTTCGGGTAACAATTTTTTATTACTTTTCCTTTTCATGAATAAGGTCAGAGACAATATAATCAAAATAAATAAATAAAATTACAAATCTGATTGTTTTGACTGTTCTTGACTGGTCAGGACTTCAGGGAGTTTGAAGAGCAACTCACGTTCATTGCAACTTTGTTTTAAGAGTGCTAGAGATATTTGGTTGCGGATATTTTGTATGAACTGATACAGCAAGAATGTTTGGACAATTAGGCTTCGTTAAGTCCTAAGCTCTACGAAGAAAGCAAGAAAGAAAGAAAGAAAGAAAGAAAGAAAGAAAGAAAGAAAGAAAGAAAGAAAGAACAGCATCACAATGCTTATTGTAAACATTAAGCAAAAGAGAAACAGTAAGCCACTGTACTGTGTGCTCTTTATGGTTCACATTTATTTGCCAGATTTCTCGTATACGCCAGGAAAAAAAAACTGACAGAGAACGATTAGTTTATTTCAATATCCTGATGGGACTGAGTGGATAGTACATAAAAGAGCAGCATGTGCAAGTGATTGCCTAAATAAAATCGAAAGAACGTGAAGACATTTCGACAGTCTGGCACAACTATCAGGATTCAGAAATGAAAGGCAGCAAGTAGTGGTTTGGCCAAGCGCTCCAGTTTACTCGGGTTGGTTATCGCTAAATTTACAAAGAATGCTCTCTTTGCGCTTAGAGTACTTTATATTAGACTAGTGCAAAAATGCAACATAATATTCATTTCTTCAAGCAATTGGTGTCCCCCTTTTTTTTTTCCCGCAAATGGGCTAGGGTGGTAGTGTCAGGAGCTGACCCAAGTTTTTGATAACTCACGTTTATGTGTGACAACAATTTAACATCGTTTATCCCTTATCCAAAGCTGTGCAAATGAAACACATTCACAAAGGCAATACTAAATGTACAACGGTATGGCTGATGCCTCTATATGCTCAGAAAAGAAGATGGCACTAAATGAGACCAGGTAAAGTAATATACTTTTAGCAACATACAATTTTATTTTTTGAATGCTGGACCAGATCAAGACGTTAGTGGCCTACGTTTGTTAGGTCTTCTTTGAGGTCATTTTGACTTGAACTGACGTTGTTTTGAGTATGAAGGGGCCGTCCCTGGGACAGCGGACTTCGCTCATTGGCTGTATCGCCCATATCATACCCAAAAAGACATCAACTCATACTCGAAGACGACCTGACAAACGTAGCATAGAGATAAAAGAGAAGCCTGTGACGTCATTATTGGTGTATGGTGATGTTGTAGCTGTAATTGGTGTTCATGCTGATGGAGGGAGTTGGTGGTTGCATCAGCAGGACTGCCTTGCCTTTCTCGCTGTTGGCGCAGTTGTCAGGGGTGTCTGTTGAGAGGGAAGAAGTAGTCACATTAGAATAACGCTACGGGATGGAGTTCGTGTAACGCCTGTGCATTCATTACACAGCCACTGTTCAGACCCAAGAAATCTGGTATGTCATCATTTTTATAGATGTCACGTTGCGTGCTGGCCTAGGGTTTTCTCCTTAGCGAGGCTTTATATTTTAAGATAACTAGTTTCTCTTTATAAAGCTTCGTGTAACAGCAAGTCATTTTGCATTTGTTGGAAAAATAATTAAAGTTGGATTGCTTTCCTTGGTTCGCTGCATTATAGTCAGGTGAAATTTATTATGAGGCAATGCCAGTCAGTTCAAAGAATAGGTATTATTACCATTAGCCTGTATATAAATAATATTAGCAGCAGCGGCAGCAGTCTTAGTAATAGTAGCAGTAGTAATTGTAATAGTAGCAATAGTAGTAGAGGAAACAGTAGTAGTAATTGTTGTTGTTGATGTTGTTGTCGTTGTTGCTGGTCTTATTATTATTGTTGATGTTGATGTTGATGTTGGTGATGATGATGTTTTGTAGCAGTAGCAGTAGTTGTTGTTGTAGTTGTAATAGTAATAGTAGTAGTAGTAGTTGTAGCAGTGGTCGTGATAGTGATCGAAGCAATTATAGGACAGTGGTAGCAGGAACGGTGATACCAGCAATAGTTTGTAGTACAGAAAGTTGCAATGCTGATGGTACTGGAATATCTCATGGGCTAAAGTAGTGTAGCAAAAGTAGCTTGCAGTGAAAGTAAGAGTAGCAAAGAAAGTAATGTATGAACTATGAGAACAGCAGAAGCAGCTATAGTTCTAGGTAGGAGTAACAATCGAAACACTGAGTGGGAGGTTTGCAGAGATACCTTTAAAGCCAGTGGTGGGATTTTTGTTTTCCTCTCCGTTGATTGCTGAACTGAATATGGCTAGAAACCAGGCCGCTGGTGCGTCAAGACAGACTGTATACTGAGGGTCCGTAGCAGGCCGTTGTACTGTTACCTCAAGAATACCCTACAAAAACACGCACACTCAGAAAAGCAAAACTGTAATATGTTAAGGGAAATTAGGTAAATAAAGCGGGTAAAGATATAGCTAAATATGATTATTTTGAAGACTTAAACTGTAGAAGCCCCAAAGAAATTATCAAAATTATCTCATCCTCCTTTCGAATTCCTGAAAGATAGAACTATCTATGACCAGTTGAACAATGCACTTTGAGCAAGACACAATATAGGTGATAATAGAACTTCTAATAATTTTAGGTTTTGGTGTTGTTGTTTTTTCTACCGTCTATTTATTGATCCTTTTTCTTCTTCTTTTTCTTCTTCTTTTCTCTTTCTCCTCTTTCCGTCTTCTCCCCTCCTCCTCTTCCTGCTCCTCCTCCTTTTCCTCTACCTTCTTCTTTTTCTTTTTCTTCTTTTTTTTTATTCATGCTCTTCTTCTTCTTTATCTACATCTTATTTTCTCCTTCCCATCCTTCTTCTTCTTCTTCTTCTTCTTCTTCTTCTTCTTCTTCTTCTTCTTCTTCTTCTTCCGCCTCTGCCTCGATGAATCTACGCTGGCTAAAGTCACAACTCAAATTTCACAAAACCCACTACAAAGTTCCAGTAAGGTTAGTTACCTCCGGATACCACCAGTCGATGACACCAAACGTGCACTGTGCTGGAATTGTCACGTTCGTGATCCTAACAGTTTCCTTGACAGAGTCTGCATCAGGTTTGTCACTTTTGGGGGTGGTGGTGGCAGCTAAAAGGATGGCGAAAATATTTCCAGGCTCATTCGGCCCACTGTGGACATACATAAAGAAAGGGAGGTTGCTTGCTAGGACTAAACGGCTCAGAACCAAGTAGTAGAAAAAGAAGAAGAAGAGAGAGAGAGAGAGAGAGAGAGAGAGAGAGAGAGAGAGAGAGAGAGAGGATAACGGACACAGTATATCTTTCAGCACAAGTGTAATTAGACAGACCGACTATTTAGATCTCGCTCCGAGAGAACTTCTCAGACTTCTAAGAAAACGTGTTTTACAATAGTGAAAATCTCCTGAACACATCTGTGATGAATATACTCAGTTTTGACATTCTCAAACAACCTGTCTAATATATGTAATTCTAATGTCGTGTTTTACCTTGAGACCATGGGTTGGCAGGGATCAACTGAGTTAAAGATAAACTGAGATCTTGCCATCCCAGCACCGATGAACACCAGCAGCACTTGAAACAGGAGCCCCTTCATGTTTCTATGACGATCAGGATACGCTCACAGCGAAGATGTTTCCAATCACCTGTAACAGACTGGGCGTTTTCTTTCAAACCCTGCACTTGACTATGTGGACAACACACAAATAATAATGGGCCACCAGTGACATCAGCATGAAATTCCAATCTTTGTAGGCTAGAGTATAAAGGTAAGAAACTAGGTGACGTTACTGTAATCTTAAAAATATATACACTGCCCAAATTCTAGTCCTTGCGGTTTAGTTTCTGAATGGGAACTTTGTTAATGACTCTTTGTGTTGGGCAAGGACATCTAGCTGGACTTTGATATTACCGAGCAGATTTTGGTTGGAGAACCCTCCAATCTTTACATCCTGCCAGCTTGCCCTAGGAGGTTCCAAATAGGTCCTTGTGCTGGCTGCCATGTTCTAGACTCATGTAGGATTTGGACAGAACAATGCATACGTGATTTTGCTCACACAAGGCATGTGCCTTCCTCTTCCGTTTTGTTTTAGAGACTCAAACTTCTGCTTTGTGACCAGGCATTGACCAAACACGTGATTTTGAAAAGCAATCCTACTTGTCTCTCATTATCTATTACAAATCATGTTGAGTGTGCTCACATACGACATAACATTGTCCATGGTCATTGCAAGACATTAGTCATCAGATTACATTACACCTGTCTTTTCGGGTCAAGCCGGTGGGATGAACTTAGATTAAGTTTCATTCTTGTAACGAAATAGGCCCCATTTTAACTAACAGACCCCATTTAACTAACCAACTAAAACCGAGACTGACATCTTTGGAACCATTGTTTCAAATAGGGATCAATGGCTCAGGCCATTCCAGTTTTTTTATTATTATTTTAATTAATTGCTCTTAGATTTGTTTACATTGTCTTGCTATATTTGTCTCTCCCCTTAAATTAGTCCTTTCCACTTGCAGTCATATTTATTAAATCTATGTATCTATTTAGGACATCATTGCACGAAAATCGAAGGCAGATTACCAAAACAAATTATTTCTATGGGGAAGAGGCCCTTGCTGGCACAGATCAACACACATTACTCTAGATGCTTCAGATTAATATAAGAACATCTTGAGAACATTGGTGACAAAGCAATCTCTTGTGATTCATTGCACAAATTAAGATAAGTCAGTCCATGACCTAGAATAGATGTGGCACTTTCGCAGATTATTCATAAAGTATGAAGAACGTGATTTACAGATTTGGATTCTACCCTCAACAACAAAACACTGTATAATCCTAATTTGGTTTTGAGCACCTTGAGCCTGGGGTGTTCTTTTCAGAAGTGAAGCAGCCTGGAAAACTCAAGATCTAGAGGCTGTGGGTTCGATTCCCGACCATGGTCGTGTTGTAAATGCCTTTGGGAAAGCATTTCAGTCACATTTCCCTCAGTCCACTCGTCTGTAAAGTGGGTAGCTGGCTAGAGGCAGTGGAAGATATTGTCAGAATGCTAGTGATCAGCGCCTTTAAATGGCTGCGGCACATTATGCTCGCCAGGGAGTGGAGAAAGTGTTAGAGTGAACAGTCTTGCTGGGGCAATAATAATGTGAAGTCATTTAAGCGAGCATTAGCCTGGATACGAAACTTATAAACCGCATTATTATATCATTATCATTGTTATTATTGTTACTACTCTCATCATTATCATCATCATTATTTTAAGGATATCATTGCTCCCCCCCCCCCCCCC
>JAWQUT010000351.1:135240-149212 GCA_033807755.1 Ellobium chinense | reverse complement strand
GATGTTTGAGACGTTCACTGGCTTACCTTTAGAGTGTATTGTGGAGTATACCTGTTCCTTATCTTGTAGGTGGAATTAGCATTAAGGACTTCTGTTTCGGTGGGCAAACAGTACCCTAGTCTACAGTTATACGAGATGAAGGGTGTGGGAAAAAGGCAATTTTAGAATGTGTTATGACAGAGACTTGGTGATAAAAATTGGCCAGTGAATAAGTAATTTCGGATGCAAGACAAAAAAAAAGAAACCAAAAAAAAAAATGCTTCTCGTATTCAACTTTTCATTTTCTTGCACCATTCTCTTGTCAATTATACCCGTGTCTATGGGTAAACAGGACTTTCTCTCTCTCTCTCTCTCTCTCTCTCTCTCTCTCTCTCTCTCTCTCTCTGTGTGTGTGTGTGTGTGTGTGTGTGTGTGTGTGTGTCTGTCTGTCTCTCTCTCTCTGTCTCTCTCGCTCTCTGTCTTTCTCTCTTATTCTCTCTCTCTTTCTCTGTTTTTATTTTTATTCTTTCTATTTCTCTCCCTTCTCCGCAGAGGAAAATGACCCTGTTCTTTGTGTGTGTGTGTGTGTGTCTTAAAGGAATAGATGTAATTATTTGCCTCAAAGCCCAGTAAGTCCACATTATATTTTTTGTCATAAAATTTAAGTTGTGCATATTTTTCCTTTCGCCCGACCGTTTCTCAGACTACGCCACTAGGATGTCCGGATTGTCAGCCAGCGCGTGCCGCCATTACTCATCTTGCGTGACGTCGAAAATCGAGATAGGCTACCAGACGATTGGTCCGAGAGGTTTGCGCATGTATTTGCAAAAAAAGAAAAAAATCGTCTGATAGCTTTTCTCGCTTTATGAGGACAGGCAGCAGGAATAACTGCGGCTTACGCCGGCTGGAAATCTCGACATTCCTGCAATGCTTTTTCGGAAATGGCCAGCTGGAGGAAAAATGTACGCCGTTTAGAAGTTTTGAAAAAAAATATGCATTTTTTATATGTAAAGCATATATTTACCCTTGCCTCTTTAAACCTTCAGGCTGTACTGAAAAGTGGCAGGGCATTTTTCTTCTGCCCAGGGCCCCGCACATCCTAAAATCCGCCCCTGATCCATTACGTACTCACCGTCTCATAAAATTTACATCAGGGAATGAAGTGGGAGGAAGCCGGCGGAGTTTCTCCAGGTCTTCGGCAATGGGTCTGGGGTCGTATTCTGTCACTTTCGTGTCAAGGGACCCAGGGGTGTAGTGCTCGCAGAAGCAATGCTTCTCAGGCTGATATTTCTCCTTAGTGTGCTGAACCAGCAGGGAGGGCAACCCATGCGGTTTTCTGCGCACTTGAAGCCAGTGGTTCCGAGAGTTACCCATTTTCTCTAGGTCTGAACAACTGCAGTTCTTATGGTTGCTGTCGACGTTGCTACCAAAAAAAAACAAAACACAACAATAATAACTTAAAGCAGTAATGAATTGAAATAATTCTACAGATGACCCCGCTTAATTACAATCCGCATAATTGCAACTTCCTCTTGATCGCAGCATTTTCTTTACCACAAAGTGCTTGATTTCGATACAAAAAATCACGGATAATCGCAACTCCGTTTACTCGCAACCTCTTTGACACTCCCTAGGATTGCGATTAAGCGGAGTTGACTGTTTTTTGTAAACTGGCTAATTCCAAATTCAGTTGTACAGAAGGTTCTAGAATAACACCCCTTGCTTAACTAGGTGACGTATCAAGACCTCGGGGATAAATACGTCAAATGAGCACTATGAGAAAGAGCTGCATTGCTCTTTTTTCGTAGTGACAGTGGACATAACATTGTACCGACATTTCTCCTTTAGTCTCACCAAAGAAGAGTTTTGGTCAGCAAGCAGAGCACAGCTTCACCCTTAAATTAGGCGTCGGTAATCAAAAATGCTCAAAAAAGAGAAAAAAATACAGGATTTTGCATCAATCTGCTTTGCACATGCCTTGCAGGCAACTCCTCTGCAGCTTTCTTTGGATTTGATATGAAAGACTGCACGCCAGAGTGCCAAATGGTGTAAGAGCTATAGTGATGTATGTACTCTAGGCACCTGACCAAACCGGTCCACACCCGGATAAGCTGCAAAGACCTCATATCACTACGTCCATTGCCCTTGCCCCTTGTCCCTTGCCCTCTTAAGCATTAACCTTCAGTGGTCCCAACGGGGTAGCTTGAGGGGGGAAATTTCCCAGATATTCACCGAGAACCTGTGCACGCGTATAAACATTATCATACATCAAAAAAATATGTGAAACAAAGTTTGTAGTTTTTGTTTCTATACATGGTTACATATCTGGTTGGTGCGTACTGGTTGTGACGTGGAAGTGGAAGTACCTACAAAACGTTTGTTAGAAATTAAAAATGTGACATCTTTTCCGAATTCTGGAAGTGAGACCTCGACAAAATGGCAGCTATCTACGGTTTCAAATTTGTTAGTGAAACTTTTATCAACGGTCTGATGTGGGAGAAGAATGTTGCAAGAATCAACAGTGGTAAGTAAGCTAATAAAAAAGAGCAAACACTCGCAAGTTCGCAATTATTTCTAGCTCTTCTGCATCGGTCGCAGCCATCTTGCTTTGCCTAGAGACTGATACTTTCAGTGTATAGGGCCACCCCTCTCACGCGCCGGTGGGGACAAAACAAAAGGCGAACTTCACAGTGATGTCACAGTTTTCTTGGCTGTGACCAGAAAAGTTGCTAGGAGAGTAGCGTTTTCTCGACCCACACCGTAGACGGCACAGCACACAAGTCGAATAGATGATCCTTACGTCAAAATCGCGGAAATCTAGCCCTATACCTTCTTTGTGCATTTTAAAGCGGCTAAATAGGCGTTAGTGTAGGGGTTAGGGTTAAGAAAGGGGCAAATTCGCGAGTCTCTCCCGCCTAGTGTAGTGCTCGCTTATAGGTTAAGAGAAGAGTTAGGAAAGAGGAAGCACACATAACGGCGTTCCTAGATAATGATAATGTCCAAAGGCTATCCAGAAGGACGCATACTCTTCTCTAATCAAACCCGTAGCCTTGTCCTTAATCCTAAACTAAGCGCTTGGTGGGAGTGTCCCGAAGATATTGTCAAGATGGAGAGGTATTAGGGTGGGATGTTGACTAAGGAACAGAGATACTAGCTAGGGCTGGTTTTCACTGGGTCCCTAACACTTATGCCCATTAAGATGGGAACCCTTACCTGGATGCCTTTGGAGACAAGGTTCCTAAACCTAATACCCATCCAAATGGGGAGGAATTCCGAATGAGACTCACCCCTGATACTTCTGTCTCGACCGGCATTAACGTTAGGAACTTGCCTCGACTGACGCTCCAGTCTGATGGACGTTAGGTTAAGGGTAGGGATAGGGTTGGGGAAAGAGTTGTATTTGTTGGCATCTGTTCCGATTAGGGTTCTGAGTCTCATTCGGAATTCCTTCCTTGGAATGGGATCCCTAACTCTAAAGCCTATTGACAATTGAAACAAGAGTATTAGTTGAGACACGTGAAACGCTTTTGGAAGTCCTCCCCCTCCCTCCCACCTCCCCTCTCCCCTCTCCCACGTAAAGTGCCGACACGCCCATGGGAAAGGTCAGTCTAATTTACGCGAGAGAAACTCATCTGAATACAGACGCGACGTTCTAGAAAGTTGAAGAAGGCAGATCTAGTCTGGATTTACTTACATATTCTGTCCGCTCGTCTGTCTAGCCATTTGTCCTTCCTGTTCGGCTACCGGTGAAGTGAATCACCTACCAGATGCCAACGAAGCGAATACCGTGTGTCCTTTCTGAAACAACAGAGAAGCTGTCTGAAGACACTGGTTTCGCACATACAGCAATGAGCCAACAACTGTCACTGCACGGCTGCTAGTCTAGACCACAGCGTTGTATGCGCACTGATGAACGTGTTCCTGAATGGGTATTTCCGCACAAGTGACAGAAGCCGCATAGCGAGAGGCGAACGTAATTCAATTTGCATTGCTCTTTCTTTCTTTCTTTCTTCCTTTCTTTCTTTCTTTCTTTCTTTCTTTCTTTCTTTTCTTTCCTTCTTTCTTTCTTTCTTTCTTTCTTTCTTTGTTCTGCTTCCTTTAATAGACACAGATGTTTTGAAAACTCTCAGATTTAAAAAAATAATAATGTGAAATATAATGACAAAATATTGTGCCAATACCATTATATGGCCTCACACACTCAGACGTCAACACATAGTACATGCATTCAAAAGGTTAAAAAAATTCACCATTTCGTCATAGCAAAATCTTGGAACTCTCCCAAGGTATGTGTGTGTTAAAGATAGCGGTTCAGGTTAGGTTTACGTAAAAAAAGGCACATTTGCTAAAGTCCCAAGTCAGTAACAAAGAATTCGTTTGGGTGTTTTCTCTTCCTCCCCAGTCTGTCTCAAAGTTTAACCATTTATAATCATTATCCCATAATCCCATAATTATAATCATTAAAGCGTCATGAACAAGACACCAGGAAGATGTTATGTATTACAAACCTGCTATCATACTGTTTATCTTAACACTTACTAAATTTGGACTAGGATCATACATCATTTATGTCAGAAAGAGGACGATAGGATAGACCAAACGGAATATAAAGATCGACTTTGCCTCCAGTGCCAAGAAGTAGAAGATAAATACCATACATTGGTGATGTGTCCGAAATTCAGTAAGTTAAGAAAAAAAATTACCTCATTACCTCCTCGTCTTTTGATAAAACTAAAGGTGGCAAAATTTCTCAATTTATTAAAGAAAGAAAGTTGTGATGAATTGAATTTTGTGATAAAAAGACTACAACAAAGAGCTTTTGAGCAAGGCAACGGTCATTTTCTGGCCCAGTAGGAATTTTCAAATTCAGTAGCTTTAGAAATATGAGGAAATTTAGAAATTGCTGTAAGGATGGGCAAAAGTGAGAAAGACACAGCATGAATGAATATGGAGAAAGAGGAGGATAAAATAACATTGGCTAGTGTATGTTAATGAAAAGGATTGGATTCATTAGGCCTATATTGTATTATCTGAAATGTTCCTGCCGTAGTTATTACGTGTATACATTCGATAGACAACGATTGTATTTTCTTCCTATCTGTCTTTAAGCAGTTGTTGTTGTTGTTGTTCTTTTTCTTCTTCTTCTTCTTCTTCTTCTTCTTCTTCTTCTTCTTCTTGTTCTCCTTCTCCTTCTTCTTCTTCTTCTTCTTCTTCTTCTTCTACTTCTTCCTCTTCTTCTTCTTTTTCCTCTTCTTCTTCTTCTTGTGCATTTTTCTTGAAGATGTTACTTTGTTATGAATATTATGTCTGTGTAAGTGTGAGGTTAATATGTTGGCTAACGCCTAATAAAGATTTTTTTAACAAAAAACAACAAAAACAAGACACCAGGAGGATGTAATGTATTACACGCCCACTGTCATACTCGTTATCTTAACAGGCATAAAATGAGCGGTCGCTTGACTCAACAAGATTGACATCTGACTAGTCGTCATGTCCGGATCGAATGCGATTAGGTCAGCAAACCAGGATACCGAGGGCCATCTCCAGGTCTACGTGGGAACAATGCTGTACTTAAAGTTGATGATGTAATAACCGACGTCATCAGCAATGAGCATGAGTTCCGTTCTACCGTCCATGGTACTGGTGCAGGAAGCGCTCCCTGTGGATAGATAGAGGGCAGTTTGGATCCATTCAGATGAAGAGAAATTAGAGAAAACTGTAAAAGACAACAATAATAATAACAATAACAATAAGTTTACTTAGCCCAGGTACTTTAAGTACAAATGAGCAAACATGAAACAGAAGAATAGGTGGTCTATTGACAATGACAATAATCCTGTCTATATTATAGCATTGGCACACGCACGTTCTATCTTTCTCTCTCTCTCTCTCTTTCTCTCTCTCTCTCTCTCACGCACACATACACATGCCTACAAACACACACTCCCATACACGCGCAAGCACGCATGCATCTTAGGCTTATGAGGGCAGTCTCTTCAATATTAGTTTTACAAAGCAGGAGAGTTTCTTCAGTAGATCTAAATTTGTAATAAAAATCAAGTCAATATATTTATGCATACTTGGGTACCTTCGATAATAATATGGTATGTATCTTTTCCTTTCATCATCAAAGTTTCAAAAGACCATAATCATCCAACAAAAGCGAACGTGTCAGTGGTAGCTTTTCAGTCAGATTTTCTGAATTAATAGGGTAACTGTATTTTGATTGTCTTTTGGAAATTGAGTTCCTAACTTATCCATACTGATGGGTCTTTTTCGTAAGTCACTGCGGCTTACCCTTCTCTATCCCTTCACCCTTCCCCCCCACCCCACCCACCCCCCAAACCAGTAACTCTAAAGAGATAATCAGCTTCCCAGGCGACTAACCATTGGCTGGTACAGGAAGTGGGTCCTTCCCACCATTGGTGAGATCTGTGATGCCAGCTAGATGAGTGAACCAGGATTCCTCGATACAGAGAGAGTAGTCGTTGTAGGCCATTTCAGCATACAGATGCAAGAGACCCTGTGGACGAGATGCAGTGACTTGTCAGCAAAGAAAGCGGTGAGAGACTGGGGAAGATGAGAGAACTGTAGTTGTTCACCACCAACGTGGCAAAGACAAATTATTTCAGAATAACTCGTAGAAGCGATTTTGGGAATAAAGCAGTAGTGGTAAAACACTGGTCTTAATCAGATCTAGTTTGTCATAGATTTTGTTGATGTTATTGTTTGATAACAACTTCCTTCCACAATATTCTGAATAAATGATCTTTCGTTACCCCTGCCATGCATGTTGTGATTAAAGTAGATGGGAAGGGTCATCATAGGAGGATTGGCTCTCTCGCTCAACTTTCCACCTTGTGTCTTAACTTTATCGTTTGGTTGTATCTAGATTCAGGATTTGCTACCGAATTGATTTAGACTGATAGGTATACCATTTAATTTGCCTGCTGTGATAATTATTACATGGCATGACAATTCATCGAAAGGACTCTATCAGTCATAGTCACCATGGCACTTCTTAAAAGTTTGGTCATTCTACGACCTAGCCCGCTTTATGCCAGCTATCTAAGCCTGATTATGTTTTATGACTGTAATTTACTGTTGATGTATTCTCTGTTCTGCACTTATTCAAGACAAATTTCCAAATGGATTAATAAAAGGCTATCTTATCATTTCTATCTTATTTTAGCTTATATAGACCATTGACATCTTCATCCTTACCGTAGGATACGGCCAGTCGACATCACCAGATGTGCAGGACTCTGGGATTTTCAGGTCTAGAGCGCTGATGTCGGTATCAAAAGCTGGTTCTGCCCTGTAGGAATGCAGTGCCAAGCAACACTATGACTGATATTCGAATTTCAACAGAATACCATTTGAACTCTTGACTTGTATCCCCAATTCCTCAACAACATAAGAAAGACTAATTTCTCCACATTTCTTCTTCCCTTCCCTTCCTCATGGTGAAAATGAAACACATAGTCAATATCGTCTGCACATCATTGTAAATCTGTATTCACTTTCATCGCACTGGCCGACACCACTCAATAACAAACATCAAAACTTAAATCTCACACTCAGCAACAAACATCAAAACTTAAATCTCACACTCAGCAACAAACATCAAAACTTAAGTGTCACACGACATTCGTTTTACTTGAGTTCCTTACTTTTCTTCTCTTATGCCATTTACCTGCCGTGAAGACTCAAATCTACCTTCCTTCCTCCCATATCTGTTCACTATTATGAAATCTAAGTAGCTTGTGTATGATTTCGACCTAATGGCTTAAGAAAACTCTTATAACTAAAACGAATATAACACAATGAATATGACAAATTAGGAAACGTTAATTTTCTGATTTTAAACTTCAGTAGGACATTGTTTCGAGCCACATGACCATTAACCTAAAGAGGTCGAAAATCTCGCATTCTGGTTGAACTGAAAATCGTTGGTTCTAGATACCTTTTCATATCAGACTTTTGAGACCTTGCGTACTGACGATGGAATATCTTACCATAAAACGTAACCAATTCACAAACTCGAAATTATGGAACTTTGAATTTCTCTGGAATTCTAATTTGTGAGAATCTATCATAGTGCAATGTGAACACAAAAGTTTGGCTTCCATTATGCTCACAGTCAGGTCTGTTTTACTCACCCAACAGTTGTGAGGTGACATTCATCTCCAAGCGCACTCTGTGAGTTGCTCTGATCGACGTTGAACAACGCCAGCAAAAGTACAACGCACGACAACATGGTCGCTGAGGTTTTCACAAAACTTAATCTACTTAGTCGGTTCAGATGATGGTAGTTTAGAGATTAGTACTCGTAATCTTCTTTTAAAACTTCATCTCATTAAAAAATTACCAACAGTCTATGTTTCTGTGGATTGCTTAGCCCCAAGGTGCAAGTCGACTATCTTTACTATATTGCAATAAGGAGTGTCTGGTTTGGACATTTCATAGTCATTATATTTTGACCCCACATACTGTGTATGGTGAAGTGGGACAGTTCTTATCATGTGGATTTATCTTTTAGCACGACCCATTTTCAGACTAGATCTACACAAGTTTTTTTTTTTTTCTCTCTTACTATTTACGCAGAGGCATCAGCAGAGGACTTCATGTCATTTTTGTTTTAGTCATTGCATTCATTTTCATCATCAATATCACTTTCACTATGTCAGCAGCAATTAAATGTGGTGACACAACTGCAGCACATCACAAGCAGATACAGGATGGAATTAGGGTTGGCAGAACTCTCTTCATCATATTCCTTAACAATAGTAAGACAACACTTAGATATTGGAAGACGCTTATTCCGAGAAGATATTATGCCACTGATGCTGATGCGAACTTTAACATTCTCAAGCACCCCTCACCCCCCAATCCTCTTCTCAACACTTTATCCTTCCTTTCAATCCCTATACCAAACCACTTCTTTCTATTTGCTTTGATTGTAGCCAAGATGTTTCTCTTCAGAGAACCGTCTCCCATAAACATGGCTTCACAGAGCCAAGTTTTGCATACATCATTTCGGTAATCCCGATTGCTTTTCCCCCTCACATGAGGCATTTTGAATGAGATGTTCATTTGGTAACACAAAGGGCCAGTCTAAAATGTGAGCAGTGCTGATGACAGGTAATCTTGTGAATGCAGTGAATGAACATACATACGGGACGGTATTTATTTTGTAGAAGTTTGTATAGGTAGACCTATTCTCCTCACCTTCCAGTGGGGATGACACAATGGCATAAACTTTGGCTGTAACGGAGAAGGGAACTGTGTACTGTGCGAAAAATTTTGAGAGTTTTCAGCAGCATCCCAACTATTATGCTGTTGTCTATAATGCAGCATACGGAAAGAGAAGAGACAAGTAGACTATATTATGATGAATGGTTGCTTAGTCGCTCACATGTATTTGCCTTGTATTTTGTATCCAATTGCCCATATTATGTTGCATACTGCAACCTGGGATCAGAGTGAAATAAATGAAATGAAGAAAACTTGCAATGAAAGTCAAAATTGGCAGAGGACGACATGTTCAAGTTTATTATAACTGTTCGAAGTAAGAGCTAAGCATAACTTGCGCTGACATAGGGAATCACGATCTTCATCGATTAGTCTGTAGCCTTGATCATTACAATACATGCACTGAGCGAGATCATTAAGGTATCAGGAGGCAAACTTTGACGTAGACCAGGCCTAGTCAGGAACGATGACGCAATTATGGCACAATGGGGTTGATGGTATACTTGAAATTGGTTACATAAAGCAATGGCTCGGTTGCAGTAAGGGTCAACTCAGCTCTGCCATACAGATCATGGGTACAGCTTGGTTTACCTGTGGAGATTATGAATGTCATTAGGAGACTTGAAACTAAGTTTGATTTCACCCCATACTATGCACACAACTGTTTGAAATATATATAAAGAGTTTATTTAAAATAATCAATGTTTCGTGTGCAAATACTTCTCCAGGTCTGAAAAATTAAATATTAGAAGCATACAGAGAAAAGAAAGCGAATAGCAAAAATAGGAATAGGACAACTAACAGACCGAGCAAAAATGCATGGGAAGAAGAGTAGTTCAGCATCTTAAAGACTTCACGTAACCCAAAACGTCCAGGCTACCAGTTAATCACAAACGATAGATCTACTGAACAGTTTCTTTTTCTCTCTGTTGACTCCTTTTTGCAGATTACAGAGATCCTGCCTCTTGGAGAACCCCTCTATTTGTTGTCAATCGTCCTGGATCCGCTGTTTTTAAAATTTTACAAATGACATCTGAATATCTGACTTAGTACTGAACTTCAGCTGGCTTGCACTTTGAAACTATTTGGGTACATCCACCTAGTCTTAAGCCCGTACCGCTGAATGAAATACTGACAAATTTATATTTACATCGGATCATTTGATTGGTAAGATTAATCCCTCGTAAAAATTTCTTAGAAAGGTTAAGTCAGACTTGAGTCAGAACTACACTCATTGGCGCTTTTAGAAAATTTACCTGTGATGGAAATCAGTTTTAGACCTTTTTAGATTTTTGCAAGGAAACCATGTCTTTTCGTTGTTCTTTTCTATGGATAAGGATATCGCCAAGTGCTTGTTATGACTGGTTATGTTTACTGTAAAAATGGACTCAAGGCAGCAGCAATGAGAGGAGAACCTACTTCACTGCCATAACAATGGAAGCACAAACTAACTCTAGTCTGGTCTATTTCACACTGTCTTGGAGAGACAACTGTGTTGACATACCATCTGTTGGTAGTGGGAGTGGATTGCTCAATCCTCCAGTGGTCTCCGTGACAGCTGCAAGGGAGGTAAACCAGTATTCCTCTATACACAATGTGTATGCGAAGTCGTACCTCACTATAAACAGGTGCATGTTACCCTGGGGATAATAATACACTTCGGTTATCAAAGAGAATCAACTTGCATTTTTAAATCGTTATATTATCATCGTTTTAGAATGAGTACATTGAGGATGGGCTCTCTCACCATCGTAAGAATTACATTAACTCTACATGTTGAACGCAACGAAGGATGCATTCAGTTCCGATTCCATTAGGTATTTCATAAGATGGTAAGAGATCCCTTCGTTAATGCCCAAGTTCTCAACTGTCAAAATTGTCATGACGTCGGAAATATTGAAAAATTGCTTCTCATTTTAGGACTCCAGAAATCTTTAGAGCATACTGATTTCCGTTGCTATCATTATTCTTCTTCTCATGGCACATGAATCCTCTGCTTTCACGTATCACTCCACTGTCCTATAATACTTGCATCCTCCTTCCTTCACATCTCTTGCCCTCATTGCTCTGACGTCTTCATTCTGAGCAAATAACATACCCAGCATAGTATAGGTCTATTGACAACAACACTTTCTTCCTACCTGTGGATACGGCCAGTTCACATCCCCAGAGGTACAATTTGAAGGAATCTCTAGCTGAAAATCTGGAATATCTTCGTCTCCTGGATTCACTCCAACAACAGCTCTGTAGAGATCATAAAATTTCATAGAATTGGATCACATTGCAGCCTACACTAGTATTCTGCTTCGAGACCGCTTAGGCCTGGTTAAAATATGTGGATATACTTAGTCAAATGGCACAGTAGATCAATAGTCATGATTACTCCATGGTCCACCTACCACCACAGTCTCAGATATGTGTGATTTATCAAAAAGAGCAATTTTTTTTCCTTAACTAAAACAGTGCTTATCATCCTCATGCAATTTGCAGTACAAATCTATCATGGCATTAGGTGATATGAAGATCCAATACGAGAAAACCCAATTTGTCTCTGGAACTGGAATTGGTAAAGTTTCCCTCAAAATCACCCGATGCTGGGCTTTGTGGCTTCCCACCTAAACTATATATTTTTCTCTTTTCTGTATGATTCTCTGAGTACCTTGTCATGCAATTTTACAAAATTCTACCCCATATTTTGTTGTTACAACCATACAGGCACAATTGTACTGAAACGCCGTAAAACCAGATTGAAACAACGTTAAACCTTCTATTTCTACAGTTGAAAATAAGGAGGTCTCTGACATGCCTGAGATTTTCAATGTCTATGATGCATTTCTCATCTATATTTAGTCTATGCCTGGCATATTATGGAAGAATAAGAACATATTCGCCGTCAGTGTCTAAATACAAAAACAGCGTTGACACTCACCCTGAGGCCACAAGATGGCATGCATCGTCAAGCTGACTTTGTGCTATAACTCCATTACATACAGCCAGTGCAACAAAGATCAACAACATTATTGCAGATATATGAACGAACGTGACCCTGCACACTTGGCAACTACAATGGCAAAAAGATCAGCAGAGACCTTAGCTTCACTTAATATGTTCAAAGACAGATTAAGTCTGTTTCGGACTTTAACGATGTGGACCAAGTATAATGGATTGAGGTCAGTGCACCATGACTTCACAGCTTTTGCAAAGCATGAGTCTTATCAGCTGCGAGATTGATAAGTATTAAGGGCAACAATGTGGCGCTTTTAGTTCTTTGATATTTGTTGATTTACTTTGTTTTTCAATATCATCATCGTCATCATCGTTATTGTCGTTGTTTTCATTAAAATATTCATATTTCATATTCTTCTTCCGCGATATGACTCGTCATGTGATCAAAGGGGAGTCTGTTGTTGTTGTTGTCGTTTTTTTATATTAATTTGCTCTTAAATCTAATAATGTGAAAAGGAAAAGCTGTAGCTGGATTTGTTTGCAAAATCATTAAATTTACTCCGCTAAACGTAATGATCTTAGAATTGGGAAAATATCCTGAAATGGCCAGGAAGGATCACTGAGGCATATATAGTTGTTTCCAGCTGACCTCTTTGGACCTTGGGGGATTAATGAGAGGCTCTTTTGTGCTAAATGAGAGCATTCAGCTGAATTACGACAGCAAAAGGCAGAGCTGACTGACAAGTCCTGCGTGCCAGTTGCAAGTCGAACAGTGCATAACAGTGCAACATTGAGTTGCCACGTTGGCGTTTTGAGACCAAATTTCTTTACAGGTCTAAACTCGATAATTTTGCCATAAGAAGCAGTATAAATGTTTATAGATATGGCATGAGATTTAGATGCCATTTCCACGACTTTTCTTTCTCGGGAAGTGTAAGGATACCTCAGCTTTTATATTTCTTACCGTGTCACTTTTATTGGTGGTATACATAGGACATTTCGTAAACACCAAGCTGTCATGTTAGTACTGTAATACAAACAGAAAATGAAAGGTCACTGGCAAACATAAAACTTTATTGTCATGGTCACACACAGAGTGATAATGATAACCAGGCATAGTTATGGTAAATATTACATGGCACTCAAACATAAAAGACAGTGTAAAGAATGATAGGGTGTCACCATTTTGTACTATGTTGACCCCTTCGCTATGTATGATGTACATATGTATATAGCATCCCGGTATGTACCCGTGCGTCATTTTTTATAGACTATAATGAATTATTCCTGCATGCAGGCTAATGAGTCTAGAAACATCACACAAGAATAGGTCATTATGGGGGGTAATAATATCGTTTAGGACGCTACCTATAACCGGACTGAAAAACCATTAATTGAACCTTTATCCCATATAAATCCATTTTCCCATGGGCTCCTGGCAAAGCCATGCCGTGCGGTCTGATTTTTCGATTTATTGGGTATGTTATTTTAAAAGTAAGACAAAATGTTGGTGTTTTACGTTCAAAGGATTTAAAGAAGAATTCCTCACAAAGGTTGTATGATGTGCCTCGATTTATTAGTCTCGCAGTCCACCTTTCCTCCATCATTCCCACCCACCCAGACTGCGATCTTCCGAGATCCTAATGGAAACTAAACTATACATCAGGCGGCTGCGAAAAATAAAAAGTTAACTATATTTCAAGTTTGGAATATTCAAGAGTTTAAAAGGCACAGGAATTGAATTTAAGATATATTAAGAGATAAACATATTCTACCACCACCCCCCCCCCCC
>JAWQUT010000351.1:103112-127323 GCA_033807755.1 Ellobium chinense | reverse complement strand
GACATTATTAGAGGATTTGTAATGAGTGTTTGTTTGATATCCGATTTATGAAATGAGTTATACATTCATCGTATTCGTAAGCCTCTGGTGAGCGAATACTATAAATGTATAACGAAATTTCTGACTACTTTATGACCACGAATGAATTCTAGGATGTAATATAATCGTAACACCAAAAGTAATGTTTTATGCACATCCCTATCTCTGCCATAACACTCCCTATACGATCCCAACTTGAAAATAAAAACTTACCACTGATTTTTTTAAAAAATTAATTTGAACCAGCTCATAATAAATAACAAATATTTGGGAATTGCGAGTACATGGGCTTCCAGACATCGATATACTGCAATATTTCTTCAAGCGATATATAAACCCAGAAAAATATGCATTCGCGTACTTCCTGTAGATAGAGAAAGTGGATTGTTCAGGCCTTCAGTGGTCTCTGTACCGATCCAAGGACAGTAAACCAGGAATTCTCACTAAACAGTGTGTATGCGTAGTCATACCTCAACGTAAACCGGCGCATGGTACCCTGGGAATATAGTAAGGTTTAGTTACCAACTAAAGTTGCTGTATTTCTTCTCATAGTAGTTTTTTCCCCTCACTTGTGTCATTATGGCTCAAATTTTGGCAAGGTAAAATCTCGCTTAGTAAAAGGCCTCAACATCTGTAGAACAGTTTCACAATTGTTTAGAGCTATCCACGTAACTCTGAAAGGCTAGCCCAAAAGTCTGTTTCAAAGCTATACCACTCTACTATACTAATCCTCTCAGGACTTCTCGCTGGACACAAAGGTAAAATAAAGTCTCGACCCGACGCGCCGATATTCGAATGAACAGGACTGTGGAGAACTACCAGACCTGACTACTTCCACGACCTCTTCGAAATTCGGGAACACGGATGCAAAAGGCCAATACAGCGCAGCAGCCAAGCTTGTGAGAGAGGGAAGGTCGGCTGGACATCATAATTAATGGTCCCACATGGACCTTGTAATTTCTCTTTCTCTATAGCAAGAGAAATGTCACGAGTCTGACTGAGAACGTATTGGAGGAGGAAGGCGAAGGCAGAAAAGGTTATGATCACTTAAGAAAGGAATAGACCAAGAAGAAAGTCAGCAATGAGGGGAAAGGAGAGAAGGGTTGCAAATCAACACCTCACTGACATCTTTATCCATAAGCCTTTTCACCCTTTCCACCCAACTCCCTCCCACCATGAAGACTATTGCACATAGTACATTTGACACTGCATACACAGGTCACACTATTACTCACTCTTGATATTCAAAAGGTTACGCATTAGCGATGGGATCTCTTACAATCATAAGAATTACATTAGTGTAGTAATGCTGAATGCACCCTTAATGGCGTTCAGTATGCAGGTTACTGTAATTCATATGTGGTAGGAAATCTCATCGTTAATATGTGAGTTTTCTATTTTACTTCTTACCCGTGGGTACGACCACTCCACATCCCCAGTGGTGCATGTTGAAGGGATAGTTCGCTGAAAGCCTGGGAGATCTGTGCCCTGTGTTCCAGCTGTAGAAATATCATACAATAATAATAATATCGTTCAGAAACTGCCGACTGTCGGACTGAAAACCTTTGAACCCTCAATAATAAATCCCTTTTCCCTTGTGCTCCTGGTAAGGCCATGACTCATGGCCCAATTCCTCGATTTCTCAGGTACAGAATTTTAAAGGCAAGATCAGGAATCAAATTTTATGCGTATTAACACACAGACATATTCTTACAGTTCCTTCCCCCCCNCTCCCTAAATCTTGGTGAACTATAACAATGAGAGCTTGCGCATTAACGATAAGATCTCTTACCATCGTAATAGATACATTAGTTCAGGGTGCAGATTTAATGTAATTCTTATGATACTAAAAGATCCCATCGTAAATGCGCAAGTTCTCAATAAATGCAGTTAAAGAACTTACCAACCAGTTAGTCAACCTACCAGCTACCCAAATCAAGCAACCCCACAATCTACTAACTAGGCAGTGACATAATAGAACAATTATTTAGGGTAGCATATATTCATCATTATTTTGTGAATGTAAGAAGATAGGTGCACACTTATGCGGTAGCGGCGTAGCGACAAGATTACATTCGTCGTCAAGTTGGCTTTGCGCTTTAATTTGATTTACCTGACAAAGAGCCAGTGCACTCATAACAAAAACTAGCAACATTATTGCAGTTTTATGGACGAAAGCGACTCTGTATACTTGGTGATTTATATCACAACCAAAGATCAACAGAGGATTTACAGATTCTCTACAAACATTGACAGTTGATTTTTCTCGATGTGGACCAGATCTTGTTTAAACACAGTGTACTATGACTCTGCAACACTGGCATAGTAGGTCTCCTTATCAGTTGTAGAGTTAAGACTGATCAGCAACATAGTGACCCCCCCCNCCCCCTCCTCACCCCCGACCTCGTTCTGTATTTGTTAATAACTAGCCTTCTCCTCTTCATCATCATCATCAGCAGCAGCAGCAGCAGCAGCAGCAGCAGCATGTCAATGTTAGCATTTTGTTATTATCTGATTACTAGCGTCATTGGACATCATCTCAGAGATTATAATGGTCATCATTTTTAATCGTTGGCACTGTAGTTTCATCAGCAGCAGCAACCAGCAGCAAAGCAGCAACAGCAGCCACAAGGAAGAAAACTCCGCCCATACCTGGACTCAGTTGTTTGATAAGATGAGGTCATTAATTTGTTCTGGGAGCAGTGTGGAAACGTAGCATGTTGTGTGCGGTTCAAAACAAGTGGCACTATTGAAATTTTGGGTCAGATAGGGATTTTCCATATTAACATTGAGGTTGACCGCATGACACAGTTCACCATGACCATCCCATTCCAAACTATTTCAAATCAACAGCTACAGAGGTCAGAATATGTTATTGAATTTCACTTTCAAAATATTTCACTGATTAGCACACTTTTGTGTGTGACTCCACTTTTTTTTTTCATTTCTAATCTTTGACGTCATGATGACAATTCAAATCTTAGAACTGAAATGCAAAACATTTTCAAAGACTTAATAAGAAGTGGCCTAAATCCACAATAATAGGTAGGAGGAGACAACGATACTAAATTTGACACATACCGCTCTCTTTTATAAAGAAATACAATTGCACACTCATGAAACTAAGTCGTTCGGCATATTTTACTAGGGGAAAACGTGAACATTCAACTGATAATTAAAGCTGTTGTCCATTCACTGGAAAGTGTGCTTCTAGGGACTTTTTCAGAATCACTGTGGGAGATCAGCTTTGAGAAGAAAGACCGAAAGGAACGTAACCCTATAAAATACCCTGTCTTGTCTACCACGGATTAAGGCCACTAGTTTCCTTTCACACCATGGTGCTATCCTGCACCACGGGTCCCCTAACTTCACAGTATTTTATTCCTACCGCCTAAATATTGGTCCCTAACTCCCACAAGGAAACCTGGTGTTCACCTGTGACCCTGACACACTTCCTAATTGTTCACACGTTTATAGTCCAAACTGACATTTAACGTTGAATTTCGATATCGTCAGCGAAAATCGCAAATCGTTCAAGTCCGAAGTTTTAATTTTTATACATTTTTATAGTAAAATCGTAATCGTATGTTCTTTTCCAAATATGTGCCATACAAATCCTGCACATGATCTCACCGAGGGTGAAGAACAAACTTTGTGAGTCTGGTACTTTGCAGACTTGCTTATGTCTGTTGCGCTTCTAGGTTTCACAAAACGTTTAAGTACGTTTAAGTAGCGTTGAGCTAAATTACTGATCAAAGCATCGATAGCTTTATTCTGTCATGTATTTCAGTTGCCTTGATGCCCATTTGGTGAATGTAAATCAAGCACTTACAAAATAAAATGACTTTTCTTTTCTCTTGTAAAATGTGATCTCGGTGATAAACATACTCTGCGATTTTCACCGACGATTTATCTTAAAAGAGAATTATATGGCCTAATACGCCAAGATGGATCTATATCTGTGTAGTAATCATAAAGCCAGGTGTATATATAAAGCTACTGAGAAAAGACAATGATTGGAACATTTAAACACATTGGTCATTCTCTATCAACTGTGAGGTTGAAAGTTTAGCCTGATTTATTATGGCATACACCATTTTGGTATTTGGTTCTCTCAAAATTATGGAACAGCTACACATAAATTTTCCATGTTCATTATATTTATTGTTCCTGTAAGCTATAAAAATGTGATTCCTTCCGACAAGGCCCTTTATTAGACTTTGTCCTTAGTTGATAACCAAAAGAAACAGAAAATTGGTGTATAATACTGCAATCTTCCTGTTTAGCTTTTATTATTACTTGCAACACAAGAATGAGAAATCACAGGATGCAGAGATGTTATTTGATTAGAACGTCAATGAAATCGGCCTATAGAGTCTGCATGATCAAGTCGCTGAGGTTGCTGACAATTCACTAGGGACTGGATGCAGACATTGACAATTGACATGCAACTCGTGTATGCAGTGAATCATTTGACGCCAACCCCTGATGTCGCCTTTTTATTTCCTCCCTGTTGATTGCTTGGCATCAAATAATTTGTGTCGCTGTTCATAAATTAGTGCCATAATCTTGTCTGACGGATGGATTGGTGGGTATGAAAGTTTATTTATGAAGTTAGGCTGTGTCTATGACACTGAAGGAGAAGCCGGTCATGTAGTACAAAGTGGACTCAGCTGTCACAAGAAGTTCAGCCACGCCATTCTGGCTTTCTATGCAGGTAGGATTGTCTGTGGAGAGAGAGGGAGAGAGATGCCGTAGTGGTGTGGGTTGTGGTGATGATGGAGGTGATGATAGGAGGGATAAAAGTATTTGCTAACGCAGAGATGGTGATGGGGTTGATACTGAGAAGTATAATGCTAGATGTAATGGCGACAGCAGAGACAGTGGTAACTGTACTACATGTCGTGACGGTGGGGGTGGTAGCGCAGCCCCACCATTAAAATTTGTTACTATTGTAGGTGACACGAAGTTGGAACAGGGGGCCATGCAGTAACAGTAACAGTTGAAGGTCTCACCAATAAGGCAAAGCTTGACAGGTATTCCCTTCGCCCATAGACAGACAGACAAACAGACAGACAGACAAACAGACAGGCAGGGTGACAGACAAACAGACAGGCAGGCAGGCAAACAGACAGACAGACATACTCCAGGGGAACTGTATAGATAACTATGACTGCCACACTGCAATCTACTTAGGGAAACGACGGGTCACTATCGCTGACCTGTGGTCGGTAAAGACAGTTGGTTGTTGAGTCCACTGGTGACTTCATGAACTGCCCCAATTGCCGTGGCCCACGTCTCACCAATGCAGAATGTGAATGGCTTGGAGCGGTCAGCTGACGTGGCAGTCAATCGAAGCGATCCCTACGAGGAATATATTCAAGAAAGATGTCTGGACAAGGATGGATTATTTTGGGAGAGGAGATGGGAAGCAAGAGGAAGGTATACAGAGGAAGGATATGAAAGGAGATGAGGAGATCTTGTTGGTGGGGCCGAGCTTGGCTGTACATTTGGTCGACGAGCATTTGACCGATGAGCATTTATTTGGCCAAGGGACATGTGGCAGAGAATGACGAGAGAAATGATGAAAAAAATTAATGAATGAAAGAGGAAGAGAGAGACAAAGAGAATTCGAGCGTGAACAGAAGATGTGGTGGAAGAAATAATAGAAGGAAAACGAAAAGAGGTACTTCTGCTAAATAAGCTATTGGTATTTTTATTGTTGGTTAGACAGGAATGAGCCAAGGCAGAGAATAAGGGATGGGAAGGTAGATTTTGGACGGACGTATGGACATTGAAAGCAAAAGAGGGGCATGAGGAGTTGTAACGGACGGGTTTACAGGAGAAGGAGAAAAGGGGTAGGGGTCGAACAGGAGGAAAAGCTATGGGNAAGATGGAACAGGGGGCCTTGCAGTAACAGGAACAGTTGAAGGTCTCACCAATAAGGCCGAAATAAGAAGTTTTAACCAAAGTTTAGGGTCAGTCAGAGCTTGACAGGTATTCCCTTCGCCCATAGACAGACAGACAAACAGACAGACAGACAAACAGACAGGCAGGCAGGCAAACAGACAGACAGACATACTCCAGGGAAACTGTATAGATAACTATGACTGCCACACTGCAATCTACTTAGGGAAACGACGGGTCACTATCGCTGACCTGTGGTCGGTAAAGACAGTTGGTTGTTGAGTCCACTGGTGACTTCATGAACTGCCCCAATTGCCGTGGCCCACGTTTCACCAATGCAGAATGTGAATGGCTTGGAACTGTCAGCTGACGTGGCAGTCAATCGAAGCGATCCCTGCGAGGAATATATTCAAGAAAGATGTCTGGACAAGGATGGATTATTTTGGGGAGAGGAGATGGGAAGCAAGAAGAAAGTATACAGAGGAAGGATATGAAAGGAGATGGGGTGATCTTGGTGGTGGGGCCGAGCTTGGCTGTACATTTGACCGATGAGCATTTATTTGGCCATGGGACATTTGGCCGAGAATGACGAGAGGAATTATGAAAAAAAGTAATGAATGGAAGAGGAATAGAGAAGTAAAGAGAATGGGAGAGTGAATAGAAGGTGTGGTGGAAGAAATAATAGAAGGAGAATGGTAATTATTCTAAATAAGCTATTGGTATTTTTATTGTTGGTTAGACAGGAAGGAGCCAAGGCAGAGAATACGGGATGGGAAGGTAGATTTTGGATGGACGTATGGACATTGAAAGCAAAAGAGGAGCATGAGGAGTTGTAACGGACGGGTTTACAGGAGAAAGAGAAAAGGGGTAGGGGTCGAACAGGAGGAAAAGCTATGGGAGAAAANGGGGGGGGGGGGGAAGAAAAGGAGTTACGGAGTAGGAGAATTAGAAATGGAATAAACAGAAGAGGATGAAGAATTTTATTTTAACATGTGGAGGTGTAACAGAGCCATGCGACTGAGAGCTTGCACATTAACGATGGTATTTCGTACCATAGTAAGATTTCCATTAGTGTATACATTAGTTGCGTTCTTATTGCAAACGTAATGTAATTCTATAATGGTAAGAGATCACACCGTTAATGCGAAAGTTCTCAACTGTTTTACCGTAGGATAATTCCAGTCGATTTCACCAGTAGGGCAGTCTGCTGGGATGTCCACGGGAATTACTTGTGAATCAGGGTCTGAGAGATCGCTACGGAGACATAGAAACGGAGATGAAATAGGAGTTCAGGTGGGTCGATACCTAAATTTTAAGTGACGCAATACTCAGTCTTCCAGCTCTAAGTATCGAAAGTATCGATTCTGCTTCGATTCAGATATTTCGGTATTTCGATATTTTAGATACTTCCGGTACTTTAGACATCGTTTGAGACCGCTAGGCTTTTCATTGTGGAGACATGTTTAGGAGGAGAATCGAACTTAATTATGATCCCGTAATTCTGATACTTCTCGATACTTCTGATTTTTTTTTTTAATTCAGCCAGTCTTTTGAAATGGAGAAACAGACAGCAAGTTTCGGATTGATATCGTCAAGCTTTGCAACGAAGAGCCTGGAAGTTACTTTGGTAACTAGTATCGGAAGAGAATCGAAATTAGTTTTGATATTTTCGACACTAATGATAGTGAATATCATTCACTTATTCATTCATTCTCTCACTCATTCATTCATTCATTCACAATAATAAGTACTACAATGCTTATTGAGAGATAAGGACATATTGAAAAAAAAAAACCTGTTCTTACCTCCAAGGGGTCAGGAAACAATGATCACCAAAGGACACCTGCTGTCCTCTTGCCATATTGGCTCCGAGAATGAGCAGCAGGGCTCCAGCGAGGCATCGCAACATCTTAACAGAATCCGAACAAGAAAGCGGACTCAAAAGTAAAGGAAGAAGCGACTAAGTGTAGGCTTACTATTAATTTCACGATGGCCTTTCCTTTACTGGCCCAAGCACAGCTGGATCTAAAATCTAATGACAGTATTACGGTCTTCTTATTCGGTCTCAATGTGGCCTAAGGTAAGCTACAAGGTGGATGATTTCTAACGAGTGGCATGGTCGTGGCCTACAAACTTAGAGCACACTTTAGTGAAAACTGTTGATTTGGAGCTATGGCTGCAAATATTTGCTGATAGCGAACAATGTGTACGTGCCGCGCACATAAGGAGATAAAGGGCTCTGGGAAACTGATAATTTAGTCTTGAGATGCAAGAAAAGCATGCAGCTTTAGATTTCAGGCTCTAAATTGGACACGAGTAGATCATCATCCTGGTCGTTACTACCGATATAAGATATACAGGGTGGCCCCAAAAAAGTTTCCTGTATTCAAAGTCCAATCATTTCAAAAGTTAAAAAAAAAACTGTGATAAAATTTCAAGCATCTTAACGAACAGATACAATCCATAATATAGCAAATTCATTTTCATTTATTATATTCGCTCACTCACTCGCTCATTTTTGTGAACAGCATGAATAACAAATCTAAAAAAATACTCATATGCCTCACTAGAACGTCGTTGTTCACTCTTGGAGTCCATATTACAAGTTCCCAAATACCGTGTTTGGTGATCCTTGCTTCCTTCCCACGTGGAGGTAAGATATGTCACTGCCGAGACAAGAGTACGCCACTTTCACTGCACTGGGTAAATTTGCATGTATATGTTATCCTCCCCTCCCCCCTTTCCCATTCCTCCCTACCCACACACACACGCACGCACACACACACACACACACACACACACACACACACACACACATATACACACACACACACACATAGATACACACAACACAACACAACACACACATACACACACACACACACACACACACACACACATAGATACATACAACACAACACAACATAACACACACACACACACACACACACACACACACACACACACACAGACATTACACACACACACACACACACACACACACACACACACACACACACACATTTGGATGTGCATTTCAGGTTTAGTTTCAACCTGCATTTTGAATGTAACACCAGGGAGTGTAACATGGGCACGCCTGCCTAAGCCATAATGGTCGGCATGAGATCCTGTCTTGACAATAAGGGCTCTCTGATATCTGGACAGAGGATGTCCTCTATGTTTCCATAGAGAAGAACAGTGCCACATAAGGAACTGTTGTACCTCTTACCTCTAAGTGATTATAAAACAAAGATCACCAAAGGACATCTGAGATCTTGCCACGTGAATTCTGAAGATAAGCAGCAGTGCTCCAGTGAGGCATTGCAACATTTTGAAACGATTTGTTGGCTACTCAGAACAGGGAAACAAGACTCAAAGGCAACGAAAGAAAAGATTAAGTAATATTAATTTTGCAATGGCCTTTCTGTCACCAGCCCAAGTAAAGCTGGACTAACAAGAGTAGGATCTAATGACTGTACTCTGGCCTTCTTATTCGATATAAGTGTGGCCTGAGGTAAGCCATAGGGTGAATGGCTTCTAACGAATGCCATGGCTTTGCCGTGACCTATAACATTAGAGCATAAGGTGGTCAAAACTTTTCTTTGGAACATTGACTGGCAATGGTAGCGAACAAAGTGTACCTGCCGCTGGCATAAATTATAAATGAGAAATAGGGCTCTGGCAGCCACCCGATTTGGTCTTAATGTGGGGCGGTAAGATTTAATGACTGGGTTTGAACTATTGCCGGGGAATTTCTGGAGTGGTGTCCCTTGCTGTGCTGAACAACAAGACGAAGGAGGGAGTAGTAAGTATATATATATAAACTTCAAACTCGATAGCCCCAGAGAGGGCGTCGCCCTTTTCTAGTGAATATCGTTTGAAGGCTCAACAAACTGTCTTCACGAGAGCCAACTCCTTTCCTCGCCTCATCAAGAACTGCACTTTGTTCGGTCTGTGTGGGATCGCCTACTGCTACCGGAGTTCACTGGCACGTGGAGGAAGTCAACCCGCCTCGTCTGCGCCCTCCCTACCTTTACACCGGTCTACACTGAGACACAAGAACAGCATGCAGCTTTCATAATTCCAGGCTCAATCTGGACACCAGTAGGTCATTATGAGAGTCAGCAAAACTTGAGAAATTCGCAAAAATTATATCCTTGCGAACAAAAACACCAGTTCTACAGTACCATATTTTTTAGAACAGTGTATGTTATTGTTAGAGGATACCCTCAACCGCCTCGAGAGTAGGTGGCCTTGAATTACAGCTGGTGAATTCCCTTCGCACTCTCTTCATATAGAGTGCATGGTGACCTCTTGTGGGAGCAACACAGATAAGGTAAGGTGGTGATGTGTAATGATTTTTCCGTATTGTAAGCTATACTTTAAAGATATGTATGTCGTGTGTGTAGAAAGTAATATGTGCATGTGTACCTACGTGCCAAAATTCGTAAGAGTGTCTAGAAACATTGGCTTGGGAACAAAATTTCTTTACCGGAAGTGGGAATTTGCTAGGTCAAGTGTTAAACTGTTTCCTGCTTTTTTGTTACCTTTGTGCACTGTTTTACTTTGGAGTAGCGAGGACATTTAGTACATAAACTAAAATGATATAACAAAAAGACATAATTATTGTTTTATAAGCCTACGCAGGTAAGTAAGAAGGATAATATCATCAAGGGTTGCTGTATTTGCCGTAAAAGGCTGACACTGCGACCAGAAGACATTCCAAACTGGAATTACTTCTCGTGAATAGTATCCTGATAAAGTTCCATTTCAGGATCGCTGTTCGTGAATGCCTTTTGGTAAGAGGTTTTCGAACTAAATATTTACCCATGTGAAACGCAAGTGCAAGTTTGTAAAATGTGCAGTGGGTATTTGTATTTCTTCATCAACTTGGATCGCATGTCCCATGTTTGTCGTAAATCGCATATCCCATGTTTGTCGTAAATCGCATATCCCACGTTTCTCGTAAATCGCATATCCCATGTTCGTCGTAAATCGCATATGCCACGTTTGTCGTAAATCGCATATCCCACGTTTGTCGTAAATCGCATATCCCACGTTTGTCGTAAATCGCATATCCCATGTTTGTCATAAATCGCATAGTCCATGTTTGTCGTAGATCGCAAATTTCTTACACACTGCACCACGTCTTTACTTCCCAGCGCTTAGTCGATCAGCTAACAAAGTCTCTTTTCTCATCCCATGCCAGCGGCACGCAGGGAACTGAAATATTCCATCGTTCCAACCCATTTCTGTTTTATCTGTTAGGAACAGCTTTTATTGAGTGCTTCTAAATTTCGTCTCTTGTGAGACCTAGAAATGATTCCCTTTGTAGCCTGCCTTAGATTTATGTCACAGAAGGGCCCATTTAGATAACACTGGGCGTTAGATCTTACTAAGTGTTTGTCCTAAGCCAGCTCGCTGCGCTGAAGCTGATGATATCACGCTGTTTATACTGCTTCTATTTTCATCGCCTTCCAGTCTTTACATCTGAACTGAGTGACGTGACAACTCTACAAAGATGCTGAAATGCCTCACCGGAGCGTTGCTGTTCATTCTTGGAGTCCAGATTGCAAGGTCTCGAAAGACTACGTTTGATGATCTTTGCTTCCTACCCACTTGGAGGTAAGATTAACTGTTATTAATGGCATGGCCGAAACAAGATACTTTTCTAGTGAAAGGTAGGTAACTTTGATTGCACTGTGTAAATGTATATATGTAAGTTCCACCTCCCACCCCCCTTCCCCACAGACACAGACATACGCATACACAAACAAACACACACACACACACCTACACACACACACACACACCTACACACACACACACACACACACACACACACACACACACACACACACACACACACATACACACACACACATACACACACATAATTCGTTGAGTTTAAGAATTGAACATGTCATGTTCTCCGTCTCTTTCTCCTTCAAGATTAAACACATCATGCCACATAATATCTACTTTGAATCTCTTGTGTTCTGTGTCTCCACAGCAATCTCACCGACTCTCCCGTACAAGTGGTCCAAGTCGTGATCCCACCTGATTGTATGTTTGGTGATGTTGAATGGAACTATCCAATGGTGAACCATAGAAGCTTTATACATTTCCTTCTTCGTATCTTTCTTCATTCGCCAACTTCCGATTTCCTCTTCTCTTGCCTCAGCTCTTTCATTTCTCCTCCTCTTAGAGAGCTTTTATTTTCAAAGTCGGACCTTTTATGAACCAATATGGCAGGTGTAGTAGGCGTGTCCTTTTTTTGGTTTTTCTTGGTGTTACCATCATACTGCACGTTGCAAGATAGAATCGAATTACTCATCTACATATTTCGTTACGTGTAACACTTGTAATAGTTGTAAGACCAGGAAATGCCACTGGTGTTTTTGTCAGATTGGCTAGATAAACTACCATCAGAAGGTCCTTCATGTAGGAGTTCAGCCTACCTTCAAACGTGTCTGTATCAATGTGAGGAATGCTGGTGACTAGATCTAGGAGGAATCGCCCTGTTACATCATCTTCGGAGTTTTTGCCAGCCATAATGGTCATCAACGTACACATGCCTCCCTCTGTCATGACGGGTCCTAAGAGATTCGAACTTGAAAATAAAATTTTGCTCAACCTGCCCTTCTTCCCCTTGACAACTGCCATGTTTCTGTTGATTCTCTTCCTCGTCCCTCTTTTCCCCATATTTTAAATATATTCCTCGTCCTGTTACTTGTCTGGTTTAATTTGCATTTCATATAAAAAGCTCTAGAGGTAAGGAAATAGTGCCAGAGTAAACGCATGTCTTTCAGATGGCACTATTCAGACTTTTTGACAAAGTTATAATATATGTAAACTATATCTGTGTTTATTCTTGAGGGGTTTATTTGGATTAGACGGCAAAAGTGACATGTTTAGATCCCGAAATCGCGAAGCAATAGAAACAGAATGGTTTATTGCTATTTTAGATCGAGTTATCTCAATTTACAGTCATAAAAGTAAATAAACTTTAAAGAAAGCGATATGCTTTAGCCCAATGAAAGCGAATGTTTCAAATCGCACAAGGAAAGCTCCTTAGAAGGACGAACATTTTGTTCTTTGTCTCTCAAAAGGCGACACTCTGGAAGGACGAACATCTTGCATTATTATTATGTTTTATAAATTTTAGTTATTTTGTCTAAGATTTAAAATCTTAAACACACACACACACACACACACACACACACACACACACACACACACACACACACAGAGTGCACTATAGTGCGTTCAGAAGTAAATGAACGAGGTTTTTCTTCAATATCTTTTTCCCTAATGAACAGATTGCCTCGAAATTGTGCATAGACCTCTAAACCAATCTGTCTTAATTTAAAATAAATTTTGCCTTTTTCCTGTGTTTTAGGCAAGTCTTCTTTATAATCGTTAGTAAAATGTGGCAGTTCGTGTCTGGTCAAACATTTCGTACTTTTCAGCAAAGTGCCGTAATAGGAAAACAACAACGTATCGCTTTGTTTCACTTCGGTTATTTGCATCGTCATTCCCGATGAAGGTGAAAAATAATTATATATATAACAAAATCAAAATACAATATTGGAAGCTAAACTGACTCCTTGTTGTACAAATGGGGCCAACATGGCGGAGTGACGGTCTTTACAAGGCTTAGCTCCAGAGAGCTTAAAGTAGTCTTCTGGTTCCATTGATTAAGCGAGAGAGACGAACAGCTAGAGGTGATAGAATGCCAAATGAAACCCACTACATATACATGATTTGGGCGCCATTAAAAAGCCGGACTGCGACAAGCGATGGGAATCATCCTTATTCATAGAGAAAAAAAAAGCAGGTATCTGCGGGTTAAATTGATCAGTTATGTGGAAAACGTTTCTTCAGAAACCCAAAATGGTACTGCACATTTATTGTGCCAATTCTGTCGTTTTGGAGCTCCAGATGTTTTGAAGACTGCAAAAAAAAAATTATAAATTGGACACGTTTCTAATTTTGCGCATTATAGTGAGAAATTCAATAAGAAGTTCTGAGAAAATAAAACATCGGGCTAGTATTCATTTTTCCACGAGAAAAGACGAAGCCACGGTTTTCGCCGTTCTCTTTTAAAATCCTTGCCAGTTACATATTTTGCTGAGTGTAGAATCAGTTCAAGGCTTTCTCGGTAGCTTTTGAGTGTCAAGTCCTTCAGGGTTTGTGAACGGCTTCACCCTTTCACCACTACAGTTTCATCGTATGTGAAGGCATCGACGGAAAGCTGTTGCTTCCATTTCCACAGTATGACCCCGAATATCATTATAGCTGGTCTTAAATTAATAAAAGGATCACCGTAATGTGCGGTTTTGTATACGTGCGACTTGTCCATCCGAACAGTAACAACTGTAACATGACGTGCTGTGTTGAGGCTTGGGACAAAGTAAGGGTGCTTGTTTTGTTTGTTAAATCTATTCATCTACTATCTATGATTACATTTATGAGACTTTCCTCGAGGTCAGTGGCAAGAAGTTCTGCTGCGCTGTCAAAGCCCTCAGAACCGATGTTTAAGCCCCCAGTGGAAAAAGAAAACACAGCGTAGAACTGAACTTTCGGAAGGGTACTTTGAATATGGCGTCATTTGCTCAGTAGATGACACGTTCTCAGTGGTGTGAAAAAGGATAGTACACTATGTATTTTTCAGTATTTATGCTCTGACTTTGTTGATACTGTAACGTCCCAATCTTGAGTTTGCACACCTTGTTATCTTTCTTAAGAAAATTAAAAATACTTGAACCGAAGAGCATTGCACCAAAATTTTGGTCAGAGCAAATAAAAATGCCCATAATAGTTTTGTGACACCTATTAGAGGGGCAAATTACTCACAGTGTACAACCAATTAATCCCTAATATATATAATCCCCTTTTGAGGGGCCCTGTTAGCTAGTGTTAGGATGTAGAAATATGTAAAATGACCTGTGATCTAAATAAAGCATCCGATTTTCAAAGTTTCAGGTACAATTTGAGCCTTCTAGATTAAAAAAAAAGTGTGTAGGCCTATGTATTCGCACGCGGTCAAAACCAGCCAAATGAAAAATTGGGGACCAAATCAGAATTTCAGGTGATCTTTTTGGAATGACATTTGTGAAAAATTTGGACGTTGACCCCCCATTTTCTTCCCGTTAAAGGATTGGACAAAAGAAGTACTTTAACTCCATGGGAGAAATTTCCCGAAATCACAGTGGTATATGTAGAATAACACAAAATGTTAAAAGGGGCCAAAAGAAGAAAAAACAATAGGTGTCAAAGACCTAATACTGACCATATATAAGTAAGGGAGGTAAAAATGAAATTCCAACACTGGATTTGTTGTGCGTTTTCAAAGAAGATTACTCTTTCTTTAACATATTTTTGTGATTGATTAGTGAGAAGCTGAGAAGATGCCAATCACCCACCAAGAGCCTAAGAAAGCGGGAAATTAATCTAAGAGGTCTGGAGACCTGTTTACCCGGAAACTTGTTTAAAAAAAAAAAAGAAAAACAGAGGGAACAGTTTGGGGCCTAATGAAATTATTTGAACTTTTTTGGTCATGGTTTGTCAATGTTTGTGAAGATAACTTCTTACACACACAGAGAGACGATTAGGAAAAAAAAATCTGTTAGGACAAATTGTTTAGAAGCCCATGCGAAAATAATCCATTAATTAAGAAAACAAGATATTTTAACCAAAAAAAACTGTTCATTTTCTCGTGAACACATACTATTTCTTTGCAGTCATGTTTTGTTAACACTATCTTTATTTTAGATCTTGATTTAGAAATTGATCAAAATCTTGCGTACTCTTTTGTTCCTCCTCCTCCAGCTCAGTCTGTCCGGAGGTGAACATGAGTAGAAATAGTTTTTTAATAGTGGAATGAAAATGTTCGTCACTCGCAGTTTTTTTGGTGTTTTTTTTTCGGACCATTTCATAAAATTCCTCGACTAGTAGCAGTGGTCGTTATACTGGTGCTCAGAATTTGTCTCACGGAAATTAGGCCCAACAATGGACGTGTTGACACACAACGTTGTTTTCCTCGTGAAAGAAGCTGGGAGAACTCCAAAATGGTTTGCAACCTTTTTTAATTGGCATGAAGAGACTTAACATTTCATAGAAAATGTTACGCGCTCGATCTTTTGAATTCGCACCTCAATTTTTACATTGTCATCAGAACCGGGTTAAACCTGTAAACAAAAACATTTGCATTTGACCTACTTTCTGAAATACGACATGTAATATCAACAACGATGATATAATAATACTGGCATTGACACCTGTTCTATAATTGGGGCATCAAATTATTACATAAGATTGTCTGTTACATCTTGCAGTGGCAAATTATAGTCTGTTCAGAAACATTTGCCCCTCTTTACAGTCAAATATCTCAAAAACTGTCTGATTGATTTTTGGGGAAATTTGCATGTGAGGTGTGTAGACCGATGACCCAAGATGTTTCATAGTTTGATAATTACAGGATAAGCTGTTTTTTATTTCGCCTATTCGCGCTTAGTAAACCATAACCCACCATGAATTTTTAGGCCTCAATAATTAGATTTGACAGTACCATCACGACTTTCAAGGTTGCAGTAATGTAGAGGCGGATACATTTTTAATTCATAATGAGGCTCTTAAATGTAAGGGAAGAAATCACGTACACTTCTATGAAAAAAACTGTTTCAACTAGAAAGCATTCAGAGATTGCAGATCTCCGCCAACGCAAACGATACCGTGGTGAAGAATTCTGTGAAGGGACATGACTATTAAAATAAAGGGTGATTGATTTCATTGATTTTTGTCTCTGCAGCTAATAACAATGCGCATCTCATCTATGTGGCCACAGTGCTAGATACAGATTTGACGTTCATCGGCAGCGCCGTGGAATGCAAAGTATGGCGTTCAAGAGCCGGACATTTGCTGGCTATACAAAATCAAGAATCCGTTAAAACATTCCTGCATCAAGACGGTGATCCGAATAACCACCCGAAATCTAATCATTTGTTCATTGGCCTATTTCCAACCTTCCTAGAAAATTTCAGTCAAATCCGTTCATTTTATTTTGCGTAAAGTTGCTAACAGACAACAAACACCGGAAAAAAAAACATAACATCCTGGTCGAAAATGTCAACTTTTTCTTTCCTGCCTTGTTTCGGTGCCCTGAATCCGCCGACATAAAGACTGTTTGTGCAGTCCGGGTGCATGTCGTCAGAAATGTTTGGGTCAGAAATCTTCCGATTAAGACGACCACGTTTTGCTTCTCTACAAAAATAATTGTATAACTGCAAAGCAACATTCTGAGAAGTAATGAATCTTATCTTCATCTTGATCAGTCAGTCAGAGAGTAAACAGGATAACCAAAAAAAACTAACAAAAATAATTGTATACCTGCACAGCAACATTCTGAGAAGTAATGAATCTTATCTCCAACTTGATTTGTCAGAAGGTAAACAGGATAACCAAAAGAAACTAAGATGAAAACACGCCCATGACATAAAAAGTCAGACAAGATCTTTCTACTTTCGAGAAGACTTTTAGGAAAATCGTGCAGTTCGGTGCACAAGGTAAAATGTTTAATCTCAATCCGTGGTGCGGTAAATCTGTTTTCAGAAGTTGTTGAATTTGCGTGCAAGATTGGGAATGTCCTCATATCTGTAATTATTGATTGATTACAGTAGTAAAGAAGTCAAAATATTAACCAGAGAACCTCGGTCGTGTTTTATATAAACAAAGAAGTGAAATCAATAACGGCTTGGATCTTCAAAGGGGAAAAAATATTGGCATAAGGTCATCAGTACTCACAAACCTTGTGCCAAGTTTCAGTGAATCTGGTTAATCATCTACCGAGATATAGGAGTGTAAAGAGGGGCAAATGTTTCTGAACGGACAATAGTGAACCAGCGGGCACTCCCACTCGCTCAGTGAGCAGAATAATACTGCATACTAACATTTACGGATTTACCCATTGATATGGTGCTCGACAGCTTTGCACTGCATGGCGTCATCCATGAATGAAAGGCTGAATTTAAAAATGTAACCTCATCCGTTAAAAAAAGCGAAATGGACGAGGGTGCAAAATTTACTTATGCATTTATTGATGGAACCTTGTACCCACAGTGAGCAGACATTGACGTTAAACCTCTTCCATCAAATTTCATGCAAATGGACGATTCCTACAGAAATTTGTGTAGAACGGTATTTGAGATTATCGCCTTCAAAAATGACATACTTTGTTCCCCCCCCCCCCCCCCCCCCCCCCNCGGGTCCATTTATATGACACATTACTACCTCCGGGCTCATTTGTGCATTATTCCTCTGAGGGATGGCTGCACCTGGTGGCAGATCCCGATGCCGAGGCTTTCACGTTCTGCATTGGTGAAGTGTGGGCGCCAGCTCTTGGGGTCGTCCGAGAACTCACGGCTGGGCTGAACAAGAAGTTGCAAATACCAACGAAAAGTAAGTGCCAGTGATCTTTGATCTCAGAGGCATAGACATAAACTCAGCTAGATTTTTTTTTTAAGTTATGAGGTGAAAGAAAAGGCGAAAAAAAAGATAAAACATCTGTCAGAAGTTGTGTTTCGACCGCTAGAACGTCCTGACACTTGAGAGCTTGCGCATTAACGATGGGATCTCTTACCATTGTGAGAACTACTCGTATATTAACTCTGCATGTTGAACACTACTAAGGATGCTTTCAGCACCAAAGCACTTATGTAATACTTACAATGTAAGAGATCCCATCGTTAATGTACAAACTTTCAATTCTGAGAAGGATGAGATCACCTTTATCATGAACTCATGTGCGTCTCTACTGTAAATTTAAGGGTGAAAACATTGGTTTCGAATCCCCAACTCACTGCATTCTGTTTCAGAACATTGCCATATATTTTTTAATTTGGCACCATGAGGCTGAGGGAAAAGTTGTTTGTCCTACAAGGAATGCGTTTTACCATCAATGGACTCGAAGAACCTTGAAAGAAGGGGCGTGAAAATTGCCACTTTAATTACTACTGGTGTTGTTGTTGTTGTTGTTGTTACAGTTTCCACCCCTATTACTACCACAATTACTGCTTAATACTAGTATTAACATAATTATCTCCTCCTTCTCCTCCTCCTTCTCCTCCTTCTTTCTTCTTCTTATTCTCCTCCTCCTCCTCCTCCTCCTCCGCCTCCTTCTCCTCTTCCTCCTCCACCATCTTCTCCTCCTCCTCTTTCGTCTCCTTTTTCTCTTCTTTTTCTTTCTTCTTCCTCCTCCTCTTCTTTTCCTCCTTTTTCTTTCTTCTTCTTCTTCTCTTCTTTCTCCGTCTACTCCTCATCCTTCTTCTTCTTCTTCTTTTTCTTCTCCTTCTTCGTTTCCTCCTTTTCCTCATTGTCCCGCTTTTCTACCACTGCTCCCACCACAACCTCTATATTATTTCTCCACCAATATTTCTCTCTTTACAACCACTTTCACTACTCCTACCGGCACCATCATGAGCAGCCCTAGCCCCAGCACCAACACAAACACACCTTATTGTTATTTTTCAACAGTGATGCCTGTATGCACTGACAGCCAGAACGGCTTAGCTGAACTTCTCGTGGCGCCGGAGTCTGTTCTGTACTACGTGGTTGGGTTTTCCTTCATGGTCATCCCCATGAAAGGCCTACCTTCATAACAACATTGAATCACGATTTTCCTGCCTTAAGCTATGTTGATGCCATTAGATGCTACGTTTATCTGGCTCCTGCAATTTGACAGAATGGAAAGCCATACCAATTCCTTAACGAAGAAAGTATCAGTCTTTAGGCAAGCCAAGATAGCTGAGACCAATGCGGAAAAGACAGGAAACAATGAAATGACTTGCAAGTGATGTTTGCTATACTTATATCTTTGCCTCATTCATTAGCATACAGACCATCGTTGATGCTTGCCACATCCTCCTCGGACACCAGGTCTTGATAGGATGTTCTCTACTAAAACATTTGAAACTAAAGATGGTTGCCGTCGTGTTGCCGAGCTTATCCCTCCGGTTTCATACAAAAGGAGACACATTTCTAACAAACTTATAGTATAGTCTCAATGTGACTGGCGCGCACCAACCAAAAACAAACTCTTTGCTAAGGACTGCCCACACAATACAAGGAAGGGGTGTGGCTACCCATTTTATCGAAATTGAAGAGATCATACAAACACAGCTCAGAAAAGAAATGTTTTGGAAGTTTCAGGAATAGGAATGTATTGATGCCAAACAGTTTATAAGTAGATCCAGATCTAGACCAGATTTAGAGTCAGCATGATGCCATCGGTTTTTTTTTAGTTACTTTCTAGTCCGATTTAACAAAATCTTTGAGTAATAATGCCTTATACCTTCTAAGTGCTTGGTAGTAGAACTGTCCACAAACATTGTAGGTCCCATATTTGTCTCTCCGTTCGAGAGAGGAAAAAGTAGTAAGTAAAAGAAAATCTTTACCGAAAACGACGAATTGACAGGTGATGAGCCTACCATAATATATTAGCCTCTTATCGTATCTCCAATTCATAATGATATATAATTGTTTCTTTTGTATGAGCTTTCTGTTTTTATGCAGTGCGCAAGATGATTCAGTTATTCTGTCTTACAATTAAGTATAGGCCTATTATCTTCTTTCACAAATACGAGTGTATAGTCGATAGCTATCTTACTAAGAACAATATCAGACGTTTATTTGGAGAGCGGTAGTTCTAGCAGTATCATTTAGCTCTGTCTATCAGAGCAATGCATACCAATAAAATGGAGAAAGATGAAAATTCGAGGGCATTTACATCTTGAAAATAATACATTGAAACTAATTATCAGTGAAAATAATAATATCTGTTTGTAAGACCAGTAATAGTGGTGGAGCATAGGATGTCTTCAAATAATGGCATCATTAACACTCCATACTTTCTTTCATTAACAGAATTTTCACGAACTTGCGTATATTTCTAATTATTTCAGTACTATGTATACTATTATACTATGTAATTCAACATAAATAGGCACATTTCGTTAACTGCAGTAGCCTTGTGGTACATACACACTTACGCCTTGAATTCTGGACAGCATAGAGAATGATATTATAATGATAATACCTCCTGAATCTTAAATTATACAAAAGCATGTCTTGGTGAATAAAACAACAGCAGAATCGACATGATGGCATAGGGTATATTTTATTCTCTCTCTGGCGCTGGCTCTCTCTCACTCTCTGTCTATGATTACGTTCAGAGTGTTTTGTAATCTCCTCCCTCGAAGTTTCTCTGATGTTCTTCATCAAAGGGACTTCAAGGAATAACAATTATTTCAGTGAGGTCTTGCAGGGAACACCGACGTTAAACTCTCATCTTTAAGTATGCCATTGAATCATCGTGAAAACACTGCATGCCGAATCAACAACCCTCAACTAGACATTATAGCACACAAACCATATCATCTGAAAGCGATGAAGGAAAGGTACGCTTTGAAACAAGTGCCTGGTGAAGTAGGAAACTCACAAATAGAGCTCTGCAATACAAATTGATCTAACCTCACTACTATTCACAATGCAGTCTCTTCCAAACATGTGGACGACCTGATGTGCTAAAACAATGTCCAAGATCCAAGTTTGTGTTTTGAGCTGAGCAGTCACCACAAATGAGTTTTGACAAAGGTCTGAAGAAAATAGGATGTCATCTCACAGGAAAAAACAAGTGGAGTCCACAATCAGCGATTACTGAACATGGTTGTAAATTCCTTCGAAAAGAATGTACGAAGTTCAAACAGTGCCACTTGCACACCCACCAACAAAATCATCAGTATCTTTGTTGTTAATGTAACATTGGTTAGCCTCGTTTAAAAAATTCGCTGTAACATCGGCCATACCTTCTGTCCTAATTTTGACAAGGATTCAATACATTCTTCTTAATCAAATTAGGTTCCACTATTTTACTTTAACTGATCATACAAACTGATCATAGAAAGCAACATAATTTTGAAATTCAAATGTATCGGTTAATAGCGATGTTGTAAACCTGTTTATGCATAATAACTATTACATTTTAAGAAAATAAATCGACTGCAACGCAGAAACAAAACGGACATTGTAGAAATGGACTTTACGGCTTCTTCACATAGTTTCATTTATATAGTCTTTCGTTTTGAAGCTTACAAGATAAAATATTTTTTTGGGTGCCGTTGCATAGTCTTCTGTTTCTATGTCACACAAATGAGCAAGTTATCGAAAATTCATGTTTCTGTTTTGGTTACGTAGAGATAATGTATTTACTATGAATACCACACAGGCGTCTCTCACGAGAACATAAGAACGTAAGTTTCGAATCTTCATTACATGTAACAATCAAGAAATAACAAGTTGATCAAAATTAAATGAGGTGAAGGATAATGACCGGAGTGGGCTGGATAGCAGTGGTGTAGACCTATACGACAATAATAATATTTTAACTTTGTCACTCTACAAACAAGATACCTAGAGTGTAGGTCTATACGACAATATTTTAATTTTGTCACTCTACAAACAATATTCCTAGAGCTGACCTCTCTTTAGTTTAAGTGTCAGTAGTTTTTCGTTGTTTACACAACACCTGGTATCAGTTGCAGACGAAAGCAAATAGCAGCAAAAGACATAGAATAGCTGTGGGAGCTGAAGATCATTGGTTTTGCCAAGTCTCTATGTCATCGAACATCACGACTTCTATCATGGCAGCTGTGGACCACACTGGCGTCCCAGGCATTGATAGACACGATGTGACGTCTAAGACTGTGTTTCATCCAATACCCGAGCACATAATGGCAGTTCTTGAATTCGTTTTTTCGTTGGTTCTGCAAGGTATCATCCCTCTCATAGGCGTCATCAGTAACGTGTGTAACATCGCCATCTTCTACAAGCTGGGCATCAAAGACAGCATGAGCCTTGGACTTTTCACTCTGTCAGTTGCTGACTTTACAGCTATGCTCCTGCAGCTGGCCATCAGTATGGCCTATGTAGCGAACCTTGTGCACCCTGAAAGTGCCATAAACTCACCTTTCTTATTATGGGTCCTTGCCTGGCCCCAAACTTTCGCCTACAGGATCTCCTACTGGATTATAACCATTATATCAACAGAGAGATGTGTATGCGTTGTGTGGCCATTCAGAGTGAAACAAATCTTCACCCGTACTCGCTGCGCCATGGCCATAAGTGCTGTCTTTATCATCCACGTATTGCTCCATATTCCTGTATACGTTCCAAAACGAGTGGGATTGACGGAGCTAACAGGTCAACGAGGGAACAAGACAGTCGTAACAAAAATGGAACTGAAAATAATATACAACGAAGAAACCACACAGATGGAATTCATAACTGATATATCAGTCAACTTGATCTTGGCGCTCGCATCGCAGGTTATCATTTTCGTGTGCACTTTATGGATGATCGTCACTTTGAAATCATCTTCGAAAATACGTCAAAGCGATTACTATCAGCAGCTGGCCTCTAGTACTGTGTCGTCATCTGAGAGCCCACGGTCACACTTGTCACTTCGAGAAAAGAGACTTGTCAAGATGGTCTTGTTCTTGGCTATTCTCTTGACTGTTTGCGATCTGCCCAGGCTTATTGCTGTCATAGCTCTATACGCTGTCCCCGGCATGAGTACATATATGTATCCAGACTATTACGTCTTAATGTTCACCATTGCCTACTTTGTCAGTTCCATCGGCAGTTCTAGCAACTTCGTTGTCTACATTACACTGAATGCCAGCTACAGAAATATTTTGAGTCGGTGGTGTAGATGTGGTCGAGAATAGCTGGGACATGGGTAAACTAGACTATTGGGAATTTGGTTTTCAAAATGAATCAATGATTTTATTGTATCCACAGCCCTCAGTGAAAATCAACCACTCGGAAGAATTAATGTTCATTGTGTGCAAAATGATCTTGTTCTTGTCTATTCTTTTGATAGTACCAAAGAAGCGTCAAAGAACTTGAAAACTGGCCAAATCTGAACAAGAGAACATAATGAGGGATAACACTTGCTGTCAAGTATTTCAGTTTTATGTCTTTGCCGCAGGCGAATGGAACGAAATGTAAATCGGGGACTAAATATTCAGTACTAAAACCACAGGATTTTGCCTTAGGAGAAATGGAGCGAAATGTGTTGGTTTTTATAGGTATTGTAAGTCAAGCTCAGTGACTGCTGCAAGCAATGGAAAACATACTCGTGTATTTCTAATATATATAGATTTAAATATCACTGTACACTTGCATTCTTTGTGTGTGGTGGAGGGGG
>JAWQUT010000351.1:73111-95501 GCA_033807755.1 Ellobium chinense | reverse complement strand
GAAATATGTTGTTGATGTAGATCTAAAGTCCAGTTATTCAAGATTTCAGTGCTTGATTGTAATTGATAGGTCTGATGGTAACAAACGTTTACTAGACTATATTATCATTACAGATATAAAGATGCCAATGCTTTCTTTTACTGTTGGCTAAATTACTGTAGGTTTTACACCCCTCATTAACTTATCCAGAGGTCCCAGGCCAAAATACTTTCCAAACATGTCGTTTAGCTCTTCCTCCAAATTTTGGCACAAAGAAAAAATTCCCCTAAACCAATCAGATTTTGAGAACTTAGGCAGTGAAGCAGGCCGTCCAATATTTTAGGCCTTTTCACTCAGTAAACAGGGTAATCTTACCCACCTAGCAACAACCACAAAGTTCATACTTGAGTGGCTAAACCTCACCTATTCTGAGTCTACACATGTATTTGCAATTATCTAAGTCTTTGAAATTCAAATCCAAGCCCTTCCTCCCCTCCACATGGCCAGTTTTCTGATTTTATAGGGACTATTTAATTTAAACTTGCATATTTTTAATATTGTCATCTTGATACCTACAGATAAAAAAATGAAGAATTTTTTTTNGGGGGGGGGGGGGGCGAACGAGTTTGAGAAGGAGGGGTAGAACAAAGAGTGTGTTATAAAGACTATACTAATAAATACCAGCACAGTCATTGCGGCTTATAAGTGACCGGCTATAATATTGTGTTTGTATAAGTATTAAAGGGAGGTTATCTCTGCATAATCTGCAGTTCATCTTTCCTGTGAAAGCTGTAAGAATAAAAATCATGTCACGTTGCTCTGCCAAGTTGTTGTTGTTGTTGTTGTTGTTGTTGTTGTTGTTGTTGTTGTTGATGTTGTTGTTGTTGTTGTATTGGTGATGAGACGAGTAAAACGGCATGAGTGGGTGAGTGAGCGAGTGAATAATTGCGTGCGTGCGTGCGTGCGTGTGTGTGTGCGTGCGTGCGTGCGTGCGTGTGTGTGTGCGTGCGTGCGTGCGTGCGCGCATGGGTGTGTGCGTGCATGGGCCAGTCAGTCAATTACACAGTCAGTCAGTCGGTCAGACAAAAAAAGAAAGAAACGAGAGGTCATTCCCCTTATCTGTGGGCATAATATCGGCCTACTGTGTCCGCATATCTGTCTGCCTGCTATCTGCCTGTCCATTTGTCCACCAGCTTGTTTGTCTGTTCGTCTGGCTATTATAGCGTCCATTCATGCTTATCATAAAATTACAGTAAAACCCATTCAGTTTTAAGATTAATAGTTAGACAGCACAATATTTCGTTGAAGTTATTTGTATCTTTCGAATGAATATCATTCCGTACGTGAATAACTATTCATTTTAATTCTTTGAAAAAAAAAATCCTTAACAGCAAAATCGATATCTGACCCAGTCTGAATAGATCTAACTTTGTTGCTCCAGTCTGTTTATACTTACGATGTAAGCTATCTTCGCTGTCTACTAAACTGTCTAGGCATAGACTGCATCTAAAGAATGTCGAAACTTTTAACATTATCCTGTCAAATTAGATCAGTAGTCCAGGGACGTAGCGCGGTAGTCGGCAATGGGTAGGCAAACCTGCACAATTACGCGAACTGTCNATCCGGGACGGTCGCATATTATTTTCTATCCGTTAAAGGACTGATGGTGAATGTAATGTGACAAGGTTAGTTACTTCAGTTATATTTTTTTGAAGATGTTGATTTTTTTAAAATTATGATTGTTATTTTTATTCGTGTATTAATGTTTGAAGATCGTGAATTGTTTTATCCTTATGTTCTTCCTCTCATTATTGTTGATGTAGCTGTTGTTGTTGTTGTTGTTGCTGTTGTTGTTGTTGTTGTTGTTGTTGTTGTTGTTGCTGCTGCTGCTGCTGCTGTTGCTGCTGCTGCTGTTGTGCTGTTGCTGCTGCTGCTGCTGCTGCTGCTGTTGCTGTTGCTGTTGATGTTGTTGTTCCATTGGCTGTAGGCACCAACCTAGTTCATGTCTGTATTTGTACAGACAAAGAGTTGAACGAAATGAAGTGACGGGGAGGGGATGTTATGGATTATAATTGTTCTGCGACATCTTTCTCATCTCGAAAACTGTAGTCGAGGACGAGGAAAGAGAGAAGTTCCCCATCTATCTCTGATTTCTTGTATGAAATCTACAAATCCGAGCCATTGGGTCTGTTACAGGTGTTGTTGGTGGTAATGTTATTTTCAGTAATGTTATTTTTAGTGACTACTAATTTTATTATTAGTGATCACGTTGGGGAGAATAGACAAATGAGTGTGTACGCCGCGCCACCCGCTCCAATTTCAATATTTATAACCTAAGATAATAATAATAATAGCAGCTCATAGATGTCATAATGTTTGCTTTTGTCGTCCATTTGGCAGATATCACCTACTACTCCCTTCTGAGAATGACTGCCTGATTTCTCAACTGGCGCATCCGAAGAAATTTTTCCACCTTTGGAGAACCTGGATTTCTGCTTTGGGAGGTAATATAATAATAATTTAATCGGTCTCACATAAGAACTATTTGTCCATATACCATACTCAGATAAATTGTTTTCACATTAAAAGTAATATTGTCCATACAGTACATCGCAACACTACTCTTACTTATTACGCACGAATGGTCATCCGATCATCGCAAGCCACAACTCCAGCAATCATTACTTCCGCTTCTTATTTTCCCATTGTCAGAGGAATGTGATTAGCTGATTTTGGTATGTTACACTGGCTTTTATTAGCTGATGTATCTTACTTTAGGAAGCGAGATCTGGTAACATAATCGTAGTACTGTTTTACAAAACTGGGCGTGAGTTTCATTAGAAATTATTAGAATCAATGAAACCGGTTTCCCAAATTCTTCGATACTGTTTCGTGAGAGAGTGTGGCTAGGCTTTGGAGTAGAACTGCAATAACTGTGAATTTAAATCGTCCAATTTCCACCCGGAAGTAAAACGACAGAGGGTCGTCTGGGATCGCAACAAAGTAGTGACACCCTGCCTCTTCAAAGTGTTAGGGCACAAGGATAGTTACTTGTTTGATTAGTGCCAGTCCTCTGGGTGACTTACCATACTGTTGTTTCGTTCTCTTCAAAAGGGAGTTCCGTCGCTCTATCTCCAAGTGGACAGTAGCATTCTGCAGCTGATCAGTGCATAATGGGTTGCGGCTGCAGTACCCCTAGTGGTGGTGGAGGTTCTTCTCACAGGCCACACAGACACCCGCATACTCACCATCATGGCGGCTCTAGAGGACGGTTCTGGACTGGAGGGGGCGGTGACCACACAGGACATGGTGGCCATGACTTGAACCACCACCACCACCACCACCACCACCACCACAGCCACGATGGAGGTTGGAGTAGCGGTCACGGTGGTCATTCTGGAGGCGGTTGTGACTCTGGTGGTGGTGGTGGTGGTCATGGTGGCGGTGGTGGTGGTGGGTGTGATGCTGGCGGTGGTATGGGAGGCGGCTGCGACGGCTTCTGATACTTTTTGAGATGATAAACAACAGCTGAAATGAGATCTCTGAGAGCTTGCGCATTAACGATGGGATTTCTTACCATCATATCTCCATTCTTGCACTCTTGGTGGCGTTCAACATGCAGAATTGATGTAATTCTTACGATGGTAGGAGAGCCCATCGTTAATGCGCAAGTTCTCAATTGATAGTGTTGGATCTAACGACCTCGACTTTCATCCTCAAAAGCCAAACTCCATATTTTTCGTTGCAATGCCCTGGTACCATGGTCCGGGTTGCTTATTTGCTACATTGATTTAACTCATGAACATTTGTATTTATATGAGGTAACATTATGTCTGAGTAAGCTGATGTTTATTCAGCTCTCATTTCTTTTTTTTAAGACTGAAACAGGAGTTCTCCATCCAGAAATGATATGAGCATGATAGATTATTGTCTGATCTGTCTTACCTATCAAAATTCAGAATACATTTCTATTGTTCATCAATCTTCTTAATTTAAAATTCGATAAACCTGACAAAATGTTATAATGAAATTAGATTGGTTGTTATGAATTTCTCATAGTATTTAGTAATAAATGATATCATTTAAATAGATGATGTAGATGAACTGTGTGGTTATCCTTTCAGTATGAATGTTTGTTGAAAGTTCACTATGTTTTTACCTGCTAATGCCTTCTGGCTCCCACTATGGACTCTGGTCCCTAATCTCACTCCCTTGTTTGCCTAAAGGCCGGCTATTCCCACTTAACTTACGCTTTTTAGTTTTTTATAAATGTAATGAAAAATTGGGTCACCCCATTGGACTTTATTTTGTTGTTGTTATTTTGTTGTTGTTGTTGTTGTTTTTGTTGTTGTTGTTGTTGTCGATGTTGTTGGTGGTGATGGTGGTGGTGGATGGTGTTGGTAGTGGTGGTGGTGGTAGTGGTGGTAGTGGTAGTGGTATAGGGAGGAGTGAGTGAGTGAGTGAGTGAGTGAGTGAGTGAGTGAGTGAGTGAGTGAGTGAGTGAGTGAGTGAGTGAGTGAGTGAGTGAGTGAGTGAGTAACTGGCTGGCTGGCTGGCTGGCTGGGAGTATAGAAAAGTAACAGAGTGACTACTTGAACGGATGGATGGATGGATGGATGGATGGATGGATGGATGGATGGATGGATGGATGGATGGATGGATGGATGGATGGATGGATGGATGGATGGATGGATGGATGAAAAATCTATTTTATGTGAATTTCTTTGTCCACTATGCACCCATCTGACGCAAGTGGTGGCTTAAAATATACAATGAAGGCATTACTAGCCATGTCAAAGGAATGTTGCGCTAGAAGCAAGAATACGAGCACAAATTTGGAGTGACACATATGATCAAAACGCAAAATATCAAGGAATCTGGGCCACTTGCAATCCGAAAACCGGATTTTAGTGGATGAAAGTTGACAATCGACAAGGCTTGCCAAGACATTCCTGCAGAACACAGTGCCAAGGGGAGGGAAGACAAAGAGATGGGAGAACAACAATTCAGAATGATGGACAGGCTTGGGGCTTAGCGATCCATGAAAGACTTCAGAGAAGAGAGGAAGGAAGGAGGGGACAGCAATGCTGCCAGGTCGTTTCTGGTGCCTCCACGACTGGTCAGACTTCCGGATAGCAGTGGAAGCTTCAATAGCAGCAGCAGCAGCAATCTTCTTAATTAATTATCGGCTTATAAGGACCAATTTTTCTGGGGACTTGCACCGTGTCTAGGGATTCTACTGGTTACCGCGACTTCTAATTTTCTCTTTCATTAGTCAACATATGAATCATACGTTCAGGTTGTTTCATGAATGGGATTGATTCATTAAGAAATTAGAAAATTAGCTGAGAGAAGGGAATATTGTAATTTCTTTTTTCTAAGATTATGATACATGAGCTATTGAGTGTAAATAAGCAATGTGTTTTCCGGCCAGTTCGTTGTAAAGGGCATGAAACAGGCAAGTCTGACTCATGCGTTGTCATGAATTATATATTGAAGTTATTGCATTCATGTTTGAATGATTAGGTATCCTTCCGCTTGCTTGTTTGTCTGTCTGCTTTTCTGTCTGGTTCTCTGCCTGTCGACCTACTTGGCTGTCCACCTGCCTGACTGCCAACCTACTGCCTGTCTGTCTGCTTTTCTACCTGCCTGCCTGTCTCTCTGACTGCCTACCAGCCCATCTGTTTGTCAATCTGCTTGCCTGCCTGCTTTTCTGACTGCCAGCCTGCCTGCCTATGTGTCTGCCGGCTACTCTGTCCGCATGTCTGTCTGCCGTCCATCTGCTTCACATTCGTCTGTCTATCTGTTATCATACGGCAAAATTCTGCCCAGCACGTAACTGGTAAATATATTGGATCAAAATTATCGTTCCATAATAAAAACAGACTTCTGCAGCGTAATTTTCTATTGAAATTGCTTATATGGTTAGAATGAATAGCCAGGCGGTGTATGAATAGCCAAGGTTAGGCAGAGCTTGCCAAAGATTCATTCACCATAGTAAGCCATAAAATCGATACCTGTCGCTGTTATAATACATGTATCTTCATAGATAGGTCATGTTTATCTGTACCGACAGCATAAGCTATCTGAGCTATTTGGGCGGAGACGTCAACACTAGAGTGTTGGAACTATTAGAGAGCTTACATTTTAAGTTTGGAATCACTTCGGGACCGTTATGGCGGAGGTAGGCTTGTGCATAAGATTGTGGCATTTCAAGGTGTTATGATCATATTACATGTTACGAACTACATCGATGTGAAATTCACATCTGATTCTAGTTTGTAATGAGTAACATGATCAGAACACCAGAAAACACTATATAAACACATGCTCATACCTCTACCTCTGTCAAAATGGTCGGTAAAAGATCCGATGGTGAAAATAAAAGCTCTCTACTAACGCGGCTAAAACTTATTAAATTTAATGTAGATCAAAAGAGTGTCATAAGTTCGACGCATTGGGAGAGCTGTGCAGCAACCAAGACCTTTCGGACACTTCATGTTATTCATTTCACTTCAGGCTGAAGATTCGCTGTTCCAGTTCTTTCGTATGGCAAGACCACAATATATTCTGTAAGATAGGAGGCCTAACCTTGATTGGCATAACAAGGTTTGTTTACTAAGTGATTTTTTTTTTGGAGTTACAGTAGAACCTGGATATACAGTATGGCCTTTATGTATGGAAATTGAAAGTATGCTTATTATTAAGGTATACATATTTATTTAGATCCACCTCAATAATGAAATCATAAAATAATCATGTAACAATGAAACTGTGCATGTGAAATTCATCCTTAAGGTATATTTATTAAATGGATATTTACATGTAATTCTCACCTCTTGTTGCACATAAAAGCATTCTTGTTATTGATGTATATTTGATATCGAGAACCAACTGAGCAAAGAAGTGAAAGAATAATAATGAATTCGCACACGTGAAATACGTACCTGAGAACAAAGTGTACCAATATTACTTAATATTGAAGTAATATTGAAGTTCCTCTGTGTTTTCCTACCTCTCTTCCTTTATCTTCCCTGAGACATCTTCAGGCCCGTTGAATGGTTTCTACATAGATTATTTGTTTTTAAGATCCCTTCAGGAATCCGCTGATAATAAAAACTGAAATGTGGGACTGCAAAAATGTACTTTATACCTGTTCAGGTCCGGAAAAGATAGATTTACACCTATTACTGAGTAGCACTTATTATCGAGGTCCATCTGAATATATTAGTGAAATAAGAGAATGACAAGGAATCTGTGCATGTCGAATTTATATTTAATAACGACTTAATTTTTTTTTTTAATAATGTGTTCTTATAATCGAGGTTCCATTTTAATTTTCCTTGGACAATGTAGCAAGGCATGTTGAATTTATTTTTGATAACGAGTTAATACTTTTAATATCGTGTTCTTAAAATCGAGTTTCCATTTTAACTTTCCTCAGACAATGTAGCTAGGCATGTCGAATTTATATTTGATAACGAGTTGATGATTTTCATATTGCGTTCTTAATATCGAGTTTCCACCTTATTCTTCCTCAGACAAATGTAGCAGGGCTTTGGACTAGACTGATCTGCTTAAACTACAGGTTCAAGTCAAGTTAGTACTTAATATTGAGGTTTCGCTACGCTTATAAAGTTAAGAAAACTGTAGGGCAGACTGATCTGAGAAGACCACAGGTTCAAAGCCCTCAGAAGACCAAACATCTCTCGAACATACAATGAAACGACTGAAAGACTATCAGTGTTAGGACCTACCTACATCTCGATCTCTTATAGTGTGAAAAAAAACAAGACAATAGACAATATTCATCTTCTTCGAGGTCAGCTTGATTTGAGTTTGAAAGGCGTCCATTGTCTGAAGACCTTCTGCTGGTTCTCTCTCTGCAAACGGGAGTTCGAACATTCTCCAGATATCGCTGTGGACATTAAGTATACTGCGACTGACCAGTGTATCATGGGTTGCATGTTCAGTGTCGAACCTGTTGAAGATGACGCTTATGAAGGGTCACGTAGGCAACCAAATCACCGGCGTCATCATCATGGAAGTCATAGAAGAGACAGCGGATACCACGGACATGGTCGGCGCGTTCACCACAGCAACGATGGAGGAGTTGGCGCTTATGATGGCTTCTCTGGAAGACGGTGGTGAGAGATTTGAGGTGAGATAATAATAGTAATAATAATAATAATAATGGTATAATAATAGTAATGAAGGTTCTCACCACTTCAAGCCTCATGTTGGCTTATAATAAATGCTAAACCTCGGATAAATGTTGCAGTGCTTAGGGGCTTTTTGATAATATGTCTATGGGGCCATATACAGGATGCTGTCGAACTTTGCGATAACTATGGGTAACCCCCTAAAACGTGGATTGATGTTTTGGGGATTCCCAAACTCCAGCGTGCAAATTTAAACAGCACTGTGCTACGGCTCCTAGTCTCTGCTTGATAAATGTAGCTTGCCTGGGAACCTTGCAATGCAGGATGTGGTCTGCCAAAAGCACAGTATAAAAATAGAGAGAGTAAATGAAACTTGCCCACAAGATGTTCTGTAGCTTCTTTCCAGCACTTAATGTTTCACACCGAAAATATTTCACTACAGCCACATGACAAAGGGCATGGCTCTCTTTTTCATGTGTCGGCTGCTGGAACACAATGTATATCAAACTTTAAAAAGCCCTTAGAGATCTTCAGTTCCAAAAGTTTCCATATACACTGTATATTTCCACGGACCAAAATGTCCTAGATTTGAAGATTCTTGTGACTATGAATGAGTGCGGGAAGGAAAATATTTTCTTTATATTCGGTATAAAACTATAGATTTTACTTAGGCACTTTTTCCGAAGACAGACTGCAATATCAATATCATTATTGAGCTTGAATAGCTTACCATTGTAAGAGTTACATTAACTCTGCTCGTTGAACGCTATAGTCACTCAACACCGATGCACTAGTATAATTCCTACAATGATAAGAGATCCCATCGTTAATGCGCAAGTTCTGAGTTATCGGGAAGACACTCTGAACATCGGGTTGTATAGTCTTCCTTGAGACATACTTCATCCAAAAATTAATTTCCTAAAGAGGGATCTCGTTAACACAGACAATTATAATATTATAGACGTGTCACTCCTTAACACATGCCTTATTGGATTGATAAAAACACAAAGAGAATTAATAATCCGAGTTTATGAAAGGATCACTCTGTAATACCCTTGATCTATACCTTCAGTAGTTGCCAGTACAAATTTGTCCGTGGCCACAGAGAGTGACCGTAGATAATACGGTCACCGGTCAGATCACTATCCCACCTACAACTCTTCTTACTGTAGCTGATAACACTAATCGATTCAGGCGCAGTAGTGGCGATGCTGTAAATCTCATGGTAAAGAATTTCACCCACACTCTCTTCAGCAGACCTGATTATTGGCAGTAAAAGCTATCGTCTTCGTATCACCTAAGGCTTGCCCAATACCTGTATAATGAAAGCGGTATTGCTCCCTCTCCAAAGAGTTGAGAAAGTTACTGAGTAATCTGGCCTGTCGGAGTAAATAAAGAATTGATGTCTCATATACGAGTTTCCAAGAGTTATCATATTTGAACTTGCACATTAACGATGGGATCTCCTACTATCGTAAATGCATGTTGAACACCACTAAGGGTGCATTCCCCATCGGTGCTTTAATGTAATTCTTGCTACGATGAGAGATCCCATCGTTGGTGTGCAAGCTCTTACAGTCATCACCTACAGTATTTGATGTAGTGGCAAGGTGAAGAGTATTCTTAGGGAAAGCATATCCCAGTGTCGTAAGCAGGGTGACCATGGGGCCACAATGTGAGCGTCAGGTATTGTAATCAGTGCTCTGATCAATTTCAGAAAATTTAGGCATAATATATAACACATTCCTGGCGTTTATTCGACTCTTTCTTTGTTTTTTTTATTATTTTCAGACGAACATCAAAAGTTCTCTACTCACATATGATGAAGGGCTGGCAGACTACAACATGTCCATCAAAATTCTGAATACAACGGTTCATATGTCTCATCACTGTGCTTCGAAAATGACCTGTGCCTTTTGTCACTTGTGGCACTATGTTGTTTATGAGATCAAGGCACTCATAATGACTCATACCAGTTCACACAATGGGATTCCGTGTTTATAAATACGGTGGAAAACTGGGTCATTCCAGAAAGTAATCTCTTGCTAATTTTTTACACTTATCGAATGTATTATGTATTTTATGATGATATACATATAATTTTACCATTCACAGCTAGCAAGCAAAATTTTTTTCTTTACGGTTTTTTGTAACTTTCAGAAAAAATAAGTTTTTGTTACTTTTTAAAGAAGAAAAACCCCGAGTTATGAACATTTTCTCTATGCCGATTGCTTTTATTTGTGGACCTACCTGTCATTTTTTGCTTATATTAAGTTGAAATGGACATACTTATCATGAAAATAAAGTTCGGACAATCACTATAATCAGTTTTTTTTCCTCCTTTGTGATTGTCACGCATTGTGAATTTTTGTCATTCTGTTTCTACAAATAGTATTAGAAACTAGGTCACTATTCAACTATGCCAACTCACAGAAAGCTAAAACATTAAGTTTCAGAAAGTCCTTTCAATTTCCTATCCAAAAATGTATAACAATGTAGTTTTAATCTTGAAGTCTTAGAGAAATTGTTTAAATATTGGAAGACCCTAAAAATTCTATCGAAAATCCTGAAATCCCATGAAGTGGTAAGAGTTAAAATGCGCCAATATTTTCGTACTAAGACTGAAGTTGCAAAAATTACGCTTTTTGGGGTTTTTTTTTTTTTTTGCTTTTCCATTAAAATCTTATCCTCGCGTTCGCTCAGAAGTGAGAAAAATTACTTGGACCAGTTCCGAAGCACATGACGTTTTGTTCATATTAGACTAGATCTAGATCTAGTTTGAACTTTTTGCGATGGTTACCAAATGACATTAAATATATATTATCATCATTTTCAGTATGACACTGTGTTTGTCGATTGTGTTACATGTTAATCCACTCTCTGATTCTTCAACAACGTCTTTGTTTTATGGACTGATCCAGGGAATAGCTCATCGCGAGCATGTTGATTTTACGCTTCAATCATCTATCTCTCTGTCTGAGTGTCTGTCGTGCCCTTCTCTTACACACAAACAAACTGTTTCGCGTGAATGAAACGATCCAAATGGCATCTTATGTAAGCAATGGAGATTTAACCCTAAGGGCAGTCATCTTGAGAGAAATTAATTTCGATAACATTATACAAACTTACTTCCCCTGAAAACACCAGTTAACCTAAGGTCTTTGGAACCTGTTGTTTTTTCTTCTTTTAGTCCTAGTAACATTTTGTGTTATTATTCAAATACCCCTGTGATTTCAAGAAATTTCTTCCATGGAGGTTTAAGTACTTCTTTTGTCCGATCTTTTAACGGGAAGAAAGATGGGTGTCAACGCCCAAAATTTTTCACGAATCTCTTCCGAAAAAAGTCACCTCTAATTCTGATTTGGTCGCCAATTTTTCGTTAGGCTGATTTTGACCACGTGCTAATACATAGGCCTATACATTTTATTGTTCTATCTAGAAGGCTCAGATTGTACCTGAAACTTTAAAATCGGATGCTTTATTTAGATCAAGGTCATTTTACATATTTCTACACCTTGACCCTGGCTGGCAGGGCCCCAAAATGGGGGATTTTATTTAATAGCGGATTAATTTAGTTGTACAAAATGAATGATTTTCCCTTCTAATAGGTGCCAAGAACTTTTATCCGTAACGGCAGTCATCGTGAGAGAAATTAGTTTCCATAACATTATATAAGCTTACTTCCCCTGAAAACACCTGTTAACCTAATTATCTAATTACTGTAAATATGCTTGTTTCACGCGGGCGCATGGTCTCCATGTAATCTGTGAATCTGAGATTACCAGTATATTATCGTACTTGTCTCATACAATTTAAATAATCCTAAACGTCTTTTAAAATGTTCAAAGATCAGCTTTGCATTATTTCACTTATGAGCCATTTTCATTTACAAGTCACCTTAAGTGGGAGTGATATTGGCATGGTCAAATTAGGGGGAAAGTGTGAATTTTTTTTTGGTTTTCTGTACGGTTGCCATGGCAACGCCGCCATCTTGAATTTTGTGTCTTGAAAATTAGCTATTTTCAAAAGCCTAACGCTCCTAGAGTATTGAATGTAATCATTTCAAATTTTGTAAACTTATATAGTAGCTGTATAAAAAAGATAAAATGCATTTGTTTTTTGTTTATTTTTCAAACCATGTCTGTCACAATTTTTTTAAATAATGTGTGTTGATGGATGTGTATTTTTCTCAATTTTCCACCCAACATTCAACTTCGTTTCAAAAACGTGACCAAAATCAAGAAAAATGGATGCATTTTATCAAAACCTATGTTGTGGGGAATATATATGTCAAATCTGAAGTCAATCGGTTTAAAAATAAGAAAGCCTTAGGGAAAAGAGAGGACAAAAAGAACATTTTGAGAACATCGCAATTGAAGTTTTGATAGCACCTTTATACTAGGCTAAGATGACCATCTAAAGGTGCCCTTTCAGGGCATAAAAAGGATGTTTCTGGCCTCAAAGGTTATTTTTCTCATAGCNTTAGAAACTAGGTCACTATTCAACTATGCCAACTCACAGAAAGCTAAAACATTAAGTTTCAGAAAGTCCTTTCAATTTCCTATCCAAAAATGTATAACAATGTAGTTTTAATCTTGAAGTCTTAGAGAAATTGTTTAAATATTGGAAGACCCTAAAAATTCTATCGAAAATCCTGAAATCCCATGAAGTGGTAAGAGTTAAAATGCGCCAATATTTTCGTACTAAGACTGAAGTTGCAAAAAGTACGCTTTTTGGGTTTTTTTTTTTTTTTATTGCTTTTCCATTAAAATCTTATCCTCGCGTTCGCTCAGAAGTGAGAAAAATTACTTGGACCAGTTCCGAAGCACATGACGTTTTGTTCATATTAGACGAGATCTAGATCTAGTTTGAACTTTTTGCGATGGTTACCAAATGACATTAAATGATATATTATCATCATTTTCAATATGACACTGTGTTTATCATTTGTGTTGCATGTTAATCCACTTTCTGATTCTTCAATAACGTCTTTGTTTTATGGACTGATCCAACGGAGGGTTGGCGTGAATAGCTCATCACGAGCATGTTGATTTTAGCCTTCCATCATCTATCTATCTCTCTGGGTGTCTATCATGACCCTTCTCTTACACACAAACAAATGTTTCACGTGAAAGAACCACCCAAATGGCATCTTATGTCACCAATGGAGATTTAATCCTAAGGGCAGTCATCATGAGAGAAATTAATTTCGATAACATTATACAAACTTACTTCCCCTGAAAACACCCGTCTTTGGGAGCTATTGTTTTTTCTTCTTTTGGCCCTAGTAACATTTTGTGTTCGACTGGATTTGGATATACATGGGTAAATCAAAAAGTAAATAACAAAGGAACATTTATCAGGACGTTTACCAATCGTCTTCAGTCTATGTATATTCAAGAATGGCATGCGCAAGTTGAACAATGTAGCGATAATAGATTATACAAACATATAAAAGAAAACTTCAGTTACGAATTATACCTCAATAAAATAACCAATAAATCATTCAGGAATGCACTTACAAAAATAAGAATCGGCTCGCACAGCTTAATGACACAAAGGGGAAGGTGGATCAGACCAAAATTAGAGTACAAAGACAGAGTATGCCACGTGTGCAATGATATCGAGGACGAATATCATTGTCTAGTTAACTGTCCACGTTTTCATAAATTTAGTAAGAAATATTTACCTGACTACTTACGTACAACACCTAGTATGATGAAATTCACAAAAATGTTTAAAGAAGACAATATGAAGGAGCTAAACAAACTTTCGCTCTTGTGCTATAACATAATAAAAGAATATAACAAACTAATCTAAAACATTTTTCAACATTCTCTGGTTTGGTTCAACAACCTGATCGTAGAAAGCAGTTTAAAATATGTGTGTGTGTGTGTGTGTGTGTGTGTGTGTGTGTGTGTGTGCGGGTGTGTGTGTCTGTGTGGGTGTGTCTGTATCTGTATCTGTTTCACTGGTATGTGTCAAAAAAAACAACAAAAAAAAACCAACATATTACTGTAACAGTTAAGTTGAACTGAAATGACATTACTTTTGGATTTGTATGTTATTCTCTGAGTTACTCCCTTACTTTACTTTAAGCTATTTAGAAATTAGTATGTTGTAATTTAATGAGTAGAGTATGAATGAAATGTCTGAAGGTGGATCACGTGGGGCACAGTATGCTTGAGACTCTTTCATGTTTGTAAACTTATTGATGTTTGTCCCTGGCCAAGTGCCTAATAAACTTGAACTTGAACTTGTGTTATTCTACATAATATACCACAGTGATTTCAGGAAATTTCCTCTCCATGGAGGTTAAAGTACTTCTTTTGCACGATATTTTAACGGGAAGAAAATGGGGTGTCAATGCCCAAAATTTTTCACAAATCTCTTCCGAAAAAAGTCTGCTCGATTTCTGATTTGGTCGCAATTTTTCATTAGGCTAATTTTGACCGCGTGTCAATACATAGGCCTACACACTTTATTTTTTTATCTAGAGGACTCAAATTGTACCTGAAACTTTAAAATCGGATGCATTATTTAGATCACAGGTCATTTTACATATTTCTACACCCTGACACTGGCTGGCAGGAAACCCAAAAGGGGGATTTTATATATTAACGGATTAACTGGATTGTACAAAATGAATGATTTGCCCTCTAATAGGTGCCAAGAACCTTTAACCGTAAGGGCAGTCATCCTGAGAGATATTAGTTTCCAAAACATTATATTATAAGCTTACTTCCCCTGAAAACATCCGTTAACCTAATTAATCTAATTACTGTAAATATGCTTGCTTCACGTGGGCGCATGGCCTCCATGTAATCTGTCAATCTGAGATTACCAGTATATTATCGTACTTGTCTCATACAATTTAAATAATGCTAAACGTCTTCTAAAATGTTCAAAGATCAGCTTCGCACTATTTCACTTATGAGCCACTTACAAGCCATAACATACGATTCTTTTGATCATTAAGTATGTTCTGTATGCCTGAGCTAATAAAGGTACTGTTATTGTTATTGTTATTGTTTTTGTTATTATTATTGTTATTGTTATTGTTATTGCTATAGTTGACTTTTTAATATCCTGTCAGAGTAGTTGCTCCAGAGAGAGCTACAAACGTTTTGCTCTACTCTTGTGTTAATAAAAGAATTAATTTATTAATTGCGTTAACTTCCATCTCCGTCGAGGCACCTATTCTCCAACTTGAGGTTGTTCGATCAGATGATCTAGATTACGGAGCAGATCTATACGTCTCAGCAATCGTCATCTCCAGTGGTACAGCGTCATAAATAAATGGACTAACCTCCTCACTTATAATAGATAGTGTATTTTCAAATCTCCAGCTACGAAGTGGTTCTGGTTTCACCATGTAACATGAAGTTGTTCCCTTGTTCGGCATCATGCTTAGGGTTATTGGAACCTATTGGTTTGTTGGTTTTTTTTTCTTCTTTCGGTCCTAGTAACATTTTGTGTTATTCCACAAAAATCACCGTAATTTTGGGACATTTCTTTCATGGAGGTTAAAATACTTCTTTTGCCCGATCTTTTAACGGGAAGAAAAAGGGATGTCAACGCTCAAAATTTTTCACAAATCTCTTTCAAAAAAAGTCACCTTAAATTCTGATTTGGTCCCCAAGTTTCATTTGGCTGGTTTTGACATAGGCCTACACACTTTTTTTTTTATCCAGTAAGCTCAAATTGTACCTGAAACTTTAAAATTGGATGCTTTATTTGGATCACAAGTCATTTTATATATTTCTACACCCTGACACTGGCTGGCAGGGCCCTAAAAAAAGGGAGATTTTATATATATATTAGAGGAGTAATTGGTTGTACAGAATGAGTGATCTGCCCTTCTAATAAGTGCTAAGAACCTTAGCTACGTAAGCCAACAGCAACATGAAGCTTAGAATGTCCTTCTCTCGAGATTGCGAGTCTGTCTACTACGGCAGACTTTAATGTTCATTACATGCATCAACACTAAAAGACATATCTAAATTACAGTAATAGCTAGTCACAATATTGTAGACTTGTCTCTATGGTTTCGAGTTCGTGAAGGTCTCATCAAAAGCTGGACAGAACTGAGATCATAATATGAACGCAGTTAGTGAACTTACGCTCAGTTCACGTGAACTTGATTTGAGCTTAATAGCTATTTTTGGACGAACTGATTTGGATTTGAACTGTAGTTAATTTTTATGCTTGAGTTGAACTTGAATTTTCGATCTTAATTTCAGTTCAGTTCACATATACCTCGAAAATCAGAACCGACTGCTAATTCTAAAGCCAAGAGGAATTGATCTGATCTGAATAGTACTCAATTTTTATAGAACTTGATCCTAGGGCTTTTTTCCCCTTAGTGAACTGAACTTGATCTGAACTGACATTTTTGGTGAACTTGCCCAACCGTGCTCAAAACAGAGCCCATCTTAACGTTTTGACACATACCGTGTTTTATCAACCTCATCATTTAGTGATCACGCAGTAAGTACTTGGTAAATCCAACATTTCAAATTTAGACTTAGCACATTTCAGTCTATGCCACACGTTTCCCCACTAAAATATGTGCATTTTGCAACAGCCGGATATAAAATCACTGTACCATGCTGGGAAAGATTTACTCGGCCGTAAAGGAGCATACAGTAGAATAAAATGTATATATTGTTATTACAATATTTCACGGTTGGCTGACTGGAAAGAGCGATGACAATTTTTACTGTTGCGGTTAGTGTTGTTATTGTTGATGCTGTCACTGCTGCTGTTGTTGTTGTTGTTGTTGTTGTTGTTGTTGTTGTTTAATGATGATGATGATGATGATGTTGTTGTTGTTGTTGTTTTTGTTGTTTTATAAATGATGTTTTTGTTGTTCTCGTTGTTGTTGTTGTTCTTCTTCTTCTTTTTCTTCTTCTTCATCTTCTTCTTTGATGATGATGATGTTTTTATTTTTGTTGTTGTTGTTGCTGTTGTTGTTGTTATTGTTGTGGTGGTGGGGTGGTGATGGTGATGGTGGTAGTGGTGGTGGTGCTGCTGCTGCAGCTGCTGCTGCAGTGCGGGCTCTTCGCATGTGACAACTGCCGGTACGGGAAGAACTCCGATGTACCATGGATGACGTTAAAATTAAGAGGACATGAGATCATCCAGACAGTGCCTATCTATCTATTTATATAATATGCTGTCTACTGACTATTTGCTGCGATTAAGCGAATTGCACATATGTGGAGTCAGCAGTATCAAAACCCTGAAATATTTGCTCCACATAGAGCAGGGCAGTGTTTGTTTAGTCCCCGCAATTTGACAAAATGAGAACCCTCCACCCCTTCCTTGTATTCCGTGGGCAGTATTGAGGCACTGTTTTTGGTTGGTGCACGGCAATCACAGTGAGGAATCGTGAACACCCACTACAGCTTTGTTTGAAATGGGTCACATTTTTGTACAAAACTTGAAGAAAAGGCTCGGTGACTATTTACGGGTTTCAAATTTGTTAATGGAATATCTTATCAATGGCCTTGTGTCGGAGGAGGACGTGGCAAGAATCACAGGTGGTCTGATGCTGATGAATGAAGCAAAGCTATAAATACAGCAAAACCCACTCGCAAGTCAGTGCATTGTTTCTGGCCCCTTCCACATTAGAGAGACTGACACTTCCTTTGCTGAAAACACGGTATGGCTTCCCATTTTATCAGATTGCAGGAACGATACAAACCTTGCCTAGATAGTGCATGTATTTTGTCATGTGACGAAATGCTCCGCTTAAAGCTGATTGCAGTTATACGGATTCGACATTACCAAAATACGAAAAGGTTTACCCCAGATCAAGCATGAAAGCTTCTGATGACCTGGGTTTTATTTCCCCGCTGCAAGTTTAATGTCTGACCAAAATAGTCTGTACTTGGAATTTTGACTGAATCGAATTCCTTGAACATCATTTTTCATGTCAGCTATTGCTGCAGAGTTCGCATTGCGGCTTTGTGTTGGTAGGACAGAAGTCAGTTTCTCATAGTGGCTACGGTCTCTTTGGAAGAAACAGACTTCTTGAAGGCTGGGGTATTTTTTTTCCTCTGTACAGGTGAGTAGTGATTCGATATTTTAGTTGTTGTCACAGTGGTTGTGCTGCTGCTGCTGCCGCTGTTGCTGTTGCTGCTGCTGATGTAATGCTGCTGCTGCTGCTGCTGCTGCTGCTGCTGCTGCTGCTGATGATGATGATGATGATGATGATGATGATGATGATGATGATGATGCTAGCTAGCTGCAGCTGTTGTTGTTGCTGTTATGTTGGTGGTCGCGGCTATCTTTGCTGTCGTTGTCGTTGTTAATAATGATGATGGTGATGATGATGATGTTCGTATTATTACTGCTGTTGTTTTTTTCCTCATGCTGCTCTTCTTCATCATTGCAACTGACTCATGACGATGGAAGTTGACAGTGATGATGAATCTTTATATTGTTTTGTTCAGTCTCATGCTATTTCATTTCTCAGACATAGACTACAAGCACTATTGATTGCAGGACCAAAATTGTTCATCTGTGATAGAATAAATTACCTTCTTCAAAGCATTTTATTTTCCAAATTACAGTTTTGTATAGTCTATACCGCCCTTTGTTTTCATTTTCTAATGTTAATGGATGATGACAATGATGATGACAATGATGCTGATGATGATAATGATGATGATAATGATGATGACAATGATGATGATGATGATGATGATGATGATAGGTCGCATTCTGGTTCAGAGTGGATGATGCTTTGCACGCTAGGCTGCCTTTGTGGTATGAGAGGCTGCACGGTCCACTTGTCAAGTGCAACACAGAATAGTAGTGTAAAGACCTTATTGCGTAGTTCAGACTTCATCTGGGCGATCCGCTTTATGACTCGATCTGTCTTGCCACTTCAAACATTAAAAAATATTATCCGGGTTCATGATTGTTCTTGTCACCAGAGTTATTCCTCTTCATCCTCTTCCTTCCTTCCCTCCTTCCCACTCCCACCCCTCAACCCCCTTCCCCACATGGTCCTTTCTCTTTAGAAGATTATGTTCTCAAAATATTATCTAGATCCATTTTATTTGAAAATAAGGTAGAAATGTTTTCAACAAAATACTATACTACTGAGTTTGAAATCATCCTTTTTTTTTTTGGTAATGCCAAGCTGAATTACATGTACAATGAAAGAACACAGGGTTGTGAAAAGTGGTGACCTCTTCTATGTAATCTAGACCTTTTATTTTAAGGAGGTCCTCAAATCTTTCATTTTAAGTTATAATGTATTACTGCAGTGCGAGCCGCCCTTTTTTAACTCAATGCATTTTGCATGCAAAATTGTGCACCAAAGTGCTAAATAGTGCTTTGCCACCCGTTTACGGTAAGCCGTGGTAAAAACAATCGATGTCGTTGTTGCTAGCTCATGACTTGACTACAGCAACATTAAGAGTAGTTTGCTCAGATTAAATTTTTTTTTTTCGTGCCCATTTTGCCTAGAACTTTAACTTTTTTGGGGGGCACTAGGAGGAACATGTGTTTGTAAACTGTTAATATACCCTTCTAGTACCTTCATGAAGGTTTATTTTCCTAATTAAAAGTCTTTTGTACGACGTTAACGATTATGAGAACTAGATCTATAAGCTATTGACACGAATGCTTTTAATAATACTTAGTATACATATCTATCACTATCATTTTCGACATTGTTATAAACATTGCTGGATCTACTACCTTTTCAGTTCAGTCCAATTCAGTTCAGTTCAGTTCAGTTCAGTTCAGAACAATTCTTTATTAGTTCTTGTACATTCTACATGGAGCAAAATAATACAGCGAATTGCAAAACACGTAATATAATTTATGAAATTAAACCAGATGAATATAGGCCACTGCACAGCCATGCTCGCTATGTTTTCACCAAATTTGCCATAACGTTTATTGGTTCTCTAGCTATCTGAACCTTTACATACCAGTTTCGAATGAAAATATCCTGAAAGCTTTCTAAGATCCCATGGATGCTTTTCCTTCTGGAGCCCTTCCCGTAAACTATAACTATTTTGAGAGAGCCCCAGGACATGAGCGTTTCAGTAAATACTGAGTGGAAAGATTGGACATGATCTTGAAAAAAAAAACAAATTAGATCTAAATAATCATGCGGATATGGAAAGAAAAACTGAAAAAGAATTCCTTATATTGCCAGAAGAAACCTTTTCAAACCCTGGTTAAATCATTCTTTTTGAAACAGAAACACAAAAAGTGTATTATGTTTGGACAACAGGGGGAGAATAGACTATATCTAATTGGAAAGGCAACGTCAAAAATAACAATGGCTATATTTGCTGTCTATCTGTCATCAGTATGGGTTGAATACTGAGAAAGAGCATCAATACTAGACTATCTATAACAGAAGATGCTGCCTCTCTGTAGACAATATGGGCGGAATACAGAAAAACAGCCTTAACAATAACAGCAATTGTTTATGATTATGTTGTCTGTCTCCAGACATAGGGGATGTATACAGAAAAACAGCTTTAACAATAACAGCAATTATTTATTATTATGCTATCTGTCTGGAGACATAGATGGTGGTATATTGAAGACAGCTTTAACAATAACTGCAGCTGTATTATTATGCTGTCTGTCTGCAGACATAGGGGCTGTGCATAGAAAAATCGCTTGAACAATAACAGCAGTTCTTTATTGTTATCTCTCAGTCTGCATACATAGGGGCTGTTTATAGAAAAACAGCTTTAACAATAACTACTGCTATATTATTATTATGCTGTCTGTCTGCAGGCACAAGGGAGATACAGATATAGATACAGATATATATATATATATATAGAGAGAGAGAGAGAGAGAGAGAGAGAGAGAGAGAGAGGGAGAGAGAGAGAGAGTTTTACAAGTAATAATACGTATATGTGATAAACAACAACAGAATGGATTATTCTTTTTGTTTTTGTCTCAGAACAATAATGGGCTGTATAGGGAGCAAGCCCCGCTATGCCGGCAAGGAGGTTAAAGCCAAGACGAAGAAAGAGAAGCGAAAAAGCACAGGAAGTGGTGTTAAAGGTGGTGGTGGGGGCGGCAATGGTGGCGGTGGTGGATGTGGTGGAGGTGGCTGTGGAGGTGGCTGTGGAGGTGGCTGTGGCGGTGGCTGTGGTGGCTAACGAGCAAGTGGACGATCATAAGGTAAGAAAGGTCCATAGTGTAGAGGGGCTCATTTAGAATGCTGAAGACTGTAACGAAAATTCGGCTATAACGAGAAAGACAAGAGATTAACAGAAGGCACGAAAGAAGTATTCGTAATCTGCTATAACGGCAACAATACTGCCGTTAAAATGAAGAACCTAGTATCTACCATTTTCATGTTTTGCTACAAATGACAAAAAAAAACTGTTTCTTTTATAACTGTTGATAGAATAGTCGTATCGTTACCATTTTTTCACTGGCACACACTTTCTTAATTTCTTAATTTTGTTTTTGATTTAGAGAGGTCGCCAAGAACGACTCCCATCTTTAATGAGAAACATAGCAGATCCATACTGTGTTTTTCATTAAGATATTGAGATTCGATGTAAATACAATTTTTACTATAGACGCCTTTAAAAATGAGGTATCGATGCCAAACTAGGATTATCAGACGCAAAATTTTCCAACGAGTTTAATGATATAAAAATGTCTATTTGACCCAGATACGTGGATACTAGGTTCTTCATTGTAACGGCAGAATATTGTAACGATAAAATAGACTTGCTTCATTTTTTTCTCTCAAAGTTATGTTCATGCCTATCACGTCACTACTGTTGTGGCGTCTGCAGAGAAGTTTGTTTTGACGCCAAATTTCTCATATTTGGATGCTTTTTCCAAAGGGGCTGTCCTCGAGAAAAAATCGTTTGATTTTGATTCTATATCTCAGCTTAACCGTTATGTTTTCATAAAATGATGCATTTGAGCACAATAATTACTATAACAGGAGCAATGTTATTGCATGTAGATGTGATCTGGTCCTTTGCTTCATACAATTAATGCCCGCAAATTTGCCGGTGCCTTGACTAGATCTAGTATAATGCTTTGTACAAATGCCCGCAAATTTGCCGGTGCCTTGACTAGATCTAGCATAGTAATCAACCCGTAGATGCACACTTAGAGTAAAGTAAACTCTGATATTTCGACCAGTATTTGAATCAAGCATGTTACACCATTCATGGGCCACGCAGACGAAAAATTACGAAAATTACGTCCCGCAAAAAAAAAAAAAAAAA
>JAWQUT010000351.1:36919-52778 GCA_033807755.1 Ellobium chinense | reverse complement strand
TATATGTGACTCACTTATGCTATATTACAAAAACTATACATTTAAAGCCAGTTGGTAAAGTTTCGTAGAAGCAGCTCTTCGAGAAGTTGGTATGCCAGATGCATGGATAGGATATACAAACTTTGGTGCCAAACGTGCGTCAAGAATTCGCAAACGCAAACTTTCTTGTTGGGGATAAATGCATTGCATGTTTCAAGTGAGGTGTTATACTGCATAGGTTTTAACAGAAGTCTGACCAATCAGAAGATAGGTCGATCGAAAATAATAGGCCTAATTTGTGTTCATGGACGGGTCCAACTGGACATGACATCGCAAAAGTTTTGGGAATGGTTTGTTTAAAAAAAAACAAAAAACGTGTATTGTTGATGTAAACAGTTGGCATACCTGAGCAGAGAGAGCGTTTCTGATACTCACTGATAGACAGTGAATATTGCAGGGGCTATTCGCACTTTCAGTATATTCCAAAGCGAATCGTGATTCTAAGATAATATGGAGAACCACGGACTCTTTCCGATGCCACCTAATCTCTAGACATGACGTCACAAGAGCACAACATTCTAATTACTGATGACCTTGGTGATGAATCTTCTCAAGTTGAAATATTACTGTCTCATCATCTTTTTTTGTTTGTGAATGTGAAACTTTGTTAATCGTTAGAAGCTATTGTTCTTGTCATTTTTTTTAAACTTGAAAAAAAAGCAAAGAAAACCACATTCAAGTATTATAGCTTATGAATAATCTGAGGGCTAAAAATGAAGTAAAAATTAGTGACTATCACATTTCAAACACTATAAACAGTATTACACCTGCGTTTATCCACATCAAGAATGTTTGCGTTCGCGAAAGCTTCTTGTCAGCACGTCACACTCCATAATGCTGTAAACAATCTTATTTTCACCATTAATTAGTTGCTGCCGATATTGTTTATATAACCTTATGAAGAAAACTTTTTTTAAAAAAAACCCCAAAACATTAGACGGTCGAGCTTTGATCTAATCTGGGCCGCTAGACAGCTTGACAGCCTCAATATTGGCGGGCGGGGTGAGAGGAGTATCTAGTAGCATACTGCGGCCAAAATAAACCGATCCCAATTGGGAGGTCAGCTACTACGGCAATATTTTCGAGTCATGAAGGACCGGAGCTGCGGTCCAGGACCGTAGAATAAAGGAAGGGGNGGGGGGGGGGGGGGGGGGGTACTAGCCCAAACAAACAACAAGCATCACAAATCAAATGTTACATAACCTCCCTTTTAAGTTGAGCATACCCAGGGTCAGCTATGAATAATAATGAACATTTGTGGGCCAGATATCTGACAAGACTTTTGCCCGCTCTACATGACCATTAAGCTAATAGTTTCCAGGTCGAAACCAATACATTAACCAACAGTAAAATATTCAAATGAAGTATATACGTTATGCAAATGTAGAATGTACAACCATGAAAATACAATGCTTAAAGCTTCTGGGACATACAATCCCATACAGTGAGAGCATAACCAACAGACCACTGCGCAGGGTCACTTCCACATACAGCAGTGCATGACCAAAAGGTTAAAATACATTATGCTACGGTGTATGGTCATAATAACCTGACTGTCTCTCATGCAGCAAGTTAGTCCACGGCTCTTCCGTCACTGCGTCCTCCGCACGTAACAGGCACCTCAAACTGAAGTTTCCCGTCCCTCAGCACCGCTTGCACGTTGATATTGGTGTCAGCCGTCCTCAGATCCTGCACTGACGACACATTCTCCGCCGCCATCATTACGGCCACTCCAGCCTTTCTGGGCTAGCCCTGTCCCAAGTCCGCCCTGGATGGGCACTTTCTTGCTCTATGGCCTGGCTTCCCGCATGCGTAGCACTTCATCTCGCCCTTGTCACTTGCCTTCTTGTAGCAGTCCGCTGTCTTATGCCCCGGCTTCTGACAAAACTGGCATACCTGTGGTGTATTCCTTGTGCTGCCATTAGACCTCGCCCTTCCTGGTTGACTTTGTTGCTTGGTACTGTCCCTCAGCTGCCTGTTCCTCGCCACCAGGAATGCCTCAGCTGTATTGGTCACGTCATCTAGGGTCTTCAGTTTCTTCTCCCTGATGTGGGTAGCCAAATCGGAGGGGCACGCATCCGTAAACTGCTCCTTGATGAAGAGATCCCTTACGCCCTCGAAGCTTTCCTCTGTCTTTGATAGCTTCACCCACCGATCCAAGTACGTTTTAATTCTCGTAATGAACATGCGAACATTTTCTCCGTCTTCGGGCCTGGACTGTCGGAACATGAGCCAGTAGCTATCTGCAGTTGGATTGTACCTCTTTTGAAGGGCTTCTTTGACTTTATCATAATCCTTGGCCTCATCCATAGAGAGGCAACAGAAGCAGTCCAAAGCTCTCCCGGTCAGCAAGGCAGAGAGAGATGTCGTCCATGTCTCCTTAGGCCATCTGGCCGTCTCTGCAAACCGTTCGAAGCGCAGGAGCCAGCTGTCCAACTCATCTTTACGGTCCTGGAAGGCAGGTAACGCCTCCTGGCTAATTGACGTAGGCTCTTGTGAAGTTCCATTCGCCGCTTCTGCTTCGATCCGGAGCTTCTCTAGTTCATGCTGACGNACACATTCTCCGCCGCCATCATTACGGCCACTCCAGCCTTTCTGGGCTTGCCCTGTCCCAAGTCCGCCCTGGATGGGCACCTTCTTGCTCTATGGCCTGGCTTCCCGCATGCGTAGCACTTCATCTCGCCCTTGTCACTTGCCTTCTTGTAGCAGTCCGCTGTCTTATGCCCCGGCTTCTGACAAAACTGGCATACCTGTGGTGTATTCCTTGTGCTGCCATTAGACCTCGCCCTTCCTGGTTGACTTTGTTGCTTGGTACTGTCCCTCAGCTGCCTGTTCCTCGCCACCAGGAATGCCTCAGCTGTATTGGTCACGTCATCTAGGGTCTTCAGTTTCTTCTCCCTGATGTGGGTAGCCAAATCGGAGGGGCACGCATCCGTAAACTGCTCCTTGATGAAGAGATCCCTTACGCCCTCGAAGCTTTCCTCTGTCTTTGATAGCTTCACCCACCGATCCAGGTACGTTTTAATTCTCGTAATGAACATGCTAACATTTTCTCCGTCTTCGGGCCTGGACTGTCGGAACATGAGCCAGTAGCCATCTTCAGTTGGATTGTACCTCTTTTGAAGGGCTTCTTTGACTTTATCATAATCCTTGGCCTCATCCATAGAGAGGCAACAGAAGCAGTCCAAAGCTCTCCCGGTCAGCAAGGCAGAGAGAGATGTCGTCCATGTATCCTTAGGCCATCTGGCCGTCTCTGCAAACCGTTCGAAGCGCAGGAGCCAGCTGTCCAACTCATCTTTACGGTCCTGGAAGGCAGGTAACGCCGCCTGGCTAGTTGACGTAGGCTCTTGCGAAGTTTCATTCGCCGCTTCTGCTTCGATCCGGAGCTTTTCTAGTTCATGCTGACGTTGGGCCGCTTTATCTCTCTCTTCCACTTCCAGTTTCATTTTCTGCAGTTCGAATTCTCTCTCGTTCTTCATCCGTTCCTTAATATATTCTTTCCTCTCAGTGCCCACGAGTCCGATAGCATCCGCTTCTTGTCCAAGGCTTGCGATTAATTCCGACATGGCGATCTTGCAGGTGACTATGTACTCTGATTTCCTTGCACAGTCTGTTGTTGAAAGGCTTCAGTTCCGATCCCTGACGAGCCCCAGATGTGGCGAGCAAGTGTTGATCAGTATAGACGTGTAGTGGAGGCAATAAATACAACAGCTTCTCCTTACAACCGCCACTGATACACAAACCAAGTCTGTTGTGCAGGAAGTAGAATACTTCTTTATTGGTAACCAGCAAACAATTCACTATGCACAGACCATAACAGTCAACTCTACTCTAAAATACTACCTCCGTGCCTTTTATACTAACTTCAATAGAAATTCTGGAATAAATGACGTCATCATCATATGATGCGCCCAAATAAAACGCGCTAGTCTAGAAGGTACGTGCAGCAACTTGTAGGCTAATTAGAATCAAAACATGCCAATCGCGGCCCCGCTCGAACCTTCGAGAAGGCTAAACTGCGTTTACTCAAAACACTAGCCGGTCGAGCTGTGATCTAATACATACGCCTCGGCCGCTAGACAGCTCGACAGCCTCAATTTTGGCTGGCGGGGTGAGAGGAGTACCGGTAGCGTACTGCGGCCTTAGTTAAAAGAGGGCAAACATGAACTGATCCCAACAAGGAGGTCAGCTACTAGGCAATATTTTCGAGTCATGAAGGACCGGAGCTGCGGTCCAGGACCGTAGAGTAAAGGAATGGGGGGGTGGGGAGNGGGGGGGGGGGGCACTAGCCCAAACAAACAACGAGCATCACAAAAAGTTACATCCATATATGCACAAAATGTTACATCCATATATGCATATTCCTGTTATAAGGACTGCACTAAAGGTTATTATCATTGTCATCCTCACCCCCTCGCCATTTCATTTTTCAACGTTGGTGTGCATAATGGGTGGGTGGGATGAGGTGGGCAGTCGAGAAATGTGTTGGGGTCACGAATGAACTCTAGGTTCGCACGCGAAAATTAGGGACCGATTCAGGCAGTGGGTATTTAAGGATTAAATTGCAGTGAAGTTAGCGTTCCTGTGGTGTAGTGATAGCACGTTCAGGCTTGTAAGCTGAGAAACGCTCGGTTCGATTCCCGGCCGGGACAGGAAATTTTCTAGTGTAGTTTTTTTCGGCCCCTCTTCTCAAAATTGATTCTTCACAGTAATTTGGTCAAAACCCTGGTGACACAGATAATGTATAACATCTGCAAAATTATCAGTTTGGGCTCACATTCTTCCCCCTTAATGAGAATGATATAAGAGAATATTATGCCTTGCCTTCCGGTTACATAAAGATTGTGTAGCAAACTGAACTGTCTGCTTCTGCCGGCCTTTTCGCTGTCCTGCTGATTTGCAGACTCTTTGAACACTGGCGGTTTCTTATGAGAAACTTAAGAGACTTTATCATACCAGTCTTTATACTGTACAAATAATGTAATATGGTCTCACACAAGGCCTCCTCTAACGCTGTACGGGCACATATTAAGTTCTTTAAGTTGTTTTTTTTAAAAATCATTTTGTCCAGTGTTTGATCAGTGTTTTCTAAAATAATTGCATTATTATTATACGAGAACTCTGTACTCCTAAAAATACGGAAAGGGAGGTTTCGAAAGGGTAGCTCGTTATCGTCGGTAATCACCTCTTCCCCACATCCTTTTTTCCCCTACGCCGCTGCAAAATTGCATGGGCGGAAGCTATGGTTTTGCTAAATTTGGAAATTGAGGGGGAGGGGAGAAGAGGGAGGCGATCCGGGAAGGAAAGATGTGGTAACAACAACCTGTTTTCTGCGCTATCTAAGCGTGTCAAAACTGTCACGTCAACACAAACCGCCGCGTGTCGGCTGTGGAACATTTTCTGACCTCTTTTCTCATTCGAGCTAGTGGGATAAAAATAGGGGGCATTTCCCGGAATCAGACCAATCATATGCGCGCAAATAAAGGTCACCAGAAAATATAAAACAGAGCCTTGGTCCCCGTGTTGACAGAAACAAACCCAAGTGACTTCAAAGCGATCCTGAAAACAGGACTGACAGAACAAGACTTCCAGCTACCGGAACATTCTCCCCAAGACTACAGTAAGTATAAGACTTCTTGCGACCTTTACTATTCAGTCTAAATCAAGTCCAGATTATGATAAGCTTATATTCAGCTTAGCTTGGTAAGGATTAATGATGTTCATATTTTTCCCCTCTGCAACACAGTGATTATTTGCTGCAAGTAGAAACAATATTGTCATTTTGCATAATCTAACTCTATATTATATTATGGTTTTATTTGCAGCTAACTAAGAGCTAGATTGCGTGTTTTTCAATTCAGATGATATTGCACGAACACACTTTGAGTCTATAAAGGCAGCGAATTTATAATATGAATTTACAGAATAATTATTACATGTATTGTTAATATGATGAAAAATACATTACCTGCTGGCATTTGTAACGTTGCAGTGATTTCATAATAGCTGCATTACATAATATGGGTCACTATAATTGTAAGTCTTCCATCATGCAATGTATTGTTTGTTACTTACTAAATTTACATTGTAATTGTTAATGGTGTTCTATCTCTCTACCTACCTNATCTATCTATCTATCTATCTATCTATCTATCTATCTATCAGTCTATCTATACAGTGCTGATCACCGTCATTTTGGTATTTTCCCAAGTGGAGATGTTTCAAAGCATTGGCTTCTGTATATATTTGTCGTACACGTTCTCCCTAGTTTTGCATAGCAGCTCTCTTGGAACTCAGAAAAATGCTTTGTGTTTATCGTTTCAGAACTTAACCTCATCTTCTGTATCAAGCTCACAACTACTACTGATACAAACAACACAGTAGAAACCCAGACTGACCATGGGTTGTATCACAAGCCAGCCGAAGCCTCAATCTCGTGGTGGTGGTGGTGGTGGTGGATATGGCGGCGGCCGTGGTGGTGGTGGATATTATGGAGGAGGGCAGAAAGGAAAGCCCCACAGAACAGGCTATGGTTATGGGAAAAGTAGTGCAGCATTCACCGCTGCTGGCATTGGAACCTTTGGAAGCAGTGATTACCACCACAGCCACCACCATAACAGTGGTGGTTACTATGATGGCGGCAGCCATGATCCTGGATGTGGTGGAGGAGGCTTCAGCAGTGACTATGGTGGAGGCTTCAGCAGCGGTGGAGGCAACGGTGGCTGCAGCAACTATGATGAAGGCATCAGCAGCGGTGGAGGCGGTGGTGGCTGCAGCAGCGACTTTGGTGGAGGCTTCAGCAGCAGTGACTGTGGTGGGGGCTTCAGCAGTGGAGGTGGTGGTGGATGCGACTCCGGTGGTGGCTCCAGCTTCGGTGGTGGTTGCGACTCTGGCGGCGGTGGCGGCTGCGACAGTGGTGGTGGCTGTGGTGGTTTTGACTGATCTCTTCCATCTCTCACCAGTAAGTTTTACAGCTTTTGTCACACTATCTAAAATCAGAAGTTTGTTACTGATAAAGGAGATCTATGTAAAACTTCAATACTCCAGTTCAGTTTGTCTCACTAACTTAACCGTACTGATATTTTTATATGTTTTCTATTCTTTACACAAATTACTTTGTATTTCATTTTGAATTACGGAGGAAGACTAATCTAGTTCAAGGAAAGCAATAAGCATTAATGTTACTCTCATTACCAGTTTCATAATCATCAACAATGTCATGATCAAGTTAAATATAAACATTCAGTAATCATCTTGTAAAGTAGACTATTGCTGCACATAAGACTGAATAAGACATAACGACCTTATAATCTTCAGCAAAATTCTTCAAGCTCTTTAAATTTTCTTCAGTACTTACTTCATCACTATACATCTAATCAACATCAACAACTGTTATATTTTCAGATGATGGTTCTGTAAGATAATTCTTGGTGCTTTCCTTCATCTTCATAGACCATGGACACAAATTCTGCCCCACAGCCTTAAGACAATCACATGCTGGAAACCATATGAAACTGTAAAAATTAATTATACAGAGCCTAATGTCTGTAATACTGTAATATACTCAAAAATAGTGTCTTACCATCCAATCACCTCACCACAAAGATGAAAACAGTATGTGCCCTGTACTCCTGGGACAATTATATAGAGGAAAGCCATGTGAAAGTTTATTAGTGTTTAGACAGTTTAAATTTTGGAACATTAAATTTGGTTATTTCTGACCAGTTAATAGACTAGTGCAGATATAGAGATTACGAAGTGAAAACATACATTCATTGTTTTAAATTAAAATGCTTTTTGGCCATTCAGCATAAGGCATGTTTCTGGACACTCAACACATTCTGAGAATTGCTCAACTCTCTAATATACGGAAGTGCTTTACTGTGCAATGATCTTGGCAGAGAATAATCTGGTGTGCTTGAATGGGTAAAAATGTGTTAGTTTGCATACTTGTGCACTATTCAGTTTGGTATGAACGAATACATATAGATCTGTCAATGTGTCTGGTGCATGTAAGTGTGTAAGATTTGATGAGCATATGTTTTGTGCTATTTTACTGAGATTAAGCTATTCCTATCGTCCTTTATCAGATCATTGCTCTTGGACATCTACTTTGAGCCACAGAGCCTGAACATTTACTTCTACAGAACAGCAAACTCTTGCAATGAAATATGAGCATTTACTGTTCCACTTTTGCAATTTCAGCTGCGACATTTTTTTTTTATTTCCTTTTTTCTGGTCTGTATTTTAACACAGTGAATTTGTATCCTTATTCTTAAGTCAATAATATTCATTCACATCTCATATGTGGCAAAAGGAAATGCTTACAAGCACAGAGTGCTGAACAAATACTGTTACACCATTTCAGGCTGTTTTAATTTCATATCAATGGTGCCATCACCACACAGACACACAAATCTTTCAAATGTGTGAATTTACACTGTTTACAAGTATTTTCTGTGATACTGTATATTTTTTATATAATATTGTAATAAACAAATGTGATAAGAAACCTATTCTTGAATTATGTGTATTTTTTTGTAATTCACTGGTCAGTGTTTCTGGTTTAGTGGTTACATGTTATTTTGTATGTTACCATTACAGGATTCGCTGATGTGCTGTTCCATTTTCGTAATACAAGTCCTGTCTTGCCTCATTGTGCACAGCCTATCTTGTATGTCATTATTCTGTACTGAAATTCATCACTCTGTCTTGTCTATCTTGTAATTACAAACTGTTTTAACTTTCAAAATTCTATGTTCTGCCTTCATCCACCCTATACATAAATCAAAGCAATACCACACTACTGAACAATTCCTTTGTCTGAGTCAAACTTTGCTTTCGTTTTGATCTGTGAACTTCCCCTTTACAAAATATGAGCCATTTCTCTTTTCACAATATCAGTTACTCTTGCACTAAATACCAATACTTTGTGTACCACAGCCATGTCACATTAATTACCTTTCAGTCTCAGTGCACCTCATGTGATGCAGATCAGTGGTGTAACTTGGTCGCATTTTTGCATCACTGATATACCAATGTAAAATTGGACACAATGTTGCGACTCCAGGACACTAAGCGTTATTGTATTACTAAGCATCCAAATCACCAACCTAACAATACAAAAAAAGAGCATAATGTGATCCCTAGCAGAACACTAACTGTATGTGAAAAAGACCAGTATGTATAAGAAGATCTATATAATAAATACATATAAATATATTTAAACAGACCGTCACCAACACAAATGATAAATAGAAATGAGAGCAAGTCACAAACTTCATGATAAGTCTTGCACAAAAACTGATGATAGCACAATAGCACAGCAGCAACAGCAGAAAGTAACAGAAAGGAAGATTGTCTTTGTTGAAGTCCAGTGTTTACTCTGCAATACAGTGTAAAACAAAAACAAGATTGCATTGACATTTCATCATTCCCATAGCAAAGAAATCAACTGTCAAGGCCTTATACATGACAACAGAGCACTTTGCAAAAAGAATGATGATTTATTCATGTGATTCTGGTATACAGTAAAATCTTGGACAGTTTCACTCTCTAACATTTTCAGATGCACACACAATAGAAGCACATTTTATCCTTTCACAATAATCTGTATTAGTGTTATCACTGTCATCATCTTCAGCTGTTATGATCAAGATCACATATGTGGTTCATAAAAGTGAATAGGAATGCTTACAACCAAATATACCACATGTATCTGCAAGTCCATTTCTTAGAATACTGATATGCCAATGAGTCCCATTTCAATTGTTGATGATTAGTTTGAGGCTAAGTATTCTGCCCTAGAACCATCAGGAAAATAGCTTTTACAAAATGAAATTTACCGTGAGACCCTACCACGCATACTTTCAATATTATTAACATTTTCAAGTTTTGATTATGTCTTAATCTGATGTGCTTGAAACTCCAGAAATTCACCAACTGCATCATCACCATAGATTCATACTTTTACACTGAAAAAATATAACAAATCTGCTCACACATACACGTATGCATTTCTACTATCTTTCCAATGGCCTGTACTTTGTAACCTCCATGACTCCACATTAAGATAGCAAATAAGCCTTCACCATACATTGGGAGGTCTTCCATAACAACATATTTTGAAAAGCAATTTACTTTTAACCCTGTAATAGTGGCAGAGGAAGGACTAATGTTGGCTATCAAGTGGAAAACAATACATCGAGGGTTGCCTGCGCATAAGCAGTATCTCTCTTATATAATTCATATAACAATACAGTCTTTGCACAGGCACCCCTCGACATGTGTGCTGTCCTCCATTTCATTATTTTAATATTGACAGGTCATATCAAATGTTCAATAAACCTTGTATAAAGTAGGGGTCATAGAAGGTCCCACAAAGCACTGGGAAGGGTAATACAAGACAACATACAATGAAAGGTAGCAGTGTCCTGAATGGTGCCCAGATAATATATCACACTTTGCATTCTGATTGTAATGATGCTTCACTTCATTAAGCTGACAAATATTTATATATTTACAGTAGAGAAGACATGCTCACATGTCACAGTGCCAATTGTCAAAATCATGCATTTAATTTCCATAACCATTTTCAGATATAACTAAAGTGCTTGTTCAACACAGTTCAGTGAAATTTTGTATCCAACTTCAAACCTTACCATGCAAGTGAGCAAAGAAAGACTGCATAATTTTTATTATTACCTGGATTTATTTGAAAAAAAGCTGTGCATGTGTATTATGCTTGGAAGTACACACGAACAAGCTTTAATCCAAGAAAGTTGGCTGGCAGGAGGTCTAGAAATCCTTTGTACAAAGCATATATTTTGGATCAGAGCTAACTGCATTTCCTAATAAGTATAATAAAATTTATGAGAAAATGTTAAGACTTGTTAAACATTTTGCAATATCAATGTATGTCTTGCACTAATGGAAAAAGGAGTTATTTCTCACCCATTAAACCTCAAACTAACTTTGGAAAAGCAGTGTACTTCTTAACTAAATACATTACCAACTTTGTATAAACATCAGCTTAAAAAAGGCACCTTATATTCTGGAGAACCTAATGATTTCAAAGATCATGATTTTGAATCTTGAACTCTCCTCTATCTAGCTAAAAAGTTCTGGTCCCATGCTCTGGATTTCATTATTAAATTTACCTCACAGTCACAGATTTTCAAGGTGGTCTCCTGGGTTTCAAGACTGTAAAAGTTCTACTGTATCTGCACTGCTGTAGAAATGGTATGCTTAACCTGACTTTGCTCTTTCCTATTAGGCAGGTCTTTCCTTCTCCCCACCTCTGTCACCACCACACCTCACCTCCATCCCCAACAAATACGCCCCAATTACACAAAAATTCCAATACTGGCTTTGCCAGTAAAAAAAAACCATTTCACTTCTACAAATTCTATCACTTATTTGATGTCATAAAGTCTGGTATCCACACCCCTACAAAATCAAATATTTAAGACATTCCCAATGTTCTTCAAAATATGGCACTATAAATCATACCACCTCAAACACAGCCTTAACACAGTGAACACGAACCTTCTATACATAAAAATAGGTACATAGTTTACAGTGCCTAATAGCTTTACAATTCAGTATCAAAACATCAGTTGCATTTAATCAAATTGAGGAGTGATTTTCCAAAACTATGTCTATTGCACACATTTTACAGAAAATAAGAACCACAGAAATAATAATTGATCTTCATAAAAATCTCTTTCTTTACATCAAGGTTCTCTTACATGTTTGAAGAGACTGATTGGTAAAATTTCCAATGAAGAAATGAAGGCTGAAAGAATTTCTGAATACTTCATAACCATGTCTTCATCAGGAGTAGACATAAGTTTCACAAAACCATTCCTTACAGTGAAAATGCACTGTGTCTTCTAATCAAACTGGCTACCTACAGAGCTCAGTCAATTGTTCCAGGTCATGTTACTGGTCTTGTTGTGTTACAAAACACGATTAACACAGTCTATGCATAAACATATCTAGTATACTTGGTCCCGGGAGTGATTGTGTTGTGGATTCCACTGTGTTTGCACAGACTGCAGAACTGTGTGAGAAAGTTGCCTAAGACTGATCCATTCTGTCTTCACTCTCACTTTCTTGTGACATGTCTGAAATGTCTGGTTCAAAGTCACACAATTCCTCAAGGGCTGATACTGTAATGGCGAGCAAAAGGAATGTTGTCAGATATGCAGCACAAGGCAAGTAAAACATGAGTTTAAGTTACAACAACATTCAACAGTACCATTCCTGGATTAATGAGATGAGTTTGTTTCCTTCTCCATGCTTTGATGCTGTCATATATCATTATAATAACACACTGAAAGATTTTTGCTTTGGCAGACTTACATCTTCTGTGACATTAAGCTATGAAATTGTTTTAACTCACAAAATCATACACAAAATCTCTCCCTTTCAGTGGACAAATCCTAATACAAGACCCTTTGAAACCCAGAGGTCAGAATGCTTTATTGTAAAAATGAATTCTAAAATCTAAACCTCAAGAGTTGTTTTGTACCTGCAAGGCCCATGTCTCTTATAAACCATACATCAACTGTTAAGATTGAAAGCTGAATGTCTTACTTATACAGAAAACAAAAAGTCAGCTTTCACTCAAGAGACCTGTCTAGGATGTACAGTTTACAAAAAACTACTTACACTGTAGTTCCCATTCCTGATACTGCGGCCTCATGACTGACACCAACCCTGATAACAGCCTGACATACTGCAGCTGTACTGGGGCATGGTGCTGAGCAAAGACAGCATCTCCCTGAGCTATAGTATGGATCAGGACAGCACCCTGAGCCAATGTAGAGAGAAGTGAGTGCTTGCACTGAGCCCTGGCCTTCTTGTAGATGTTGAACAGTTTGTGCATGGCCATGACCACAGCTACCACAAGCTGATGATAGAGATAAATCAAAAAGTTTCAACAAACCTATATTGACTGTACTGAAATAAAGAAACTATTCTACAAACCATAAACTGATGACTTTAGACTTCACATTTCATAATCTTTATCTACTTTGTTTGATACCATGTTCACACTGTATTTTCACAATCCACAACTGAATCCTATTAATTACTTTGATGCTATGATAGAATTAATTCTACTCTCCGCTCACTGTGCTTGGATGTGGCAACAGAGTAAATTGGCATCTCCTTGCCAAACACTGGATGCAGAGGTCAAATTTTGCAACCCAGTGTCAGCTGATTTTGAATTTTGTTTCAAAGCAAGATGACTGCCAGTAAAGTGTCTTGATTACAGCTTTGTTTACATTGCCATTTCAACAAAAATAATTAATGATAAAAGATACACTAACGCCATTCTCTCCTTTTATTCTCAGGATTGAAACACAGTAATGGTCATAGTCCAGATTGGTTTCCAAAACCCAAACCCACAAACCAGTACAAACCTGGCTATTAAGTAAAATAGAAGTATCAACTTCATAATTCACTACTTGTAAAAGTAAAGGGTACTCATAAACGCATACAATGTTTTTTGAAGTTTAAGGTTTTCTGATGAGGCCCTAGGTTCAATTCCAAGGATTTTCTCTTTCTTCTAATAAGTTCTCATACTTTCTTTTTCTACATTTGGAAGAAGCCTAATGATATTATGATTTTCCTCCCACATTCCTAAATAAAGCAGGAAAAAAGAAAAAAAAACAATCACACTGACCTGATTTGAGCATGGACATGAGTTGCAGAGCAAGAGACTGAGCTCTGACGTGTGTTCGGATATGACGCCTGACAAGCCTGTGATGTACTGAAAGGCAACAGACACATAGATACAGTGAAAAATCCTAGTCTGAAGGTTTTGCTCCAGAATGAGAAACTTCAGGGCCTTTTCTCAGTGGAGCAAAGCATGAGCAATATTGTCACAGCAGGTTAAGCACATGGGAGTCGAGCAAGAGCAAATACTATCACAACAGGCAAAATGCACATGTCAGTCATGTTGATTTTGATGCACATAAGAAAAAAAACATTAATCACAACACTCTTATGTCCCATTTTGTCAGAGGATTAAGTAATTAACAAGGAAGAACATAAACTAATAACATCTTTCTTGTTTAATCTATGCAAACTTAGGCTGCCACCATTCTAGGACAAGGGACGTGATGACATGTATAGATGACGTCAAAAGAAAGACCAGCCCTCCTTTTTAAACTTTTAACTGAGAGAATAAAATTACAAACTTACCACAGTGATGTATTTTTTTTTGAATATTCAAACACATTTACTCTGAAATTCACAGGACACTCTGAATGGTCTCATATTAAGCATATTTTGCGATTTCCATATGACTGAACTCCCGCAACTGCTACTCTGGGGCTTGCAAAGTATCTTAGAACAGCACTAGTTTTGTATAAAGGGTGTCCTTGATCAGCAGGTTCAAGTGTGCCACTTGGAATCTTACCTCCATGTAAAAATCTGTCATGCCTGGTAAATTCATTGAGCAAACTATATGCATCAAATACAGGGGACAGTTTTCTGCAAAAGAACAAGAGAAATCATAGAGATTTTTTTTTTCTTTTTAAATATAGCTGTTTGTCATCATTCTCTTATCATTGATACAAACCTGAAATGCTCAAGTTCAAAAGGGTACGAGACCTTGTTCTACCTTCTTAAAGGAACTTTTGCTAAATTTAGCTATGATAGATTTTAGCCCCAGTTGTGACTAGTTACACAGATACATCAAAAGATACACAGGACCACAATTAAATCAGGATTCTGTATTTCAGGGCATCAAACTCTTTTTCAAGTTTCTTCATGCCATCCTCTGGAAACTGCCTACTTCCCTGATTAGTGCACAGAACTTGACATATCTCTAACATGTTTTCTTTGTTATACACAGTTTCAGGACCTAAAACTGTGACACCAACTTTTGTTTAACATTCTTTTCAGTCAGACACACTTCTCTTCACACCTAGAAAGAAAAGTGTCACATATTAGTACACTGCCATACATATAAAACAAACAATCACAAATACTCACATATCCAACCACAATCATAACCTACCTGATTTTGTGCACAGCCTTGCCAAAAGCTTCTCACACTTAGCCAATGAAGTGAGAAGTCTCTGGGCCCATAGCAGAACTGATGGATATTTTGTCTGTTTGAAACAATTGGTCAGGATGCCTCGGGTGATGAAAACCTCCAACCTGAAGATGAAATAACGAGCATTAGCTACATGCAATGATCAACAATATAACCATATATATGATAGTCTGAACATCAAAAGGAATCATTTTGTTAATTCTTTCAGTTTACAGACACTCATTCGGTATGAAGATGCCAAATGGACATGGCAAAAAGGATGCGCTATTTTAAATAGTCCCTACAAAGTCATAAACTGACCATGGGAGAGGAGAACAGCAGCTTACTTTCACTTCCAAAGGCCTTGAATAGTTGGAAAGAGATTGTGAGATTATAATAGCTTATACTACTCATTTTAGATATTTTTGACTGTTGCTCAGGGTGTAAGGTCACCATGTTTACTGAAAGACATGGCCTTAAATTTTAGGTTGTATTTTCCCTGCAAAGAAAGTTCAAAATCAAACTGGCTGTGATGAATGTTTCTGTGTTTCAAAATTTTGATGAGGGATGAAATAATTACACTGTTATCTTCAGACCATAAGGCACATAAAGTCATGGTCACTCCAGGACCGACAACATGCCTACCACCAGAAATTAAAATTACCACATCTCATGTCACCTCACATGTCAAACATGTCATGTCTCCACAAAACTGATCATCTCATCACTTCACCATATTACATAGATATAATATATAACTTCACCTCA
>JAWQUT010000351.1:25142-36368 GCA_033807755.1 Ellobium chinense | reverse complement strand
TCTCTCTCTCTCTCTCTCTCTCTCTCTCTGTCTCTCTGTCTATCAGCGTCTATTTATTCTTTTTTGTCCTTACACCGTGTTTTTTCCTAGATTCTTATTCCACCCCCTATTGCTCCTTGCCTTTTTCACGCCTCCCCCCTTCCCCCTATACCTCAATCCCCTCACTGATAGTAAAGACCGATTGACCGATTCAATTTTTCAAAACTACAAAAGTTTTCACGGGTATTCTATAAAAATGATCCCGTGGTCATCTCTGACCAAAATAAGAATGTCAAAATAAATTTCACGTCGATGTGCCCCCTTTTTGATCTGCTCTTGTAAGCCTTTTGATTGATTTATGTAAGTGCTCATTAAACTACACAGCAGACAACAAAACAAAGGCAGTGCAAACATTAATAAACAGTGTCAGACAGATGTTCCTTTTTCTCAAATATTATTTTATTCTCCCTTTTCTAAGGTTACAGCACCGGGATCAAAGTCGGGCAGTTGTTCACACAGTTTAACAAAAGACTTTTCTCAACGATAAATGAAAAAAAGGCATAATATTTAGAGCCACCGAAAGTTATTGCATGTGGATAATTCTCTTTGCATAATGATTACTACTAGCTTGCCTCTCGCTTTCTGACGTCAAGCCTTATTCCCGCGCTGACCGGACAACCAGTCATGGCGGCCCGCAGGGTGTGAAAATCCCGACTTTCAAGCTGCGTTTTCTCGGGGGCGCTTGGGTGAAGGAAATGGGCAAGGGGTTGAAAATTTATGAAAAAATACTATGGATTTTTTATGCTGTGAAGCAAATAGCTTCCCCTGTCCCTTTAACAGCTTGTAAGTTACAAAGAAGAAATTAAGTTAAATAAAAATGACCACAGCAATTCTTGCGAAAAACTATACATATACTATTAATATTGAAGTTTTTAAGTCTCCTGTCCTAGCACAGCCTGTTCACATGAAATCCACATATCTCAACAGCTTCTCAACTCCCTTGAAAGCACACAGTCATTAACATTTCAGCTTAGACACACATCTCTAGATTCTGATGACAGTCACTAACATTTCAGCTTAGACACACATCTCTAGATTCTGATGATAGCTCTCAAAGTCTTTAACACGCTACCCTTGAATGTGAATAAAAGCTTTCCCAAGCACTAACAATGGTGGGAATAAAACCCACAACTTTTTGCTCCAGAATCCCTTGTTGTAACCATCTGGGCCACACAGCACATGTACATGTGATTAGCAAATCTAGAATGAAGCATTTACCTATCTAGCAAAAACAACCTCAGGAACTCACCTTGAGTGGGGGTTCCGGCAAAGTCTCTACTGTAGATGAGCTGCTGGTTGTGGTGGTGCTGACTGTCACAACACTTGATACTGTGGTGCTCACATGAGAGTCAATGATGACGTGCCCTGCAACAGGGCACAGCTGTATGAGGAGGGCTAAACAACGTAATGCTGACACAGCATGGCTCTCCACACTACTGGCATAGACCTTGCCCTCATTTAATAACTGTGCAATGTGAGTACTGAGGGATTCCAAGCTAGAGTCATAACTGCTACTGTCAGCAAAGCTGCGAGAGGAGTCGAAGCTTGACGGAGAGTGTGCGCCTGGTTGCACCACCCCTGAAGGGGAATTTATAAGATCAACATAGTGATGAATATAGTCTGTTAACAGCGGAAGAAGCATGACAGCACCATGATTGTGTCTGGAATCTGGAGACCAAGCAGTTTTCCCTGATAGACCTCTATCACTGCTTTGACCATTTGTTCCAGCTGGTTGTGCAGAACTGGCATTGTCAGGTTTATGGGAGTTTCCATTTAGTTCAGTTAATCTCTCATTTGATTGTGCCATAACAGGTGCAGATGATGATGACAACAAATACTGATTAAGGTTAGTGTGCAGGCTTACTGGAGTTCGTCTCATTTCGGCCAAACTAGCCACAAATCTCACATGTGGATCCTCATCATCTAAGAAAGAAGGAAAGAAAAATAAAAGGTTTATCACCTTATTACAAAAATAGACCATTGTTTTAGTTCAAAATGACTCCTAAAAATAACTGAACACATGCCAATGACCAGTGTTTCCTCCAAACTGTGCAATCGTACTTTGCCCCCCTCTCCCTGAAAATTCAAATCTCTCCTCTAAATATACATTCAATACATACTCTTCTTTCCTGCACTCTAAACTTTGTATTACTTTAAACCTAAAATCCCTCTAAATATGAACAAATCCCTGATAAATTCTTGACAAGGGGTAATGTCTCCCTCAACTCATATGACCTGGAGAAACCAGCACAGAGACTTAATCATGGCAGAACTACCCAGCATTTTGAGGCATCTCAGAAATACATTATTTCTGAAATCTCATTTACAAAAACCATGATTTGTTCACCTTCTTAAGTTGCAACAGAAACAATGCCTTCGTGTAGCAGTCATATCTGCCTTAAAATGGTGTGCTTGGTACATCTGCCACGAATAAAGGAATAAAAATGATTCTCTTAATTATGCTATAAGCCTTAATAATAGTGGCAGACTTATCTGGTCAGAAGGAAGTACCTTGATATTTTTAGATGCTCTCCACAGGCACTGAAACTGAAGGAACATGGACTGCATGATCATATTCATGTCATTTATTCACGGAGAGCAGTGGCATTAAAACATGCTGGTATACTGGTTGTGAACATGACGCTTATGTAAGAGATAAATAGGCCAACCTATATGCAAGAGTGTCTGAGGTTCTTACCAATTAAATTGCTTTGAACCTTGTGCTCATAATCTGCACTCTCCAGCATCATAGACAAGCCCTCAATAGCTAGCTGGAAGTTTTCTCTGCTCACCACTTGTACAGTTTCCTCCCCTGGATAATCTGGTGATCTAAGCAACTGTCTGTATCTATAGAGCATAAAAATAAAATCCAGACCATAGAAATTAAAACAGCATAAAAACAAAGAGACTATAGTTGTCAGGAATGAAATCGAGTGCTCAGAACATTGAAAATATGAAAAACTTTTTCACACTGATAGTATGCAGATCTTGATATCATTATCTTAAGTCTATTCTTTTTTCAAAGTTTTACAAATGTTTAATAGGTCTATTCTTTTTTCAAAGTTTTACAAATGTTAAATAGTTCTGAATAAAAGTGGAAGTAACTGTGCTGTGAGTTATCATGGCTCAGCTTCATATCGTGATGTATTGAGTGACACCTGATTTATTTCAATACTTGTGTAGTACTTTATTGCACACTATCATACCCTGCACAGAACCAAGATCATCCTGGAATATTTCCAGGTTCTAACCTTTTGGGGGGTCTGACCGGAGACAAATAGGGTGACTCCTTGCCCCTGTGGTAAGTAAGGCCTGCCACCCTGAGGGATATAGACTTGGCATGGAGTAAGCCAGCTAATCCTGGATCCCACTGAGCTTTTTCTGACCCCTCTTTCAAGGAAGAACTTGACCCACTAGCTTGCAGGAGACAGCGCACTATCTTAGGTCCAGTCAATTGTCCTAGAGATTTGATTACACAAGACAGAAGAGGCTTACGAAGGCTGTTTATGATGAAATAAGTTAATAACACCATTTTACATAAGCACCTCAATCAATGATAATGTCATGTATTTTAAATCTTAAAAACCTAGTACCATAAGTTAAAGAAAGCTGATGCCAGGTATCAATGTGTCTAAAGGACTGCTCCGATGTGAATAAAAATCCAGTAGGAGTTATGGATAGCTAGTGCCAACCCTGCTGATTACTGAAACAGGTTTAAAAAACAGAGACATATCACTGTACTGAGCTCTTTCCTCTATTCAATTAGTTAGAAAACCCAAAACTAATTGACAAAGTGAAGTGCAAAAAATACTGATCAAACGTCTCATAAAATACCTGTGTGTAGTGGCAAAGAAGATTTCTTAGGGCAATCACAGGTATATTTGAAAAAAAAATAGGTTATACATATCAAGTATATTCTGAAAACAAGTTTTTTTAAACAAAGACAAAAGATGAAATAAAATTTGACACACTAAGATTATTTTAAGTAACATTTTACTAGACAGGTCTGATTGTCATCACCCCTGCACCTGGTGAAACTGCTCATCTCATTTATGGCAGATACACTGTTGCACGGGTGTTACACTGTAACATCACATAAGCTATAGATTTTGGTGGAATTGTGTGTTCCCAAGGATGCTGTCCTTGCTATTTAAGTATGAAAAACAGAGATAGTCTTACCACTTGATGTTCCAGGGTTGAGATGCAGTCTTCTGCACTGAGCTGGCTTTGTGGCACCTACAAGACCCAGGTTCAAGTAAGAAAATAAAACAATAAAATGGTCCTAAACAAAAGATGAGTTCACATCTCAAATTTGGAATCACAGATCTAGGATAGGCTTGTCATGGAGCACACCCTGTTATTAAATGGGTCATAAAGCCTTGATCTCTTCAGTGACTCCTGAAATTTAATCAAAATCCCAGATATTACAAAAATTTTACTTTTGTTTGTTTTGTTTATTATCTGCACTATGCTTTCACATTTCAATACAGTGTGAGAAGTTTACGACAATTATTTGAAAGTAGCCAATTGTTTATGGCATCCAGATCATAATATGCAATGAATATAATAGCCAATGTATTAATAGCTGCCTTTTCCTGAAAGCCTTTACTGCCATCAAATCACTGAAGTTTTGGTTTTGACCACAGTATTTGGGGCCTTATGTGAATCACAGTAATAAATTAAAACATCCTACTTACTAGGGCACTGCTCCTACTACTCAATACAACATTTACAGAATTGCACATTATGATCTATTTGTGAAAATGTGGCGAAATAGTTTTGAATGATTTTTTGCCCGAAACTTCTGTAAACCAAATCTGGATTTCCTACCTGTATCTGTCTGGCAAGAAGCACTTGCAACTGTCATAGAAGACTTCGCTACAGTCTTGGCTGAAGATGGTGATGGCTAGATAAATAAAATGAAAAAAGCTGTAATTATGAAACAGAATTAATTTCAGCAAAGTGAGATGCCTACAACTCCGTCACGTCACATGAAACTATAGGTCTTTTATAGAGCTGAGATTGCACATGATCAAACAGGATAATATTTCTATGACTGCTTCAACTCTGTAAAGAGTAACTATTACAATGCTTCTTATAATTGTTTTTATTATCAGTATGATAGTCAATAGTTTTACAACTTTATAATTAAAAGACAGTGGCTGGAGTAGCTACTTAAGGCTTTAGTAACATGAAAACTTGAACCAAGCAAAATAAAACTAAAGGGGGGCAGAGGATGGCTGAAAGAAAGAGAGAAAGAAGGAGAAAGACGAAGCAGGTTAGAGAAATAAAGAAATGGGGCACCTTCTCCATAAATGTTAATTGTGTTGGGAAGCCTTGTTTATGTGGCCCTGAGGTTTCCTCCTGTTGTTTCTGTAACTGCTGTCTGCCTGGGGGACTTGGCTGAACTGGAACCTGAGAATCACATTTCATGCACTTTGTAAATACATCCTCACACTCATTCCTCATGGGAACAAGTTATTTTTTGAGGTCATAAGAAACTTAGTGCTTTTAACCCATTCCTCAAAGCAAAACAATGAGGTAGATATGGTTAAGCTTGTAAAATTTGGATATAACAACAAGTCACTATTCTATATTGTTTAATAAAGAAGATAAATGGAAGATCATAGTAATATAAACAACTCATATCAGTTAAAAAATTGACTTAGGCAAATGAAGAATGAGTGTGATGAAATGTAAAATTTAATAGGTATCTGAGGAAAAGAGTTTAATCTCAATGAACTCTACACCAGCTGACTGTGTCTACAGAGTAAAAGTTATTTATTTTTCTACACAATCTTTTATACGGTCTAATTTAGTCTAATCTACTGGCACTCCATTCTTGAATATTCCTGCTATTTTATCTATTGACATTCATTTGTATATTTAGATATTGCCTTTTATTAATTTCTCTTACAGAATGTTAAGTACCATTATTTCTAATTCACAGATTACACAAACTAGTCAGGCTTAAAATTAAAAAAAAAAAAAGAAGCCAAAAATAAAAGATCTTCAGCAGAGGACAGATTCTATACATTCTATTTACTTCCAAGACACTCTTTGAAGGCAGATAATGCTAAGGTCATGGCTTCTCAGCGTAAATTACTAAATAACCTGGGGTGCTGTATATTTTGCTTGTAAGCACAGCAGTTTATTCATGATTATTTCTGGAAGTGACTTTGATCAATTACATGCTGCCCATTCTCAACCCCCCTTTTTCTGCATTGCTTTACAGTCACTCAAGTGTTAACAGTCTGACACTGATGGTAGGTTTAATTCAAATTCTTTAGTAAGAGATTCTACCCTCATTTCGTATTCAGTTCACCTGTCAAAGAAGCTCTTGGCTTTTAACATTAAACCTGGAGAGACCAAGACATGTATCAAAATTACTTGTATCATGAAGTATCATGAATGAAATGTGTGATTTCGTATGACAGAGTGAAGCAGGTTCCAAAGAGGCTGATAAAATTATATATATATATTTTTTTTTTTTNTATTTTTTTTGTACAAATGGCTACCTTTCTAGGACTGGCTTGCTGTTTCGGAGTCGGTGACAAATGTGGATCTGGTGATTTGCTGCCACTCTGGTGCTGCAACTGCTCAAGTTTCTTCAACTTTTGCCGCAAAGCCAGATTCTGTTCCCGCAGTTCTTGAAACTCCCTATCCTGAAACATCAATACAAAAACTGGTACTCATGATCAGAATTCTATGGGTCTAAAAATCAATGAAACAGTCTACTTAATAGTAAAAAAAAAAACAAAAAAACAAACAAAGCATTCTGAAGTTGACACACATCAAATGAAAAATATGCGCAGTATGTGGGTCATGAATATGAAGTACTGTTTATTCTAGTTGGGTAAGTCCTCCACTTCCTGCACTGATTGGACTTAAAAGGATATAAGCAGTGATGGAATCTCATTCATGATCAAACATTTTTGTTCTTTTGATATGAATCAAATCTGATAAGACAAACTGTAAGTGCTAACATAATAAGATATTGGTAAAACCTGTTAAGTGACAAACTTTACAAGTAAGCGGCCTCCACCACTTTTAAAGAACTAGTATGTCAGCTTTCTGTGTCAGACATATAACAACAGCAACAAGATCTACAACTCTTGTTCATCAACTGCATAACCTGCAGGAATCACAGATGTGCTCACCTCTAGATTTACTGGCTGGCCAATCTCATTTTCAGGAAGATTGATTTACACCCCATGTCACTCACACAGCCATTCATGTGTTCATATTCAAGTTTTTAGCCTCTCCAATCTTCCAAATTGACCTATGTATAAAATAGCCATATTCATGTTAAAGCACTGTATACTTCTAACTTGTAGTACACAAGTGTGTGACCCAGTTTTATGGATAATAAGTGCTCCTTCTGTTGTCTACTGACTGATTGGTTGATACTACTTTTAGGCTGCAAAATTCAACCTCTGCCTCACACGGTTGAGGCTATCATGCAAATTTATAAGCCTAATGTGTCCAGCGTAATGGTATGAAGATGAGAACTGGTATAACCATAGTCTTACAGAGGTTGAACAAACAAATCAATTTAAACCCAACTGACCTTAAACTGAGCCTGTGAGGTGAAACTTTCCATCTCTGACTGCAATTTCTGTATCTTCTCTGTCTGCGCTTGCTTCTGTTGATAGTACCTTTCATCACGCTGGGCACGTAATTGCTCTAACTCCTCCTCCTGTTTGTGAAGACGTTCCTGGAGAGACATGATCTCCCCACTAGCACGGTATTTTTCCTCTTGAGCCCGCTTCGCCTAAAAGTATTGTGACATAACAACATGTTTCCCATTATTACAATTTATGTTATTATAAACAGAATTTCCAAATCTGCACTCAGCACTTATTATCTGCCTTGGCTTTTTACACCCTAAAACTTTCAATACGCAGATGAGAAAATGTTCCTCAACTTTAGAGAACCTTTGTCTCACAATGTAATTGTAACAATACCTCCACAACTCTAAATGAAATCCAGAAAATCTGTTGTTTGTCCTTCTTAAGTTCTTACCTCTTCCTTAAGCTTGGCCTGCAGTGTCTGCAACATTTCTCTATTTGGATCCAGTTTACCATTACTAGAAGGATGAGATGAAAGTGATCCACTCGTGTTGATGGATGACCTGTGTGTAAGTGTAAGAAAAACACAATGGCAATGAGCTCAAATTTGAATCCATGTTGTTGCTAAAGCATCCATTTTTGATTTCACAATGTTCTGTTCTGTCTACATTAGCAGTAGAATTGCTAATTAAATATTCAGAAACTTACTGAATGTGTGTTAAATACATAGTTCTGCTCACATTTTGAAAATGAAGAAATAGACCAATTTTCTGAATCTGAGAAAATTTTGTAATATGCATCAAAAATGTGCAATTCAGAATGAAACTTTCAAGATTTACCTCATGGTCTCGAAAATTCATGCAATGAGACAACATACCCATTCAATGTACTAATCTATTGCAAGTTCCTTACTTAATGATAACTTGCAAAACTTGCAATTAAATTTGTTCAGAAACTTGGACACTTTAAGAACCTGATAAGGAAATTCCAGCAGAATGCCACATCAGTTACACTCATTTCTGAAAGCTTAGATTTTACGGCAACCAGTTTTAGTTTATATTTAAAGAATAAATTAATCTCTGTTAAACAACCAAAACCATCTGCTATACTATAAATATAATCAAAGCTTTTAAGAAATTAACATAACTGAAATGGCATTTTGCTGGAATCGCCCACAACTGATAGCCTCCTATAACAATCCCTTTACCTATGACAACTAATAAATTATAAATCTAGAATCATTTTCCAACTCACAAAAACCATATTACTGAAAATACATGGATTTAAATACTTCTAGAGCACTGTTTTTCAGCCCACCTGGAGGACAGAGATGGGGGATGGAGGGAACTGTCAGAACTAGATGACGAAGATCTGTTTCTTACACCACGGACTGCATGCGTAGGAATGACAAAAGATGTCTCACTGGTCTGTTCAGTGGTGGTTGCTGGATTTGGATCCTCTGCCTGTAAATTATTAATTAAGCAAGTAAGTAAAATAATATCTATAATAAATTCAACGTGAGCTTAGGACTCACTCTACTATATATCTCTTTCACTTACAACTTCTTCCTCTTCAGCTGCATGATCTTCTGTATGCTTATAGTGCATCCTCCCCACAGCAAGCTGGTATGCTTCCCTGTCCTATTCCAGTCATTATGTAATTGTCATGCTCATGCCTTCATCTCTTGCCCATTTGGATCTCTGTTTTTTGCAGTTCACTTAGATTTGACTTGGAAGTTTGCATGCCAGATTGCGAAGAAGTAGATCTACTGATATTTGCAATTCCCTTGTCACATGACAGGACCAATTTAGTTGATATACTTTCACTGTCGATATACTAGTTATTTGATACTGAATTTCAATGTCACATTGTTGTGACTACTCCACAGTGCTGTGGGCACTGATACAACAGTTCATTTAGTCATAGACTAGACTAGATTGATATTTTGACTAAATTGGTGCTGTTGTTACAGAAAGCCACTTTCACTACTTTCAGTTTAACTCAAATAAACTTATGAAGTTCATAATAATAAGTACAAAACAAGACTGGGAGGCCATCTAGGCATGTTGCTGCTTTTGGTATTGCTTCAGTTCTTTCAGTCTTCTTACACTAATTACCTAGTCTAGTCCAAACTGCTGAGAGGCCACTGCAAGACTTTTACATCTAGACTAGTCTAGATCTAGTCTAGACTAGAATTGGTCTACCCCACTCCTCAGTACCTGCATAGCTTGAGATGCCATTATGTCCAAAGTCTCCAACTCAGCCTGTGTAAATTCTACACTGTCATCCCATTCATCTTTGGTCTCCTCAGTATCTCCTTCCTTTCCTTTTTCTTCGTCTGTTTTCTCTATTTTCCTTCTTTTACCGGCTGGTTGTTCAGCGATGCTCCAGGGATCACCTGAACTTGAACCGGCACCATTCCTCCTGCCTCGCCAAGCCATTTTAATTGGCCTTTTTTTACCAGCTCCGTTGTACGTTCCTTCTCTAGCTCCTAATACAGCATTTTTAAATACTGATACTGTCGTCCATATCAACAAACATGCCCCTATCTGAAAAGCGTCAACAAAATAAGACGGGATTTCGGCACTAGCTTCGTCTAATTTCCTTGATTTGCAATTGTTTACAAATTCCAAGTTTGCAACTTTGTATCCGGAAGTACTAACAATCCGGACACCGAGCTGTGAAACGATGGCGTTAGCCATACGGCGAACGGCATTACCCTGTAGACTGTAGACCCATAGAACTGAATAAAATAATATAGACGGGATTGATTAGGACGAGGTATTTTGATTAAAGAAAGTATAACGTTGAAATTGTTTAAAAGTTTGGGGCTAGGGAAAGATGTAGAAAATTCAGAGGATCAATGAACTTCTTTTACTGCTGCTGCTTCTGTTAGGCTGATGTTATTATTGTTGTTATTATTAGCCTATTATTAAAAACATTAATATGAGTTTTGTTCCTAGAGTACGTTCCCGTCCGCAGGGTTTGCCGTTTCTCTTCTTCTCTCTCCCTCACCTTTCATCCTCGTTCCCCCACACCCCAATTCTCGAGAATATTCCTGGATCTCCCCCTGGGTAAGATTTAAACACATGTTTATTAGTACAATGCACAAATATAGAGCAAGGACATTCTGTCGTTGTTCTAGGTTGATACATGTGGGAATGGGGACAGGAAGGACCCCCAAACAACGGTTTTTCCGGGGGAGGGGGGAGAACAAAGTAGGTACGGTCCTGCCTGTGGAAAAGGCGTGACTGTACTGTCATTGAGGTGCATAACACCAGAGGCAGGGGCGTATTCAGGTCCCTGGGGCTCTGGGCAGAAGAATGGTGTGTTTCTGCCCTTTCACTGTATTCCTGCACTTAAACACTGAAAGGGGCAAAACGTGAAAACAAGTTAAAATTCTACTGAATATATAATTTTCCCTAAGAGGTCTGTGTTCACTTCATACCCATAAACAAATCAAAATAATTATGGGAGCCCAGATGGAAGGCTTGTCCTTAGCCCGTTTTAGTGCTTTACCAAAGAAGATCATGCCTGGGTTAACAGGCCTACCTCTTACAGTGTAAGTTACAGTAAAAGGTTTAAAACTTACTTTGAAAAACTAAATCCTCCCCCC
>JAWQUT010000351.1:0-24077 GCA_033807755.1 Ellobium chinense | reverse complement strand
CGCTTCGACTGATGCTCCTGTCTCGATGGGCATTAGTGTTAGGGTTAAGGGTAGGGTTAGGGTTAGGGTTGTATTAATACGTTATTCGGAATTAAGATACTGACCGTAGTTGTAGGAGTTACCACATATGGAAATCCTTCCCAAATTTTTATCTAGACTTCCACTTTCTATGGATCAAGAGTGATAAGATGATATTCTATTATAAGGAAAATACCTGCCCCCGCCACTCCATTTTAACCCCAATGTAGTAATTTTACCAAAAATTCTACACCAGGGTACTAAGACTGAGTCGTATGCTCGTTCATCTAAGTGCTCAGAAAGCTGAGCTTAGAGTTACTAAACGTTAAAGAAAGAAGCTAGTCGATACAGTATGCAAGTGCACAACAGTTGAGTAGATGGATCTAGATTACGATGTGATTTTTTCTTTAAATATTTGCTCATCATAATGGCTGACCTCTGATAATTCAGTGTGTGGGCCTACTAAGAATGCGTGACTAGAAACGGTGACACACAACTGAATATTCAAACATCAAACTGGCAACTCTTGGAAGAGCGGAGGGTTGAGATTAAAGTTTGTGGAGCAAGAAAGGCCTCGGTTGGCCCATATAATCTGATCCTGGCAACACAGAGAAGCTTTCTAAAATTATTTCAGTTTATCCATCTGAGGAAGACAAAAAAAAAAAAGCAACTTTTAGAGTGTACATCACATTACCCCTCTCCCCCCCNGGCTTGAAATTAAAATTTCAGTGTTATTTCTTTGCAGTTGTTTCAGCTAGATCTAAAATGAATAATGTTCGTGGCCATGAATCGATTAATTCGAACTGCCTATCTCCTCTATCGTTCATTCCTCTTCTCACAATACCGTTACAATCGCTGCCATTCAACTGAATTTTCGCTAGCTTTAACTGACTTTTTCTAGTGATCTAATGAAGCAAATGCGAACATTGCACTGAGAAAATTATAGTGAAAAGTGAAAGAAAAAAATCATTGATATATTCTGGCGTTTTGACCCGCTTTTTAGGATAAAAATAAAAATGACCACCGACTTATAATACTGTTATTACAATCAACTTTTCAGTCTAAACTCAGCCAACCATTATGCCTAGTCTAAAAACGAACAGCCGATCTTTCATGCTCATTCTAAAATTCCAGAATACCGTGTGAGAAATGTAAAGTTCCCATGTATACATTAAAATTGAGTTCTTAAATCTCTGCGTGAATCTTCCATAAAATAATGCAAGTGTTCTTTTTTCTTTTTAGTTGAATGTCAAGAATTTTATACCTTTAGTATTCAGTCTGCCTCTCTAATGATTGTAATGATACGCATTTAAATAACAAATGTGTGAAATGTCAAACTCGGTTACAGAGGGTAATAAAAAGGATGGCTAGTGAAATTTGGCCTCAGAATTTAGTGAAATAGCACAAGTTAGAGTGGCAGTCCGAAAATACCTCAGACCTCAAATAAACATTTTTATCAGGAACTTCCTGTTTGAAAGGGAAAAGTAGGAAACGCGCTGTGAAACGAAACGGGATTAGGCGTAGTAGATAAAATTTAACTTCACGAGTATCGCTTCTAGTCTAGATCAAGTGATGGGCAGCTAGTCTAGACTAGTTTCAAAGCTATTCATTGTTCGCTTTATCTGTTTAATGGCAGGTGAGTTTATTTAGTCCATCTGCGGTGCTGCAGGATTATTTAGACACGATTTTTCTTCACTGATCGATTTTGAATTAAACTTGGAGAGTCTGATTGTACCAGACGGGTACCAGTCATCGGCGTACTAGACTAGTCTATAGAGTGACTGTACCAGTCATCGGCGTAGGCCAGTCATCGGCGTACTCTGGCCTCTGAACAGCAAAACTTTGTGAAACTTATTTGTGTGATGGCATCACTTTTCCATAGCAGACGGTTTGCTTGCAGACGATTATTATATTATTCTAGAAAATTGACAATACTGTATCTTTAAAACTAACGAATATTTGCCAGTAGATTTCATACAAGGGGTAGAAAAATCTGTGGTAAATACCAGAACTTTAGTTTTAAAATTAAATTATTGCAATAAGGACGCGGTTATTCGTACAATTGTTTGAATAACTATAACTGGTTATTCGTACAATTGTTCGAATAACTATAACTGGTTATTCGTACAATTGTTTGAATAACTATAACTAGTTATTCGTACAATTGTTCGAATAACTATAACTGGTTATTCGTACAATTGTTTGAATAACTATAGCAGTATAGGTATGAAGATGCCAACAGCACCTGGCATTTTGATATGCAATTTTAATAGTTCCTATGGAATCAGAAAACTGGCCATGGGGGGAGGGGGGGTGGATTTTAAATTCAAAGGCTTAGATATGTGCAGACTCAGAATAGGTGAGGTTTAGTCACTCAAGTATAACATTTGTGGTTGTTGCTAGGTGGGTAAGGTTACCCTGTTTACTGAATGAAAAGACGGTTTACCGTTTACCTGAGAGTGATAGAGATATATCTACATATTTTCACTCTCTTTTAATAGATTTCAATGTAGATCTACAATTCTTTTCTCTCTCTCTCTCTCTCTATCTATCTATCTCCTTTTTTCTCTCTGTCTTCTTTATCTCATCGTATCTCCTCTTTTTCTCGATCTCTCACTCTCTCTCTCTTTCACACACACACACACACTCTCCCCTCTTTTATGTTCTGTGGCATGGTACTTTTTCCATTTCTTTTTATTATTTCTTTTCTTCTTCTTTTCTACATAGATTTGATTTTGCTTCTAAATGTTTGACCGCCTTATGTTATTTTTACGTTTCCCTCTTACGGGACCTGAATCGTTGGGCTCGTTTTTATTATAGTTTTACATAAAATATTACATTTCAATTAATTTATAGATTTCAACGCACACATCTCTCTCTCTTTTTTTTCTCTTCATTCCTCGCTCTCTCACACCCTCTCTTGTATTTATTCTATGGCGTAGCGCTTTTACAATACATATAGATCTAATTACATTGGTTTAGTTTTGTTTCTAATTATTTTGCCGGCTTTGCCTCTCATTTATTGATGTATTGGTTTTTGTGGGCTTGAATTTTCGGATCAGATTTTATTTTTCTTTTCATTCTTTATACATATATATAGAGAATCTAATTACAACGTATATTTCTTAAATCAATAATTATTTAATTGCATCAGCCCAAAATTTTTGTGTTTGTCTGTCTGTCTGTCTCTCTCCCCCTCACTATTTTTCCTCTCTTCTTTTCTCTTTTTTCAACCTCTTCTTCTGTTCAATTTACCTTTTCTTTGTCGGTTACTTGTATTACTTCTTCGTGCTTTTGCGTTTTTAAACTTATAGATTGTTCTCCTCTCTTTCAATTCATCGGTTTTATGGCAATAATGTTTTGTTTTATTTCTGTCGAAAAGAAAGTACAGGGTGTTTCAAAAAAAAAAAAAGTCTACAACTTTTTTTCAAGATAACTTTTGTAAAAGTAATTATAATTTAATGTTGTGCAGGAATAACATAATACTGTACATCTGAAACAGGTGTTAACATTATAAATATAACTAGGGGCACATAATATTAATATTGCACAGACAAAACTGTTAGCGACTTTGATGATGATGATGATGATGATGATGATGATGATGACTTTCTGTTTGTGATGATTCTTACCATGTGGAAGGGACAAATAAAAAACTTTATGATCGGGGTGACAGATGACAGGAGTAGAAGCAGTGCAAAGAGATCTGAGGTCATCATTATTATTTTCCCTTTGAAAGTTTCGGAGCGTCTCCTTAAAATCGTTTCATGTCTGCCGCATAGGACATGCGCAAAGAGCTTAATAAGAACTACTAAGTGCAGTCCGTCGTCAAGTCTGTCGCTGCCAATAAGATAGCTATTGTTAATACACATGGGCAGGCAGATTAAGTTATCTTTTGTCGGCATCCTAATCCGCTTTGATGAGCCAGCGTTTGCCGGGGGTATTTGTTTGTATGCACAACACCCTCTCACGGTGTCGGGACTGATAAATAATTTTTACTTATTATTTATGGAAAGCTTAGGTCTATTATTATTCTATTTAATCCTTCTATCTACCAGACAGCCAGTCACCAAAATTAAATACCCAGATGGGTGAGTCATCCTTTGCGGCATTTTTATTCCTTTTGATCGCCTCTGCATGGACGCCGCATGGTGATGGCTTATTTTATTAATGTAAAGACCAAGTATTATACAAGAAGCCCGTTTAACATGCCCACATTAATTAGAGAGAGAGAGAGAGAGAGAAAGAATTTTATATTCATATGATGATCGAAGAGCGCTTCCAATATCGCTTTTATCATTTTGCGTCAAACTGCGTGCGAATAAACAGCAATGGTTATTCGTACAATTGTGCAGCATTTGTACGTACAATATTGTTCGGATAACCAGTGTGAGTTATTAGTACAATTGTGCGGATAACCACTCCCATTGTACGTACAATATTGTTCGGATAACCAGTGTGAGTTATTCGTACAATTGTGCGGATAACCACTCCGTTGCAATAAAAACATTGTTTTTCTATCCGAACCTTCCACCCGGACCCATGTTCAGTGGTCGGGGAGTTTCCATCTCATCATAATGGCGACGCCGTGCAAATCAGCCTTCGATTGATAGTACTTACCTGAACATAACTTTGCAAAGTAATTGACACAATCAAGCAAAAACTGTCAAGTATACCTAATTTTTATTGCATTTTATGATGTTTATATACTAACTAGAATAGCATGCATGTCCTGACTTTTGTNATTATTTGATAAGTGTGCAACAAGAGATGTTGTATAACTCCGGTGAAAACAAGTTTGAGAAGAAATATGAAAAACACTTAACTCTAGTGTTCTTGTCAGGAGCTTGCAACTTGAATATGCTACCACTGCCGTGTAGGAGTGCTAAATTCACAGCAAGTTAGTCTTTATGTTTCTGTTGCTTAAATATTTTTCCCAAACTTATACTTCCATGTGGAAATTCAGTGTTTACCAGTTGCCTTAACACATTCCAAACTGCTGACACAAGGGACCAGAGCTTTGCAAGAGTTAACTATAGAAATATTTATTTCTTTTCTTGTTTTGCAATTATTACAAGAAAGTCAGAAATGGCTTCTTGTGAGGATCTTATAATTGCAAAAGCCACATAATGTGCAGTCATATGTTTATGAATGCAAAAGTCTAGGACAATCCATAGAAAGTTACAGGACTACTGACAAAAAGTACTTGACAGTTGCACATGGAACTGTCAGACGTAATTCAAATTGTCCAGATAAAGAGGGATAGCAGCTGGAAATGACTGCTATCTAGTGGTGACACCTTAGATAAAAATTTTGAACACAACATTTTCTTCATGGGAAGTAGTATTAATGAGTCAAGCTCAGCTCATGAAATTCAGGAAATTTAGATCATCATGAAAATCTCTACTTGTACAACATGTGAGGAGGACCAGTTTGTGAGGCATTAAGCCATGTGATTCTACTGTACATTCGTATTTCCTAATTGTGTTGGTTACATCCCATGTCATACTGACTGTGGCTGTCATTTTTTCTTGCTCTCCTTATACTGCCACTCTGCATTCAGAGTGGCCACAGACTTAGGAAATCTAGAAAACTCAAGGAAAATTGCCATTGGCATTTCTGGTTCCAGAATATTGTTGAAATGCATGGAAAAATTGTAAAAATGCATTGTAAAATGTATCCAGCACAGTGAAAACTGCATCAATTTCACAAGAGAAAGTTGTTGTGTAAATGATTTCATTACATTTTTATTATGGAGAAAAATGCCGGAAAATCCTGAAAATGTCATGGACAGATTACTCTTTATTCAGTGGGAACTTTGTATCTTCCCTTGTAGTGTAGCGAACTTGTTAGGCAATCAAGCATTCAGAAAGAAGCAGGCAGTGTTGCAAGACATTAAGGAATTGAAACTGAGAGATGGAGCTGCCAATTTTCCTCAAAATATACTGCCAGGCCTTGTTTTTGGTCCTTAAAAACTTGGAGAGATGGAAGTTTAAGAAGACTTAACAGTTATCCAGTACCAGCAAAATTATACTGCCTGAGGCAAGAGTTTGAATCTGATCCCCTCACCCCTTTTTTTTTTGTCTGATTAGTTATGCTAACCTGTATTACAGAGATGCTAACTTTACACTGTTGGAGTGTGTGTAGCACTAGTGTTTCCGTCATTATGACATATTACAGCATGTAATCAACATGGACATTATAGTTTGCAGTGGTATAATTATCAAAATTATATTTTGGAGCCATACCTTCTGTGCATACATTTGCATGAATATTGTTGCTCTCTGCAAACATATGCAATTTGAGGTGTGTTCATTGTAGGGCTGAAAACGAAACTAAAACGAAAACGAAAAAAAATAGTTTTTTGAAGCTTTTGTCCAAAACGAAACGAAACTAAAACGATTTTGAGCAAAAAACTAGTCTAAAACTAAAACGAAAACTAAAACGAAAACGATAATAACCTCAAAACTAAAACGAAAACGAAAATAACATCAAAACTAAAACGAAATATCATCCGCAACTTAAAACGAAAACTAAAACTAAAACGAAAACACCAAAATTCGTTTTTCAAAACTATTTTGAAAGCAATTTTGTTTTCGTTTTTATAACTTTTGTGAGACTCAGCTAATGTGAGAGATCTGGATTGTTTTGCAGAACTATTCCAAAGGTTATTTCGTTTTCGGTTTTATAACTATTGTGGGACTCACAACTGTTGTAAAAAACCAGAATCGTTTTTCAAAACTATTTTGAAATGTATTTCGTTTTTCAAAAGTATTTTGAGACCGCGCGGGGCGGCACAGTTTGAGACGCAATGATCAGGCAAGACGAGACAACTGGGCTGGCTGGGACAAAACGGCGACAGTACTGTACTACGGGGAGTCACCTTTCGTTCAGTTGGCAATGCCTTATCAAACCAAACCAGCGTATCAGCTGATTAGAGATACAAAATGAGATAGTGCCTATTATTGAAATTCGTTGATACTGCCTCTATTGGCCTAGGTCTAGAAGCGCGGAGGCTGAGGTTTTTTTTTTTATTGTGTGATAACAGTTTATCCTTTATCCTTCATCCATCGATTCATGCTGGTTTCGGTTAGGTTGAAGAAAGAGTGTCTTTCAACTCCATGGTCAATAACTGCACGGGTAACTGTTACATTACTAGACAATGTTACATCATCGTGATCATTTTCTTTCACTGATGACACGAATAGTTCCTGTCAGCAAAATTAATACATGTTAAAATTAATTTTGTGAGTCAGTTTGCCTGCCTGCCTGCCTGCCTGCCTGCCTGCCTGCCTGCCTGCCTGCCTGCCTGCCTGCCTGCCTGCCTGTCTGTCTGTCTGTAAAATAATCAACATCATCGAAGTGAAAGTCTATGCCAAATACTATTATTAAAAAACATAAGATGCCAGAAAGTAATACACCTCATCACAATGACAGTTGAATCTGCTGCCAGTTAAGCGTTGAATACCTCTGATCAGACTCTTATTAGGCCCTATAGCACTGGTGCTTTCAATAGAAATCCCTTGGATTCCTCGATCTATTTATAATGCCACTTATTGTAACACTTTGTTGTATAAGATCTTCGCATTTTGTTGTATAGGACATCCAGCACACTTTGTAGTATTCAGTTTGAACCTTAGCCACTTAGTTTTCATCCAGTGGGACTAGATTTTGTGATCAAAAATATACGTCCTGTGGTCTTTTAACTACAGAAAAAAAATAGTAAAAGAATGAAAATTTATATTTTAAAAATAATCCTTGCTTCGTGGTGGAAGGCAGATAGCTAGCTACGTGACAAATGTTTTTATTCACTTCGAACTCTTGCATCAAGTAGCATCCTCCTACTTCCCCACTGCAAACATTTTCATGCAGGGCCAATCTTGGTATTCATAACTACATTGACATGGCCTCGGGTCATCATCTTTAATATGATAAAATACCCCACTAAACTATTCACATTCAGCTCTACCAATAGTTACTGTCTGCAAACCATTCGCCACTAGAAACACCATACACCATTAATTCACGTCGAACCAAACAAAACAACTTAAAAAATACATTAGAGCACAAATATAAAAGACAGATAGACATTTCCCCTATTCCCCTATTCCCCTACTCACTCACTAAGTCTTTATTCATACACTCACTTATATTTTGAAAACAAAAATAGAATTTGAAACTAAAACTAAAACAGATTCAGAAACTAAAACGAAACTAAAACTAAAACGAAACTAAAACTAAAATAGATTTTGAAACTAAAACTAAAACGAAACGAAAACGAAAATTTATGAAAATATCACGATTTCACTCCTAGTTCATTGCATGCTTTAGTCTTAAATAGCACTTGCAGCACTTTGGCATTTTTATTCATCGTCTCCCTTGTTTATTTTTATGCCATTGCTCACACTATGATGCATTAATTATGACATGTGAATTGTAGCAAGCTGATTAACCAAGGAAATTCTGCATAGACTTCACTAAATCCTCAAATCCTAAATGCCAAATTCTTTCCTAATGGGTGTTCATCCGTGACCCACTCTCTTACTGCATTCATATCTTCTTGTGTAGCATCTCTATGCTGCAAAGAAAACATTCCCCCAGTAGTATTCACAAAAATCACCCAATCTAGGGTGTAAAAATCCATCAACACATAGGAAATGTTCGGGACTGAAATGTTTTCCTAGAGAACTTTAGTTTTTTGATATACAGCATTCTAGCAGCTGAGAACAGCATATTCATCATTTCAGAGCACAAGACTTCAGCATACCAAAGGGATGCCTTTTCTTTTGTCATGTTTGTGTGTCAAAGGAAAACATTTCTTATGTGTAAAAATAAATGCTGAAAAGAAGGTGCAGAACCTCATGGATTTGCAACTTTCATTTGCTCACCAATTTTTGTAGTGTATTATCAGTGAATACCCTGCATTGCTGGGTTCCCAGGTAGGCTATTTATATCATATTTTGTTACTACTAATTTTAAAGCCATTCTAAGCAGTAACCTGCCACTTGTTTATGATCCTGTCTAAATCATTTTTGTCCTCTGTGTACAGAAAACTGATTTACAAGGACTACAAGAAGCATGGCAAGACAGAACCATTGACGAAAAGAAACGTGACCACCATACTCACTCTGTCTGCCCAAAGCATGGGGAAATACAGAGGGGGAGGGCAGTTGTAAACACACTATCCAGTGTCTTGCCCTCTCCCTAAATATCCTAATGGCACGAAGAGAACAATTGACGAAAAGAAACGTGACCATCATACTCACTCTGTCTGTCCAAAGCATGGGGAAATGCAGAGAGGGAGGGCAGTTGCAAATGCACCATCAATTGTTGTGCCATCTCCCTAAATGTCTACCTGGCAAGACTGAATCATTGATAAAAAGAAACATGACCATCATACCATATGCCCGAAGCATGAGGAAATGCGGAGGGGGAGGGCAGTTGTAAACACACTGTCCATTGTCTTGCCCTCTCCCTAAATATCCTCATGGCAAGACAAGAACCATTGACGAGAAGAAACATGATCATCATACCATCTGTCCTACGCATGAGGGAATGCAGAGCGGAAGGGTAGTTGTAAATGCACCATCAATTGTTGTGTCCTCTCCCTAAATGTCTACCTGGCAAGATTGAATCATTGATAAAAAGAAACATGACCATCATACCATATACCCGACGCATGAGGAAATGCAGAGGGGGAGGGCAGTTGTAAATGCACCATCCATTGTTGTACCTTCTCCCTAAATGTCTACATGGCAAGACAAAACTGTTGGCGAAAAGAAATGTGACCTGAATATCATCTGCTCGAAACATGAGGAAATGCAGAAGAGGAGGACTGTTGTAAATGCACCATCATTGTTGTGCCCTCTCTCTAAATGTCTTTAAGTAGAGGTACTTCACCCATCCCTACCTTGCAGCTACCTGTGTCATTCAGTGGACTACCCAGCAAGGTATGTTTTAAACCTAATTAGCCTCTCTAATTCATTTTAAAAGGATTGTAGAATGGAAGTTTCTTTTGCCTCTAAATAGTAAGAGTGGATGGAGCTTAGCAAGTCATTCTCAGTTTCAGCAAAAGTGAAAATTGCTGCCTGTAAAATTTTTTCACAAACTTGATAGGAGGTTCAGCATCACTGGCTATGCTTGTTAAATAATGGAAGTGCTAAAGCATGGCAATCCTTTTGAAGAATGGGTTCTCATGTTAGCAGGCTATAATCTACAATTTGATGTGCAGCAGCCTAGTTAACAAACGTCTTCTTTGAGGTGAGGGTTGTTTGAGGTGTAATTTATTACAAGTCAGAGAGAGACTATAGGATGGTTGGAGACTCAGAAGTGGTTGTTTTTTTTCCAAACGAAGATTAGCAGCCTTCTGGAGTAGGNGAATGTAAACTTAGTAGTGGTATGGTAAAGGATATATGCTGGAATAGGTGAAAAGGGCAAAGTGAAAATGGTGTTAATTTCAGTATCTCTAAATTTCCCAATTTCACATTTTCATATTTCAGTGACAGCAGGACATTTGAGAGCAGTGTTCTTCCACGACATTGTCAGCCTTTGCAGTAGCATTCATATCCAGTGACAGACCCAAGAACCTCAGCTTTCTTCAGCAAATTTATCAGCTTATGCAACAGCATGTGACAAACAGCATCCCTCAACAGCATTCTGCAGCATCATTATCAGCTTTTGCAACAGCATCATGTCTAAATTACAGATGCCATCAACTTCAGTGACATCCATAATTCAACCAGCTTGATCAGTTTTAGCAAGAACTTTATCTCTAGTGACAGACTGCATCAGTGTTAGTGACATGATTGTCTTCATCAACTTCATCAGATTTAGCAACAGCATCATGTGTAGCGATAGAGAGCATAAGCTTTATCTTTAGAGACATCAACTGGTTTTGAACCAACATGTCTGGTGACAATTAGCACTAACTTCAAAGACACCATTATCTCTAGAGATCATCAGTGTTATTTCTGTGGAAACTGCAAGCTTTGTTTTTCACAACCTCTCAACTTTTGTAGCTTTTTTTTTTTTGTTGTGAGGAGGGGAGGGTAGGGAGGAGGCAGGGGAGGACGATGACTTATAAACTTTCCATTGTAATTTTCCTTATGCCACATTTCCCTACAGGCGCTATTGGAATGTCCAGTACTTGTTGTTGCTGTGGGGGAGGGAAGGAGGGGGCAGGGGAGGATAATGACTTATAAACTAGGTGCATTAGTCTTTTTTTTTTTCATCGTATTTTCCTTTATGCCACATTTCCTACAGGCTTCATTGGAATGTCCAGTACTATTGTTCTTTTGAGCAATCCATACAGAGCTCCTTGTATGACAGATATTTTTCCATGAAGTGCAGTCATGTAGGGGTGAGGGTGAAGGAGGTGGGGTGGGGAAGGGAGTGCTCCCTTCCAATCTTCGTACATGATTCTTCATCACAATTCTTTAAATGGTTTCGCTCAAGTTTTTACAGGGAGCTTTCATAAAGCAGGCCTCGAAAACTTATTTTACTCCATCCTCACTGGTTTTCTGTGTAAATATGGGTTTTTATGTGATGCATCACAGGCAGTGCTGCCATATAAAATTTTAAACCATGGGAAATAACTTCTGTGTAACAATTTTAAGCAATTATAGGAATTTTAAAAGGATCCTCATTTACTGCTTTTCATTAAATTTCTTTATATTTAGTCTGTAGTGTTCTCCAGTTTCTGCCAGTCTGTTCTATAATGGTTGTAAGATCTGTTTCAGTGACTACCATCTTCATGCAGGCTGCTCTGCTTTCCTTCATGAATTGTCGGTTATTTGCTGTTACTGAGAGACAGTTTAATTTACATTTTGCCTGTCTCTTTGCTATAATATTGTTGACCAATACAACTACACTTTTTAAGCCAGAAATTGTGGACTTTCTACATTTCAGTAAATATTTCTTGGAACTCTTGCTCCTCCATCAGATTTTTCACCCTTTGCTTCTTGTTCCTTGCTGAACTTGGTCAGTTATCTCTCTAGATGTATGGTTGCCTTAAGGGATTTGAGCCTTTGCCTTTCTTGTGGTTCTTCATTTTCAAGTAGATATTTATCATGAGTGCAATCTGCTGTGTGCTAGTAATATTCAGTAGACATTCCCTAGCATCTGCTTGTTCTTTGCCCTAATGCACTTTGCTTCTTCCGCAGTTCTTATACTTTTATTTTGGTTTCAATTCCACAGAACAAATGAAAGGATTGTATTCAAATACTTTGAAACAAATGCAATAAGAAATGCTAGCTTAGTGTCTGTGCAGATGTAGGAGAAGAGCTGAAAATACTTTTGTCGGATGCAGAGTTTCCAGAAGCCTCAGCCATTTGGTTCAGGGCAACAGGGTGTCCATCCAGATATATTGTCATCAGTGCTCTAGATAATATCAACAAGCTGGACCTGTTTGCGTTTATTGTTGGGGCTTCACTATAGACACTCCTTAGATGTCACAGGTATTTTTCTGTAGTGATCCTGATGCTGAAGATGCCTAGTGTTCCGCTCCTGGTTTACCACAATCAGGTGTTCATTGAAACGGCCCAAAATCTTTGATCATGGGATTTCATGGAGCCATGTTGCAACAAATCACGAACCCCTCACACGTCCAGCCTACCTGCAAGGTGTTATGGATGTATGCACCAAATATCTACAACCGTAGCATCAATTACAGTGATGGACTAGAGCAACCAATAGTTCTGATGCACATACAAAGATTCCATAATGCTACTGTGCATTGCCAAGACAACAGTATCCTGAAATGACATGCCTCTCCTCTTCTTTAAATACCAGTGGCAATAGTGGAGCCATCAGTATTAGAGACACTGTCATTATCTCCTGAAACGAAAGGGTCAGCTCTGATCATTTTCTGCCAGGCATGTATCTAGTTTAATCTTATAGCATTATATTTACTCTGCACACAAAAACATTTTTTTCTCTTCCCCCCCCCCCCCCNTTTTTCCCCTTTTTTTTTTTTCCCTATCTTTTTTCCCCCTTTCCCTTTTTTTCCCCTTTTTCCCTTCTTTGTGTCCTTTGTCTTTCCTTTTTTTTTTCTATACAGTTCCCACAAGCTGCAATCTGTTGTTTGTACTTCATTCTCTGTAAATATAAAGATATATAGGAGTTAGCCATTGAGTCATCCTTTGGTGTTTCTATTCTTCACTTGATTTGATTCTGGCACTGCTTTCTTTGGATGTTTATAGAACACATTTAACAGTGTGTCAATCACCATCATCATTCCTATATCATCTTGCTCCCATCCTGATGCCTTCTTAAGTTCAAGCAGAACTGTACGTTTCTTTTAATGTCTATTCTAGCTTGAATGTTCATCACCTATATATCTGTAGTGGATCCCCACTTCTGATCTGCCATTTTGGGTTTGAGGCAGATATTGTGCATGATGTTATACCTGCTCTGGTGAGGTCTGATCTTCTGTAGCTACACATGACTAGTGGTGGTTCCTTGTGTGTTTCTGTTGTCCACTTTGGTCTCGTCCCCATGTCTGTGTTGTGGTGTGATTTTTGGTGAGGAATTCAGCCACCACTAGCAAATGCTGTAGTTATTAAGAAAGTTCCTATCAGGGTCTACTTCTCTTGGCCGGCATGGCTCGGTGCGAGGTCGGAAGCCCATAAACTTTAAGGAAAATCAGACTAAGAAGTTACATCATCTGCTCAACAAAGGGAAAATTTTGTGGAGTAGAAGGATGGACTTCGCAATCCAGATATTAAAAGGCCATAATGACATGTACAAACAGAAGTGATTCAGTCTCTGGTTGAGTTTTCTTATCATGCAGGTGAAATGTGGAATATGGAAAGGCAGGAGTTTGGCATTAATTCATCCCTCTGATCCTAATATTCACTTGATTACATTCTGGCACAGCAGAGTTCTCTTATCTGGTTGTTTACAGAACAAATGATATGGTCAGTCACTATCATCATCTCATAACTCTCTCTCATCTTGTTGCCTTCTTTGATTCAAGACCAACTGCACATTTCCTTTAATGTCTATTCTGACATGGATGTTAATTACTCATACATTTGTATTGTGAAGCCGCACCCCTGTTCTGTCATTTTTGGTTTGAGGCAGATCCTGTGCATGATGTTATAGCTGCTCTGGTGAGGTCTGATCTTCTGTAGCTACACATGACTAGTGGTGGTTCCTTGTGTGTTTCTGTTGTCCACTTTGGTCTCGTCCCCATGTCTGTGTTGTGGTGTGATTTTTGGTTAGGAATTCAGCCACCACTAGCAAATGCTGTAGTTATTAAGAAAGTCCCTATCAGGGTCTACTTCTCTTGGCCGGCATGGCTCGGTGCGAGGTCGGAAGCCCATAAACTTTAAGGAAAGTCAGACTAAGAAGTCACATCACCTGGTCAGCATAAGGGACAAATTTTACAGAATGGGATGGTGGACTTAACAGTCCAGATACTGAGAGGCCATTACATCATGTACAAACAGGAGTGATTCACAGTTGCTTAACACTTCAGTCTTGAGGAATAGGTTTTCATACTGATGCAGGTGAAAAACTCAGAGGATCATAGATGTATAAAGAGGAGATGTAGCAGAATATAGCATGGATTTTTTTTGTCCCTCCTTTTTGAAACCTCCCTGGTAATGACTATTGAAGAAGCTGACCTCTGTTATGTATGTCAGATCTAAAATTTTAATCAAATTCCTTATTTACACATTTCTCATTGAATATTTTTTCTATATGTCTGAGGCCTGTTTTACAGAAAGATCAATAAAACTAACCTCTACTTAAATACTTGACAACATTTTAGTACAGGAGGTCTCTGTAGCTTTGAATTGCTGTAATGTTCCAGCCTATAGGCCTATTACATCTTTTATCATTAAACTCCTGTAGGAAATGTGGCATTTTAAATTTTCTGGTTTATCTTGCATTATTATGTTTTTGTATTCCATTTCAGTGTATAGGCCTATATTCCCCTTCAGTAGGTCTTTTCTCCAGCCCGATTTAAATGGGGCAATAAACCTAGGACAGTTGGAAGGAGCATATTAACAGCATGTATTTGCAGAGGCTTTACCAAGTTACAGCAATTTAAAATGGTTTTGCCCAGAAAGTTCCAGTCTAGATTACCATATATCTATATTTTGCTGTACCTAGAAATTTTCTTGCTACTATTTATATCATTATGTTACTGTTTGATAGGGGAGTGTGTGGATGGGGGGAGGGGGAGAGAGGGTGGCGGGAATAAATCTCAGAATCTGTGGTAACGTTCAGATTTTATAGACACTGATTGCTACTAATTTCCTTCTTAGACTCCAAACCCATGAGAACATTTTATCATTCCAGTTGTAGAATACTTTGTTGTGCTTTGTAAGTCCTTGACAATTCATCACTTTGCAGATGGAAACTCTGATTAATCTAACACCTCCTTAAGTTTCTGTTCTACATTTATGCATTTCTGTGTCCTGTCACTTTTTATAGTGAAAATGGTAGTTTAAGAGACAAGTATAAAAATTTGGGTGCAAAGAGAGAGGCAAATGCAATAGTGTTGGCAGACATTGGCACTCGCTGTTTTTGGCTCGGCTAGGGAGAAATAGGAGACAACAGCAATGGTGGTGGCAAACACTAGCACTTTACTTGCCCCAGTTACAGACTAGAGGTAAAGGCAATAGAGTTGGTAGAGACAGGCATTTTCTTTGTTTCAGAGACAGAACTTGAGATAAACACAATAGAGCTGGCAGACATCAGCGTGTAATTTACTTGCCTCAGAGACAGAACTTGAGATAAACACAATAGAGCTGGCAGACACCAGAGTGTAATTTACTTGCCTCAGAGACGGAACTTGAGATAAACACAATAGAGCTGGCAGACACCAGCGTGTAATTTACTTGCCTCAGAGACGGAACTTGAGATAAACACAATAGAGCTGGCAGACACCAGCGTGTAATTTACTTGCCTCAGAGACAGAACTTGAGATAAACGCAATAGAGCTGGCAGACACCAGTGTGTAATTTACTTGCCACAGAGACAGAATTTGAGATAAACACAGACATAGGCACTTAAGTTGATTAGCCTCAAGGAGAGGCAGAGAGATGAATGCAATTATATTGGCAGAATCTGGCTTTTTCCTGCCTAGCATGGGCTAGACATAAACTTGAGGGAAACGCTTGGGACAAATTAGAGATAGATGCAACAGTGTTGGCGGAGACTGGCATTTTCACTAACCCTAGCAAGAGACGCATTACAGAACAGAGCAGTGACTTGGCAGATAATGGCATTTTACTTGCTTTGGCTATAGACAAATTAGAGACAAAGGCGATTGTGTCGGTGGGTACTGGCACTCTTATGTGTACTTTCTTCAGATAGAGATACATTAGAGATGAATGCAATGGTATTGGCAGACAATGGCACTCATGTAGCTTGCATTGGCTAGAGACAGACTAGAGATAAGCGTGGTAGTGATGGCAGATACTGGTGCTTATTTGACTTACCTCGGCCTACTGGGTTGTTTGCCTTGAATGTTGAAACTTTTGTGAAGCATTACATGTATATTACTGTATATACAGTTTGAAAATTTACATTTCTCTTTAGGAATTTGCATCTTTCCACATTTCTCATTCACAAAGCGACATGTGAATATTTGGCAGGAAAGAGGTGTTAAGTCTCGTTTTCTTTGATTTATTTTTCTTTGCAATTTCTTTATACGACTTTTTTCTTTGAAGTTGTTCCCCGTGCGGAACCGGGCCCTGTAAACAGAGGTTTACTTTGGTCACGTACACCTGTGTTTATAGGGAGAGTAGAATGTTCCTGCTGCCACCTGCTAGCAAGAGGTAAAAGTCCGCTAATAGCAGGCAGACTCTGGGCACATTTTTTTTTTCATCAGCTCAATCTTTTTGCCACAAATTATTTGCCATCTAAGACATGAGTTTAATTTGTTGCACAGGTGAAAGCACTATGAAGACTAAACGCTCACAAATCATCCACTTTCATGTTTATATTCATATTCCATGTGAATGAAGGTGGGAGAAAAACAGAATCATGTGCAGCCTTTCAGTAGCCTACAAATTTTTTAATTTCTCACCAAATGGAGGCTTATAGTTTTGAGCTTGCACTTGTCTTTTTTGATACTGTCATCAGAATCAGTCCAAAATTTTGAACAAAATGAAACTAAAATTTACATTTGATCTACTTTATGGAATGAAACATTATAGAGTAAATAAACTTTTCAGAACTGATTCAGTGTGTAGATAGTGCAGCTAGAAAATAATTATTTTGAATGTACTTAATCAGTGCCATTCTTCCACATAAACTGTTATTACTCTGTAAAAATTTCAGTCAGTTGATTTTTGGTTTTTTTGCCTTGGTTTACTCTTAAGGAGAGTCCAACAGCCTTATTCTTTTCACTGCTCATTAATTTTCTTTTAAAGGAGGTTTAAAATTTTAAGTTTTTTGATGTTTGGATGCAGTGGAAAATTTCATAGATGGAAACTGCAAGATTTCGAATAAACTTATTACTATTTCCATCCCTCAGATCCCAGATATTAAATCTCTACTAGTGCCCAGAGTCTGTTTGTGATGTTGAGAAGCCAAACTGTAAATTATGTGAAATATGATGGAATCTCTGGTCTCAAGTCCTAATAGTTTTTATCAAATTCTGTTCATGACAGTCAGTTCATTTCAATAAAGAATTAGTCCCTTTGATTTTCAGCTTGTGGGACCCTACTATATTGGGCTTATCAGAAGTTTACTACTTTAAAAGATCTTAGAAGCTGGGTTATTAATATCCACCAGAAATCTGTTGAAACTGTTTTATATATAAATGTTTTTTTTCTATATAACCAGCAATTAAACAAGTTCTCAGGTGCAGAGAATTAGTGCAGTGTTTCACTCATGTTTTATGCCTGTAATGGGCATGAAGTCTCACCAGCAACTCGAAATGCGTGTTTTTCCTTATTGGAGGAAGCTACAGGATCAGTCTGCGGATAGATGTGCATCTGGAATGTTTAGGAAGTACCAACACTTAAGTGTTGGCTGTTTGTAGGGGAAGCAACAGGACTGTTTCACTTAGCCACAAAGAGGTTGCATTTGCACATGGCACGTTCTCCCTTCCACCATTCAGGGTGTCTAAATTCAGAAATTTGTCAGCTTCCCTGCTTTGTTTGTGAATTTGTTTGACTTATTGGGTTTGATCCTGCCCTCAGCCATCAGCACAGGCCCTTGGGAGATTCACATGATAAAGCCCCTATATCATGCATAAACCCATATCTTAATTTAAAGCATACTTATGCTGCTTGACGCTAACAGGGCATACATCTATTTGGCTTCCATAACACATAATATCCCAGCACTTTCTTGCCTAGTTTTGGTTTTGGGTTAGAGGAAGGATTGGAAAAAAGAAAGCACCCATGAGAGAGTTCCTTGAGGGAAATGTCTGGGGATTGTGCCAAGGTCATTTTTTCTTCCTTACCCTATCCCTAGCCCTGCCCCTTAAACCAAGCACTAGGTGAATGAGTCCGGGGATGTTGCTGGAGTTTCAGATTCAGTTTGAGTACCAAGTTTAGTGCAGTGCCATGTGCAAGAGCGCAGCCCTTCGTTGAAACTCCATTAAGCATGTGTTTGCATCATAAGAGCCTCAACTGCAGCCTCTTCAAGCTGAGAGCCATATCTCTTAAAGATGTAGCTGATGTTAGATAAGATTACTCAGTTGCAAGGAATAATGTGGCTGTAGAAGCTGCAAGTCCCACACAGATATCAAGTTAATGCTCATTATTGTGTGATTCTGATGGCAAGCACAGACCTTAAGTCTTGCTTTCTCAAAAGTTTCATTTTGTTCTCAGCTAGGTAGAGAACTAACACAGGAAAAGCAACCAACCAAATCTGACTCTGCCCAAGACAGCTTTATGTTTAATGTGGTGAAACTGCTCTAATATCTGGACAGAGAATGTCTAAAATTTTAGGCTTCAAAATTGGAGATTAAATGAATTTTGGTAACATATGAATTGGTGAACAGTCTTGTATTTTGGTTTTGCTTCTTGACATCACAAGTTTGTAATTAGGCCGACACTTTGACCAAGTTTATGAATTTCTTACTTTATATGAGACCATGTCAAATTTATATAAATAATCATTTTACATGTTAAATTTTAGTTTCTTTGAAACATGACAAGGAATGTTTCCATACTGTCTGTGACAGCTTTGAGTTATAGTTGAAGCCTGAGCTGGACTTGATTCGATGTTAATGAAATGATGCTTCTTTCACACTGTAATCTATGTGCTCTCTCCTGGTTCAGACAGCAGTGCACAATAATCCCAGACCTACACTGTCTAGCTCCATGCATGATATTTTTCTGATGTGTTGACAGTCCAAAGTTTGGTTGAGCTTACAATCATAAAGGCTGGTGAAATTTAGGTGAGGATCCAGCTTTGATGCATGTTAAAAGACACAGCACATGCTACTTTGAAGTTATTAAGGCACGCACAGGTTAACTGGTGATATTTGTAATGAGTGAACAACATAGGTTGAAATTGATATCCAGCTATGATGCATGTTATGAGGATAGAGTACATGTCAATTTAAAGCCTAGCTATAATGCAGGTTAGAAGAGCTTAGCATGAGTTAATTGGAAGCTGAGCTATGATGGAGGATAGATCACTGCACAGGTGAATACGAAGCCCAGCTATGATGCAAAGGGCACAACACAATTTAATTTGAAGCCCAGTTGTGAGGCATGTTGTTATGATACGCAGAGATTAATTTGAAATCGAACTGTATAGATGTAATGAAAGCACAGCACAGGTTAATTCAAAGTCCAACTGTGATGCAGGTTATGAGGGCACAGTACAGATTTATTAGTTGTCCAGCTTTGATACTGATTAGAATTACATCACAGGATAGGTTAACTGAAGCCCAGGTCTGATGCACCTGAGGGTACAGCACAAGTTAATTTGAAAGCCAGCAGTGACGCATAATATTATGGCAAAAACAGGTTAATTTGAAGTCAGGTTGTCACCCATGTAATAAGAGCACAGCAAGGGTTAATTTGATGTCCAGCTATGATGCATATTTTTGGGGTAGAGCACATGTTAATGTGAAGACCATCTATGATGCAGGTTTGAAGTCCATTTAGGATGCATGTTATGAAGGTACAACACATGTGAATTTGAAGACCAGCTTTGATGCATTTTACACACCTGCCACACTTTCAGATTTAATCTGAATCATATACAGTTTTTCTCAAATTTCAGTTTTTTTTTCAGATTTGACATTGCCCTATTCAGATTTTTTTAAAAATTTGACTTTGCCATGATCTAAAATTTTCAAGACAGTCTCACAGAAATGCCTATAAAATTTTGGAAAATTGAAGTCATAGGCCCTGATAAAAGCATAAAGTGGAGGGTGGAGCCAGTACATGGTAGAATCTTTTTTGGGACATTGTAAGTCAGGGGATCTTGGCCAGTGATATCATAGGTGGCCGTGATGGTTCCAGAAGGATAGATGTTTTGGCTATGTCCAAATTAGAATGCTGAAACAACTTTGGCAAGTGAGCATGTGTATGTGAATAAATTTGCTTAGTGAGGATTTTAGATGTTGTCCTCCCAAACTCAAGACTTTTTGCCTACTCGATTCAGATTTGTCTAATTGTGAGAGTGGTAGGTCTAATATTTATTACAGCACAAACAGGTTAAGTGAAAGTCTATATGTGATACATGTAATGAGAGCACTGCAAGGGTTATTTTGAAACTCAGCTGTGAAGCAGGCTAAAAGATTGCAGCACAGGTTAAATTGAAGCCATTTGTATTGCAAGACATAAGATCACCACAGACTAGGTTAATTTGGAGTCCACCATTGATGCATGGTAAGAAGGTACAGCACACAGGTTAATTTGAAGCCTAGTTGTGATGTTTGATATGAGAGCACAGCACAGCACAGGTTATTTTGAAGTCCAGCTGTAATGCATGTTATAAGGGTACAGGTCAGTTTGTTGTCCAGAATGATGTACAGTGTATTATGAGATATTAGCAGATATATTAAGTCCATGCATGGCATGAGGTAATTTAAAGTTCCGTGTTGATGGTTGTTATAAATGCACAGCACAGGTTAGAATGATTACCAGCTATGATGTATGCTTTGACAGCCAAGTAATTTGGAAGTCCAGCTATGATGCTTGTTAAGAGGGCAGAGCACAGGTCAGTTTGAAGCCTAGCTGTAATGCATATTGTGAGGGCACAGTGCAGGTTGATGTAAAGTCCAGCATGATGTATATAATGAGAGCACAGCAGAGATTGATTCTGGGCACGGCACAGGTTCATTTGAAGTCCAGCTAAGATGCATTTTTAGAGGGCAAAGAATCGGTTGATTTAAAGTTCAACAAAGATATGTCTTAAGAGGACACAGCACAAGTTAATTTGGAGATCACCTATGATGCATGTTAAGATGGCATGGCACAAATTAAGTGAAGTACTTTATGATGCATGGTTAACAAGGCAGAGCACAGGTCATTTGAATTTCGACTGTGATGCACTGAGTACGAGGGCACAGCACAGTTGAATTTGAAGCCCAGCTGTACTGTATATAATGAGACCTCAGCACAGGTCAATCAGAAGTACAGCTATGATACATAGTTAAGAGGGCACAGCACTGGTTAATTTGAAGTCCAGTACGGTGCACTTTCAAAGGGCAAAGCATCGGTTGATTTAAAGTTCAGCAAAGATGAATATTAAGAGGACACAGCACAGGTTAACTTAGAGGCCACCTATGAAGCATGTTAAGATGGCTTGGCATGAATTAATTTGAAGTACCTTATGATGCATGATTAAGAGGGCAGAGCATTGGTTAATTTGAAGCCCAGCTATGATGCATGTTAGCTCAGCTTGGTAGAGATTGTGTCAATTAATGATAGGTTGGAAATACTTTGTTACAAGACAGGACACTTCCACTGGTAAATTGATCACCACTGATGACCTGTGGATATAGGCTCTATTTGACCGGGGGACAAATAACTATGACATGAGGCAGTGTAACTGAAAAGTTGTAGTGTCAGCTTTAGGATCAAAAGGTTATGGGTTCAATTCCCAACCTGGTGTTATTGGAGATGCCTTGGTGCAGCTGTCTGTTAAATTGAGATGTGGATGTAGGCAGAGAAAGATGTTGTCCTGCACCTGAAAAAAATGGCAGTGGCATTGTATGTTTCCAATGTAGATGAGAAAACCAACTGAATGATCTGGCCCAACACAAGTGAGAATCTCGCTTAATATGAGACTTGTAAACCTTTTGTAATTCTTATTATTTTCAGTATGACTTACAGTTTATCATCTTTTGTTCAGCGCTATTTTTTGCAAACTCATGAAATTAAAATTGAAGGCCTACTGGCAGTGGCACCATGTAGTGAGATGAGATTACTGGTAATGTCCTTGAATGATTTGGCCTGCCTATCAGGGTAATATGTGAGGTTATATGAGCAGGTATTAGCCTGGATAAAAGACTTACAGATCTCCTTATTATTTATTATTAGTATCATCATCATTAATATTTCTGCTTTGTGCAAGCTTGAGTCACGTCTGTTCTACTAGTTGGGGGACCGGTGGAATGCATAGCTCTGGCTTTGCGCATGACAGTTTATCTTTGTAATTTTGTGATTTCACTACTGAATGTTAGTATTTTTCTTCTTGTGAAGGACTTATGACATAGCAATGATTCTCAGGACCAGCATTCATCCATAATCTGTATTATTCTGACATCACATTAAGCACTGCCATCATGTCATAATATTTGTTTTGTCCATACTGAAATACATTTTTTTCTTCCACAAATTTGATCAGAGGGGAAATTTTTGGTATCATTTTGTTGAGAATTTTTAAGCCAGTTTTGATGATAGTATCAGGATTCAGGAATTTGGACCGTTCAGTGGTAATAAGCACCTGGAACCATTTTTCTTGAAATGGAATGTGTCATACATGTCGACAAAGACAATAATTTCACCTTGTAAAAGTGACCTCAAATGACCAGGCTGTATGCTGCTGGGGCATTCTTTAATTGAAGCTGTGCTATATTCCCTATAAAAGTGACTTCAAGATGACCAAGTTGTCTCGTGATGGAACAGTATTGAATAGAAATGATGTTATACATGCACCCATAGAAAATGTTCTGAAATAAATGAGTTGTCTACTGATGAGCTAGAACTGATGTATTATTTGCCCTGTAATATTGGATTTAAATGACCAAACAGTTCACTGATGGGACAGTATAGACCAGAAGTGCTGTCATACATGTACCCATTAAAAGTGTCTTCACATAACCATGTTATCCACTGATGGGCTAGAACTGATGTATTATTTGCCCTGTAAATGTAGCTTCAAATGACCATGCTGTCCACTGATGGCACATTCTAGACTAGAAGTGGTATCATTCACATGTGCCTATTAAAAGTGACTTCAGATAACCATGTTGTTCAGTGATGAGCTAGAACTGATGCATTATTTTTTGCCCTGTAAAACTGGCTTCAAATGATCAAGCTGTCCACCGATGGGAATGTCTAATTAAAGCAGTGTCATGTACTCTGTAGATGCGAATTAAAATGACCAGGTTGTCCATTGATGGGACAGTATAGACTAGAAGTGGTGTGATCCATGTACCCATTAAATGTCCTCAAATAACCATGTTTCCACTAATGGGCTGAAACCAGTATTGTTATTTGCCCTGTAAACTTGGCTTTAAATGACCAAGCTGTTCACTGACAGGACAGCATGGACAAGAAGTGCTGTCATACATGTACCCATTACAAGTGTCCTCACATAACTATGTTGTCCACTAATGGGCTAGAACTGATGTATTGTTATTTGCCCTGTAATATTGGTTTCCAAATACCAAGCTGTTCACTGATGGGACAGTATAGACCAGAAGTGCTGTCATACATTTACCCATTAAAAGTGACTTTAGATAACCATGTTGTCCACTGAAGGGCTAAAACTGATGTATTGTTTATTTGCCCTGTAAATCTGGCTTCAAATGACCAAGCTGTCCACTGACAGAATGTCTATAATTAAAGCTGTGTCATGTACCCTGTAAATGTGGCTTCAAATGACCATGCTGTCCACTGATG
>JAWQUT010000350.1:810069-821350 GCA_033807755.1 Ellobium chinense | reverse complement strand
CTCATTGTTTTAATTATTTTCGTGCTTCATTGCTTACTTGCTTAATACGCAACGTTTGTACATGACTACCCATTAAGTAGTTTACATAATATATGCCCTAGATGTCCTGTGTTGTGAATCTGTCAGAATTTATGAGGATAAGGGCCAAGGTGGGGAGCGTACCAGCAGGCAGCCCACCCAAGGTTCGGTTTACACTCATGTTATTACAATACCGGCAGGAGTGGTGGTTACATGCCTGTATTTGTTATTGTACTTTCAGTGATTGGGTCCAGCGGTTAGGGGTTATATTTGATCTCCCTTTTTCCCTCTTTCGGCACGCCCAGTTTCCACTCCAGTAATAAGGGCTCCATGGGGCGAATTTTGATTTAATGGGAAACTGTGTCAATTTTAGTTTATTTTACTAGGCGCTATGTAGTCCTGGGCTGGAACTGTCAGGTCAAGGGTGTGCTCAGGCGAGAGAAAGGGAAGAGCCTAAACCAACTGAAAAAGGTAGGGTGTGTTTACAAATGTAGCAACCAAGCTCAAAGTTTCAGTCGACTTGCTGGGGGGTGGGTCAGTGTTAAAATTTGGGCCACACAATGAGCTTAAATCTGATGGGTCTGGGTGAAAGCTAAAACTTTGGGTTCAGAAGGCAGCTCAAAACACTAATATAGCACATAGAGGTAAAAAGGCCCCAACTACATTTCAGGCCTATAACATAGTTTGAAGTCGCAGATAGACTGCTGCCTCAAGTTTCAAATGTCAAATTAAAGTACATGCAATAATCTTGTTATCAAGATGTTTCACATCGAAAAACACAGGTAGTGACATCAAAGGTGTGAGCACCGGAAAACCTTTACCGGCGATCACAGTATGAATTCTTCTTTTTCTTCTTTTTCTTCTTCTTCTATTTCATCTTCTTCCTCTCCTTCTCCTTTCTCTTCTTCTTCTTCTTCTGCTCTTTCTGCTTTTTCCTCTTCTTCTTTCTTCCTTTGTTGTTAGTATTTCAGTATTGAATATCTTCCAGTGTGCACTTAAACGAGTCAGCCGTTTTCTTTTGGAGATAAATGCTATCTAATCAGTAGTCAATAAAAACAGGAAGTTTGTAGGTGAGAAAGAAAATCCTTGATGTGTCTAGTGAAAATTGTTGTTGTTGTTGTTGTTGTTGTTGCTGCTGTTCTTGTTGTTTGGAAATGTAATCCCACATATGTGACTGTATGCAGAAGTTTACAAATGTTGGTGGATTTATGAATCTACGTAAAACCGGTTTAAACTCAAGAACAGCCACTTTCTGTTTGCAGCTTGTATAATAAGAAGAGGATTCGAGACGCTGGGATGGGATGGGGGCCGAGGGACTCCTGTCCAGTGGATTTCGGTTCTTTTAACGGGCTCAGGAAATCGTTCCCAAATTTCATGTTATTCTAATCTAGTTATACTGATTTTTTTTTTTCCTTTGAAAAAAAATAACCTGTGGCGCATGCAAAATCCATACGTTAATTAACGTATTGCGTTAATCACAATTTCCCGCGGATACCGCAGCGCGTTAACTAAGGTAAGAGTTATGCATACGGCCACTGAATTATCAATTTATTAACGTCTGCAGGAGTTTCGTACGATATAAAGACATTTAACTTTTTGTTTTATTTTAATTCCTTAATACTTGCTCCTAGCCACGAAGTTTTTTGGTTGACATCTGGTCAAGTCAAGGTTAATCAGTCTTTCTTATTCTAACCAAGTCCTAACACTCCATGAAGCTTTATACAAGTCTGTTGACAACTTTTTGAGTTATCTTCTTCACAGTTAAAGAAATAAACACCTCAAGCAAAATGTTCATAAGTAAAAACAAAAGCTCGCTGACGAAGGCAAATAAGACAGATCATTCGCATATGAGATGTGCTGTCTGGAAACGACGATATTGACCAACAAGTGTAAAAGAAAAGGAGAAAAAATGGAATGTGAAGAAATGAGAGAGAGGAGGTGAGGAGAAATACGGCCGACGTGGGCGCCAGCAACCACAATGATCATGAATTAAAAGACTGCGTTTGTGTAGCGCACGATACAGCCAGCCATGCTGCGCTTGGGAATGAATAAAATCCCCTGACAAGTAGAGTTAAACGGCTGAACTTAATTTTGGGGCATGTATTGTAGATACGAGTGCTGGATCTCTCTGGAGTACCGAACTGGTTTCTGGAATGTAATCATGACATCAACATGTTGTTGTCCAATGTAATCAGTGATTAGTGACGAGTTATTACCAGTCCCTGGGCAATCAATTGTTTTGACAGTTTTATAGTACAACAGCTGCAATGTGTGTGTGTGTGTGTGTACATCAATCGTGCTACAGGGAGAACGATTGTCACTGTGGGGACGGATAAAACGGATGGTGTGAAATACGATTTAGAAACATTGACGATGCGTCAGTCTTCTCCTCTCCTCCCCTCTCTCCCCCCCCCCAAAAGCATGCATGCATCCATCCATCCATCCATCCATCCATCCATCCATCCACCCGTCCGTCCGTCCGTCCGTCCGTCCGTCCGTCCGTCCATCCAAATAATTATTTTATCAAAACATAAATCGAGGGGTGCCTGCGCAAAAGCCATTTATGTCTCTTTAATAATTCATATAATGATACAGTCATTGTGCAGGCACCCCTCGAAATACATACAAATGTTTACGTTTGTGGGATATGTCCTTTTGCTTTGGCAGGTACCAAAAGTTAATATTTCGTGCTCTAACCAAGTCCTATCATTCCATTAAACTTCATGCAAATCTGCTGACAACTTTCTGGCTTTTTTTGTTCACAATCAAACAAATAAAAAATACACAAGACAAACTCATGCCGGTGCAGTGAGAATAATATCCTCGTGGCGGAGACAAACATGACAGAACTATCGTATATGGTCGTACTCAGGGGCGTAGAGAGGGTGATTTGTGTGTGTGTGTGTGTGTGTGTGTGTGTGTGTGTGTGTGTGTGAAAATCTAGCATTCATTTTTTTTAGTGTGGGGTAATGGCATAGTGGGAAATGTTGCATATTAGATTTGCTGTTGTTTTCGGTTGCATCAGATATTTTGCTCCTCTTNTATATTTGTCATACCCGCCTCCCCCAAATTCTCCTGAGTAACATCCCCTTTTATTCCTCCTTAGTAACAACCCTCCCTACCCCCTTGTTTATTGTCTACCCCTGATCATCATTTTGCCTCAGTTACGCCACAGTGCACATGGCCTGTGTTTCGTTTGACCATCTCATGGCGTTAAGTAAGCTCGCCTAGTCTCATGGTCATTGCGTCAAGGCGTGGCGGACGACGGTTGTTCCAGCTCTCTGGAGAGCGGCTTTCCTCGACGTTAGGTCACGCACTCCCCGAGCCTTGGAAGCTGGTCACCTTTCCAGGAATGCGCAACCACTAACATTATTTATGAAAACATAGAGCCAAACACCCCACGCTGGCCCCGCCTTGACTCTTGACGCAATGACCATGAGATGGTCAAACGAAACACAGGCCATGTGCATTGTGGCGTAACTGAGGCAAAACGATGATCAGGGGGAGACAATACAAGGGGGAAGGGGATTAATTGAGGGAGGGCTGTTACTAAAGAGGAATAAAAAGGGATGTTACTCATGAGAATTTGGGGGAGGCGGGTATGACAATAGTAAGCTTTCATCTGCTAACACTCGCCCCTTTATAAATAATAATATGAAGTCGTCCTCGACCTCGCCTGCAAACATGATCATCCATAGTAAGTAAGGATTCCGCCTCGTTTCCCAAGAATCTTATAATAAAAGGAACATCTGTGCATGATTACATACAGTACACCTACGTGTGAACTCCAAGAAAAACAGAGTTACAACAGCGCTAACACTCAGTGTCGTCAAATAATGAAAATGTACGAACATGAACAAACTTGATGAATACACCATGACTTCAAAATTGCATCAATCAATCAGGTATACTGACGGTTAAGGTCAAACAAGTAATACCACACCAACATCCTCCCAGGTGTGCAGTTCCTGTCGTACACAACAACAATACAATAACTGAAAGTACTTCTGCTACTCAGACAATATCAATGATATACGATACACATGTTCAGGTAACATCTCAAAAGCAGTATAATACTGTAATACATGGCTGCTAAGGCAAAATCATGCATCTCAAAATTTTGGGCAGTTAATACATTAACTCCTCAGGTCATCCATTAGCATTAACACCACGTTTCGCCCGTTCGCCACTGAGAAAAGAGTATGGATCGCACTGGCGCCGTTTGTTTTGTACTGAAAAGAAACGTTTTGTTGGGTTGTGGACACTAATTGTAATAAATTTCAAATTGTATTCTCTGTGAAATGGAAGTGTTTCTCTACTTTTTCAAATAAGTGAATTACTAAAATTTGTTTCTGGTTGCTGAGACTGGGGTGTTTGATTCCCTTCCTGAGCCTCATACCCTAACATAGGGACTTATTTACCACCATCATTATCCCAGCTAGACGAATCTACCCTACGACCATCATCACCATCTACACGATTCTATGTATACTTATTTAATGTGTTTCTTTGGGACCCTCACCCACCCGGTTACACTCTACTAGAACATAAACATTGATTGCTGACTGAAACCATCCATCAATGCTATTGCACACAGTGAATGAATCTCCATGTCTCTGTAAAGACCGGCACTTTTACCTCACTAATGATACTGGAAAGTGTCAATTTAAAATAATAAATTTAGCAACATGACAGAATCTCGATCACTTAAAATATCAAACGGTTGGTTTGGGGGGCAGTATAAATTCTTTATGTAAAAGAAATAAATTGTTTGACATAACTTCGCTACAACCAACCAAGGACCAAAGAGACAGTTATTTGGAGGTCGAAGGCTTTTAAAAAGTCAAGAATTTGGTATTTGGCTCCCAAAGAACCAAGTCTCAACCCTGGTATGGAAGGAGCTTTTCTGCATCAAAAGAAGAAAAAAAACTCGTGAGATCTTGCGGGAAAAAAAAAAGAAGACCGTCAGAATCGCGAGTAAGCAAATTTTTCTCTCAAATTATAAGCCACTTAAGAAAAAAAAGTTTCTCTCTATACGTTGTTTTTGCATGCATTAGCACTGTGGCTATGGAGGCGCTAAATCTGTGAGACAGTGTAAATGGTTCATAGGTGAAATAGAACTAAGGTGAATAATGAACAGTTTCAAAAACATTGAAGATTAATTAAATTGTCTTAGAAAAATAGAAAGCATGTTGGTAATCTCAGATTCATAGACTGCATGGACGCTACGCCCCTGATCGTACTGAGAACAAGCGACGATAATGATCACGTGTAAAGAAGAAAGAGAGAAAACGAACCAAAAGGAACTATGCAAAAAAAAAAAGGAAACAAATCGTAACCACCAAATTGCGTTGCAGCCTTGAACTGGGTAAAAAACGTGTGTGGCTGAATAAACACGACTAGGAAATGCCACCCGGAAATAGGAACCGGGGGAAGTATTGTCTAAATTAGAATGACCCATAAGCAAAATCGATATTCAGGAGTGGTTTCCTGGAAAGATGTGGAATTCATCAGGTAAACCCTATCGTGGTAATCGTCTTCAAATGGCTCTAAGCTTTCTCCGAAATAACGAATGTTTACTGGATCTAGTTTGTTAATTCTAATAATTTATAGTCTGTGTGTTATGATTCACATATCGAGTTCGTTCAATTACCCCTGCGCTCACTGTGTGAAAGACAGGAGATAACACAAATAGTGAGAAACAAGTTATCAAATGAGAGATGACTGAATGAATGAATGAATGAATGAATGAATGAATGAATGAATGAATGAATGAATGAATCGAGAAGGGAAGAAATGAAACTAAATAATGAATAAGTTAATGAAAGAAAGAGATATTGATTGAATAAATAAATCTTCATTTTGTTTATTTTCTAACTTCTCTTCTTCACATCTTTCCTATTTCTGTTCTCTCACCCTCCTCCTTCTGCCCTTTTCTCTATTTCCCTGGCCTTAACATATGAAGGCGCCAATGTTTTTTTTTTTTTTTTCACCGTTGGCTATGTAGGGTTTTACACATGGCATTAACTTATCCGAGGGTCCCATGCCAAAATACTTTCCACACATTTAGCTCTTCCTCCAAATTTTGACACCAAGAAAAATGCCCCTAAACTAATTAGACTTTGAGAACTTAGGCAGTGAAGCAGGCTACCTAAAATTTTAGGCCTTTTCACACAGGATAACCTTATCCACCTAGCAACAACCAGAACGTTTATACATTGGTGGCTAAACCTCACCTATTCTGAGTCAACAAATGTATTTCACCTACCTAAGCCTTTGAATTTTAAATTCAATCTCTTTCCTCCTTCCCTGTGACCAGTTTTCTGATTCCATAGAGACTAGCTAAAATTCCATACTTTTAAGCCAGGTGCTATTGGCATCTTCATACCTGAACACAACATAAATATCATTGCATATTCACACCAGCCTGTTATTTTAAAATTCTATCCTATATCTCTGTCCTCTGCTTGATCTGTCGAATACAGCTCATCTTCTTCCTGTCCGCTCTGTTAGATAGAGTTTAATTTAATGGGTTGAAATTTCTCAGTGGCCAAATTCTAATCACAGATCTTTTGTCATGTTACTACACTAACAAAGGGCTACTGAATCTTTCCGTAAATATGGATAAAGAACAATGATTCAAAGAATATGGAATCTAGATTTCCATTTTCTGTTTGGATGGCCTAACCAGGTGAAAATGTATGGAACTGAATAGGGAGCAGGAGAGATCGGGGGCAGCACGCAGACGACTGTAATACAGTATCGTACAAACTTCGTAATTCTTTCACCAAATAGTGGGATCGGCGCTTTGCCTGTTTGCCCGGTCACACGTCTACCTTGTTACAGAGGAAGGAGATTGAAGCTGTGCCTTTATTAAATTATCGTTGTGACGTCTGAGATCTGCTAGATTAGACTAGGCTAGACTAGACCTACGAGGCGAATAAAAAAAAAAGAGTCCAGGATGGTGGGTTAACTCTTTAATTATGTGGTATCAATCTGTACATCCGGTTCGAAGTTTTAAACATTGACAGGGAAGCAGTTCCGTGGTGGTGTAATCAGACCACGCAGGCTTTGACAGACTGTCCACGGTATTTTATCGTGAAAGCTAGACCTAGTCCTAAATGGCAGCCAGGGATACAGGGTTAATCACAGGGGCAATTTTTCAGAATTCTCCCACTTTGTACTTGGTGTAAGGTAGGGGCGGTTAAGTTTAGGGGCAGGGTTAAGATAGAGAAAGCACACACGATAGAGTTTTTAGATTATGATATTGTCTACGGACTGTCCCTTGGGTGCATTTTGTTCCCTACCCCTAGCCCCAACTCTGCCCCAAACTGTAAAGCAAGCAATAGGTAGGGGATTCCCTGGATGTTGACATTATTAGCAGGTTCAAAACGTCATAATAATATATGTCCTATTCATAATACTGTCGTCGTAAGATGGGATGTCCCATTATTTTGGAGACTACTGGAGAGGGTGTGATTAGTCCATCTCCTTCTGCGTAGGCAGATTCTTGCCCTTAGCCACCTCACCCCTTGCCGCGAGGTAGATTTTCATCTGATTGGAGGAGGAGGGGTGGGAGATGGGGATGGGTCTCCCCCTTCCATTCATTTCCTTGTGTTTCCATCCGCTAATTAGATTCGTTTTTCTGTCTGTCTCCTTCTAGACGCCGGGGGCATGTTCGAACCCCAGTTTCGTAATCATCGATTTTTTTTGATGAATCCAGTGTTCAAGGTTCAACTTATCGAATCTCCAAAGAAGTAGACTAGGTTGTATTTGAATACATTCGAGTTGGGGTCATAATTTTTCACATTTGATTGCTTTTTAAAATTCAAGATTCGATATAGGAATCATGTTCAACGAATCTGCCTGTCTGACAATTTCGAGTTCGCAAATTTGCAATTATCTCAACCGCCTCAGCTCATGCAACAAGTTTCAACACTTTCTTGGAAGCAATAAGGAAGACTCTTTAAGATCATGTGATACCATGACTGTACCTGATACCTTCGGTAAAAACACGGGAGACAAATTTCGGTGGAACAGGCTGCAGTTAAATAGAATGTCTGATATGCCAGTGTCATTGTAGAGAGACCTTTGTCTGTCTGAGAAATGTTATATCTGAAAACTTTTAACGGGTGCTAGAGATGAATATCCATACTACTAACACTTTTGTAACAGTTTATATATTTATTCATCGATTTGTTTATTTATTTAATAATTTATCCTAATTTAATCGTTCAGTTTCTCAGTAGACAAAAGATTTCTGTTAACCTGCCAAAACATGGCGTATTAACAAGATTTTGTACTATCCGATAACATTGTTGATCGAGGCCAGTTACTAAGGAATTGACCAAATATCAAATTTATTTCCCACCCAATCTTTTACTGGTCATTTTTGCCGGCGTTTCTGGTTATATCATTTTTATAGTATAGGATTCTTCGACAACCTCTTCCAGGCAGTTTGTACCTTTTTCACTTTCTTCGCAACCAGTTACTTCGCCAGCAAAGTCTCTTCCCCGAAACCATACAATCATACGTTTTGTTCTTGTTGATCACGGTCCACCCAGCGACTACGGATCCACAACTGACAAAGTACTCAGTACAGTACAAAGTACAGCAAGCTGTTTTGACTGCATTGAAGTTTAGTTGACAAGTGAATGAAGGATTTTTAGTAGTCATTAGGCGTGGAAATCACGAAACCTGCCCCCGCACCCTTTATGTGCATTGTAAATTGGAAATCACAATAGAATCGGGCTTGTACACTTCCGTCAATTACCAGTTGGCATGAGGACCCTTCCAATTCCAGTAATTAGGACTTGACCCAATCAACATTTGAAGCTAACAGGAAGGAAAGTCCATCCCTGAATGCTGAGAATTTCATCAACTCTTAATTGAATTCTAGGTTAGCAATGCTCGTCATGGGACCCATTTTATCTTTCTCCCATATCACTCCTCCCCNCCCCCCCCCCTCCCCTCTCTCTCTCTCTCTCTCTCTAGCTCACTGGTGTTGGGCTTGAATGATATGCATGTTATATAACATGCAAGCGTGCGTGAGTGTGTGCATGTCTGCCACAATGACCGTAACTCCCGCGCAGTTTTAGACCGGCATTTCTGAGAGTCTTATCGCTAGTTCATGACTTCCTCCCTGTCCCACCAGCTGCTGTGGTGCAAATTGAGCCGGGTGTGAATAAATAAAAAATAGGCGCACATAATGGACGTAGTTGAATGTAAGAATGTGTCCATCACGGAAACCGGAACTGGGAGGGAAGCAGACTTGGGGAGGGGAGAAGGCGTGGGAGATGGTAAAAGGTTGTAAATCAGCAGGGAATATTTTAGTATAGCCTACATATTGTGTTTTATGACGAGAAAGGTTTCATCTTTCACCCTTTCCTGTATCACGTACAAACAAAATCTTCTCTATGAGGTCCACCAGAACATGGTACAGGGGCCCAATGTAAATGGTCATTAGTGATCATGACAAAAAGGAAGACAACCATCAGCTACAGCATTATGGACACCACCATCGAGTACAACCAGGGAGGGATTTAAGGCCCGGGACCCCTGGGTACGAGTATGGTGCAAGACCCCCATCCCATCAGAGTTTGAAATTCTGCCAAAGCAGAAAGTTTATCAATAAACATGCAACATTCGTCCAGCTCCTTCCCAGTCTTCGTCTGTTCTTCTCCCCCTCTCTTTGACAAGTGTCTCCTTTTTTCTCTCTCTCTCTCTCTCTTCATCCACAAACAATTCCCATCTTCCGGCGCGGGGCCCTGGGCACGCACCAGTCGTGGCCATGTCTCAAGCCGTCAACAATAAACAACAAACAAGCAGATCCTTGAACTCATCACTGTACGTGATCGTCACCATGAAAGAAATCTGTGAAGAATACTTCACTGGTCATTGTGTGGGCTGCCGTGTCGTTACAGTGCTTGAAATTCAATGAGAAGGAACATGCAAATACTCAGGCTGACAGTTTATTTATATCTGTCTGTCCAGGGGCGTAGCGTGAGGGCCGAATTTAGGTAGGCAAATCTGCACAAAGGTTATAGGCATCGTCGTAGGTCTACCTCAATATCCCTTTACATTTACACTAAGTGGAGGTGGATAGCATGCAGGATCGCTGCAATATCACGGCAACCACAACAACAAAAACATCATCAACAACAACAACAACAATAACAACAACAACAACAACAATAACAACAGCAGCAGCAGCAAGAACAATAATAACAATAAATCGTTCAGTGATAACTGCAACAGTACAACTATATTGACTTACTGTTTAGTTTTTGTAGGTGATATTGACGCGTCGTTTCTTTATGAGCGCAAAACTGACTGAGGTCGGCATCGTTGAAGGAAAGTGCTAGTGATTTGGTTTTTTATCAACGTTTGTTTCCATAGCAAGGCAATACATTATACATGTATTGTTTGCTCGTGTGCTGAGCGCGTGTAGTCTTTTATCCGTTGCAAGTGCTCGCAATGGATACTTTCAAAACAATTGCCACGTTTGCTAGGGGATTTCACTGAACCCATCTTGCCGAAAACATAAAGTTTCAAGTTATTCAAGGTTTAGATCTAGCCACTAGACCTAGATCTATCTAGTCCATAAAACACTGAAACAAGAAACTACGCAGGGTTTAGCCAACACGTATGATCCTATTCCAAGTCGACAAATGAAAAGAGAGGAAGTCACTCAACTTTTTTTTTTTTTATGACCTTGTTTCTCTTCCGTAGGCATTAAGATTTTTGTCTACTGGCATGGAAATTCCAGCAGTGCTCGCGGTGCTGCTGGGGCTCAATCTGGGTGGAAGTGCCGATTTTTGCGTATAAAGCAGTTGAAAATGAGCCGCCAGCGAGATAAGCTAAGTAGTCAAAATCCAAAATGACTACTTGGCTGACTAGGCTGGGCTGCGTTTGGGGCTCAGTAGGGGTGCAAGTGTCATTCTTGTAATAAACACTTCAAGTGACGTGCAGCGTTTTGATGTTGTTGTTTTTTTTAAGTTGGGTGGAGGGGAGAGGGCTTAGTGTATTACAAGATTGTGAATTTATTATAAGCTGAGAGCTTACATTTCTTATTTCAGTACTTTTTGGTTATCTTTTTTATTAAAAACATTTTTTACGAGGCGTTCTTTTTTCCAAGTGGTAATCAATGACTATTTGACTACCATTTCGCTACGCCCCTGTGTCTGTCTGTCTGTCTGTCTGTCTGTCTGTCTGTCTGTCTGTCTGTCTGTCTGTCTGTCTGTCTGTCTGTCTGTCTGTTCAT
>JAWQUT010000350.1:775153-798738 GCA_033807755.1 Ellobium chinense | reverse complement strand
CACACACACACACACACACACACATACACGCACACACACTCACACTCTCATACACACACACATACACACACACGCACACACACACACTCACACACACACACACACACACACACACACTCACACTCACACACACACACACACACACACACACTCACTCACTCACACACACCTTCCATTTCGCGTGCTTTCCATGATAAATGAAAATTGTCGGAAAGAATTCCAAGGGATCACTAGGGCTGTCGTGGCGCAGTACGTGGGTTGCAGTAACATGCTGTACATATTTAACATCATGAATTTAGAGGCGTATTCGACTAAAATGAAATTTAGAGAAGAACGAGATCGTGTGCACCCTTTTTATCAGCATGAAGACACATAATTCCTCATTAATTACGCTCCTAATTTTTTGAGCACGCACATAAATTCCGATATTATTCTTAAAAGTAGCACAGACACAGAACTATCGAGAAACTGACACCAAAATTTGTATTTCATATAATTTATAGCATACGACCTTATTCGCCAACATGACTAAATGGCATCACAGGCTTCGATGGAATGAAAAAGCGCCTAAATAGTATCCAGTCTTGTGAGTCCACAACTCACTGAGGACCATTACATCGTCAAGATCGCCCTTAGTGGTCGAACTGTTGTTTGTTTTGGGTAGAAACTTCAGGGATGGAATGACGCTCTAAATCTAGACTTTCGACAAGTTGCCATCTGTATTAGCCATCGTATTCCCGTGGTTTATACTCACAAAATATTTCGAGGGAGATCTTGTGCTTCGGGCCAGGGGCGTGGCTTAGGGTGATTTGTTTTTTTTTTTGGTTAATCTATCATGTACATCCAATCAGCTGTCTGAAACCGTTAATGGACCGACTGAGGTTAAGATTTCGCATAAGACAAGACATTTCCCTACGAACTGCCTTGGTGCTTGGATATACACGGGTATTATAATTGTCATCAAGCTTTCTGCATACATTAGAGCAAGAGGAACAACTGTTAAATGGATGAAGTTTGGCGATCGTTCTTTAATAGGTGTTTATTGCTCCAGTTACGACAAAAGCCCTACCACTTGAAATACAGTTTCAGAGAAATATAGATACTTTTTGCATAGAAAATCAGTCAATATTAACCTAAAGTTCGTTGAAAAAAAAAAAAAAAAAAAAAGCCAAACAGCCAGTCAGTTGTTTGAGTCAAGGGCTTTTAAAGAAGAACCAAAAAATCGGGTATTTGGCTCGAAAGAGCCAATCTAGCAACCGTGAGAAAATCCCGGGAAGCTGATACGGAAAGGGTCTTGCCGTTCTTGCGCAAAAAGAAAAATATAACAGTCATAACACAGTAATCTAGAATTCCGTCAGATACCACGCCATGTTTTAAAAAAAAAAATAGTTGCTCTTGTGATACAGCCCTACATGCAATACGATCTGCATACTATGGAAGCGCTGAATCTGTTAGACAATGTATGGGTTGTCAGGTTATCTGCGAATAAAACAAGCTAACCGAAAGTGGTTTTGTCAATGCTTGTAAATGGCTTGTAAATGTGATAGTATCCGCCTGATCTTTAAAAACTTAACAAAACATTTCAGACTATTGAAATTGTATAGGATAAATACGACAATATAATGGCATTCTCAGCTGTATTACATTGACGCTACGCCCCTGTTTCGGGCTGACATTAATCGTAATGTCACTATGAGGGACAGCTTGGTGTTCTGCCAGTGCAGGAGTGGAATAAATTCCTACCTGTGCAAGTAATGACCACAGAGATCAGGGAGAGGAGCAGAAGGATTTGTAAGTATACATTTGAACAGCAGATATGGCTGTGGCACTGAATGTTAGGAAACAGTGTGAGGGAGTGGNGGGGGGGGGGGGGGGGGAGCAGAGCGGCTGTTTTATATCCAAAGCAGTATTTTTGATGCCCTCCTGTAACACACATAATTCTTGATAAAAATTTAATACAACTGTGCTTTTTTTTTTTTTAAAGTTATTTCTATAATAAGTTTAGATTAGAGATATTTGTTAAAAATTTCTGCCTCTAGATCTAGATGATAGATTTAGACTACAAAGATTAGTATAATATAGTAAACTTTACACTGGTCCAGAATTTGGCTTGGTAGACCAGACCCGAGGCAGAAACTGAGAAAGACATTTGGGTTACTTTTAGTGGTTAAGACCCACTGTCTCGACGTAACTCTGAGTTACAGACTGTTCAGCATACCCAGTATTTGTGCTTGCAAAACTCTGCATTCTCTTTCTTTCCTCAAGCAAAAAAAACAAAACATCGCGTGTTTGGGTTAAATCCCAGCTGGTAGTTGTCTAAGATAAATGCAGCAAAAATAACGGCTCATCATCCCCCCCCCCNCATCCCCCCCCCCCTCCAATCCCCCACCCCGCTTCCACTAGATATTTGCCTGGAGGTTATGTTGCATGCAAACATACCTAGGGGCGTAGCGAGGGTGATTTTTTTTTTTGGCGGGGTAGGGGTGGGTGGGTAATCTATCACTTACATCCAATCAGCTGTCTGAAACCGTCAATGGCTGACTGGGATTAAGATTTCGCATAGGACAAGACATTATTTTACTACGAACTGCCTTTGTACTGGATGTACACGAGTATTATAATTGTCATTAACCTTTCTGCATTCATTAGAGCAAAAGGAACCACTGTTAAATGGATGCAGTTAAGGGATCTTCCTTTGGCAGGTGTTCCTTTTTTCCAGTTACGACAGAAGCCCTGTCACTTGAAATACCATAGAGTTTCAGAAAAGTATAAATATTTTTTGCATAGAAAATCAGTCAGTGTTGACTTAAAATCGGTTGGAACCAAAAAAGAGCCAAAGAGCCGGTCAGTTATTTGGGAGGCAAAGACTTTTAAAAAGGAGCCAAAATTCTGATATTTTGCTCTAAAAGAGCCACATCTGGCGATCCTGCGAAAAACCTGGGAATGGGGTAGCCGTTCACGGAAAGGATCTTGCTGTTCTTGCGCAAAAAGAAAAAATATAACAGTCACCACAGCGGGTAATCCAGTAGATCACTTGCCACCTTTTATTTTTAAATAGTTTCTCCCGTGACACACCCTTAGATACAACATATTGTGCATAATGGGAGCGCTGAATCGGTGATACAGTGTAGGGGTTTTCAGATTATTGGCAGGTAAACCTAGCTAACCGTGACAAAGTCATCTTGTCAATGCATGTGAATGGCTTGTAGGTGAAAAAATAGTATGAGCGTGATGTTTGAAATTTTTACAAAACCATTCAGATTAGTTAAATTGTATTAGATGAATACGACAAGATATCGGTGATCTCAGATTCATAGATTACAAGGACGCTACGCCCTGAATATACCTGTAATTATAAAATTTCATGAATTGCCCTGAAGCGCTTGTTAAAATACGAATTATAAAAGTTTTTCAGAATGAAACTATCGTCCATTTTGACATGCTTTTATTTCACATATCATCGCAGATGCTGGCTTTGATATCATTTTGTTCAGAGATTTAGGCCACTTCTGATGACAGTTGGATTGAAATAAATATATATCTAAGTTTAAAACTAAATTTATCCTTTTTTGGCTGAAATCATGTGTATACATGCCAACAAAACGGGTTCATAACATCCCGTTTTCCCCCGTAACTTTATTTGTAAAATACGACGCCATAGTCAACAGGAGTGGCATATGTTCATTTTCTGCGAATCTGTATAGACTACGCCTGCCAACATTTCTCTGAAATTGTTTAATCTGCGACTATATCGGTAAATTATCAGTCCTCTCTTGATTGTTTTGTTGTGCAAACAGCCAGTCACATCCGCGAACGATCAGCACGAGAAATTAACTCGTGTTATTGACCCAAGAAAACAATGAGTGAGCCAAAAATAATTTAATTACGCGCTTTATCTTAAAGTCTCAGAGTTATCGCAGACGACGCCGAGATGTTGGAAGGAGGAGGATCTGGAGGAGGAGGTAGTGTGTGTGTGTGTGTGTGTGTGTGTGTGTGTGTGTGTGTGTNTGTGTGTGTGTGTGTGTGTGTGTGTGTGTGTGTGTGTGTGTGTGTGTGTGTGTGTGTGTGTGTGTGGTGAGGGGCGGGGGAGATCATCATTTATTCTAATCTTCGTTGCACTTTACATAACAATGGTCATGAGTAAGTACAAGTGAAACAGTCATGATTTATGAGGAGCTTTTATCATTCCTGATCTCCTGTTCAGCGAGGGCCGTGAAAAATAGGGACGGAGGGGATGGTGATGGGAAAAAGTAGGGCACGTCTCTCTTTATCTCTGTTTCTCCCTTTGCTATCTCACTGCGCCATTCTGTCAGATTAATTTCCAGATAAATGTCTTAACACTGCACAACCAGATATTCTGGACATATCGATGCCAGCTGTTATGCTCCTATTTGTAGAGCGGATCAATAAAGTGGGCTCACTTCTGCTAGGCTTTCAAGCTAGTGTTTCAAGTTGCAAGGTATGGAAGGTTTATAAGATTTGTACCAGCAGCAGTAGCAATGTCTTTATGGCAATTTTTTAAGAGTGTCTATGTTTCTTGTAAACACTCCATCCGACAGTTTGAATAGAATTGTAAATCTATAGTGGGCTAACAGTCAAATTGTTAATAAATAACATTGCCTGAAATAGAATGTATCCCTTAAGCAGAATAGCCTCACTCACGGCTTATTACATTCAAACTTGTCAAAGCCTTAAAATGTCAAAATGTTCCATACAACGTATCGACAATAAACGAATAATATAGGCCTATGGTACCTGCAAGCTTTGATGCCAGCGCATTTTCATATCGCCACTGAAGAACGTAAGTGATCTTTGTCACTAAACCTGCAAAAAAGGTTGTTTTATGGTGAATTGTGTATCGATGTATATCTAATCAATACAAAATAAAGCAGGGAATCTTTGAAAAATCAGCAAGGTATAGTTCACTTCCGCCTTAAGGGGAGGCACTACCCTTATCCAGAGACTGTAATGCACATGACTTGGTGTGCAACATATCCCCATCAGTGCACTGGATTTCTATACAAAATTGCACACCAGAGTGCTGAATGGTGTATTGAACTCCCTCAAGGGTGATGATCTTACAACAAGTGCCAAGCTGTTTGACACCAGATTTCACCCACGTCTGTTAGATGCCTTTATGCGTGATCCTATGAAGGTTTTTTTTTAAATTTTTGTCTTGACGCAGAATGATCTAAAACTATCAACTTCCTTCGATGTTAAATGGAATAACTGTTTATCTAGACAGAAAATCAGGAAAAGCCTTCATAGGATCATGCACAGTATCCATTTATATATGGAATTCCCCCTGAGCCATGCTAATCTATGAGCAGATCCCATTTCAGCCTATACTGGACCCATATGGACGTGCCACATCCTCTCACTTTGTCTCTGTCGTGTCTATCTATCTATCTATCTATCTATCTATCTATCTATCTATCTATCTATCTATCTATCTATCTATCTATCTATCCGTCTGTCTGTCTGTCTGTCTGTCCGTCCGTCCGTCCGTCCGTCCGTCCGTCCGTCCGTCTGTCTGTCTGTCTGTCTGTCTGTCTGTTTCTCTCCCTCTCTCTCTTTCCCTCTCCCTCTCTTTGTCCCCCTCTCTCTCTCCCTTTCCCTCACTTTCCCACTCTGTTTCCCTCTCTCTCTTTCCCTCTCTCTCTTTCCTTCTCTCTTTTTTCCTCTCTCTCTCTTTCCCTCTCTCTCTCTTTCCCTCTCTCTCTTTCCCCCTCTCTCTTTCCCTCTCTCTCTTTCCCTCTCGCTCTTTCCCTCTCGCTCTTTCCCTCTCTCTCTTTCCCCCTCTCTCTTTCCCTCTCTCTCTTTCACCCTCTCTCTTTCCCTCTCTCTCTCACCCTCTCTCTTTCCCTCTCTCTCTCCCCTCTGTTTTAATTAACCCCTCTATTTCATGTTGAGAGAGACAGCTCTAATTCTGCCTTGACCTTCGAAGGACTGACTTATTTTACCCTTACTATTGTTTATATTTTTATTTTTACTTGTTCTTTGCTTACACAGGATGCAGCTATTATTAAATCCGCACGCACTGAAATTTGTTTTGATTTATAGTAATCTTAGCTGTAATCTTCATGTGAATTTGTCAGCTGATGTGGCTTTATGTTTTGTCCCATATGGGTATGAATGATATATACATTACTTATATGAACCATTAGACCATTGTGAAAACTTTCATAATTGCATTGATGTGCGGTATTATTGGCCATTGGACTACAAGAAGTAAATTGTAACTAAAACTAAAACTGACTGACGTTAATAGTTGTTGTTGCTGCCATTCTGCCATATTTTTTTTTTTTTGGTAACATGGCCGTTCGAATCTATAACACAATGATTTGCAACATAATTCCATAAAAGTTTACCAAAGCCCGTAATGAGGCTTCAGATTCATAGTGCTGTCAGCTGTGTCCACAGTAAACACTGATCGATGTAATTACTTAACACCTGCTCTGAATGTAGGTTACATTTTCTCTTCGGGGTAAAAGGCATTGTTACACTGAAGTGCAAAAATATATTTTACAGTTAAGTGTTAACTTTAAGTATGCACTATAAGCGAATGGAAGAATTACTTTTTTTTTTAATTGGTTGGTCATTTTCTTCACAAAAATTATACTTCTTTTGTCATCCCCTGTCAGTTCCCGCGTCAGAATTTGAGGAACATCTGCCAGCAGGCTGTACTACAGTGCTTTAAAGGATGGGTTGAAATTGGCAAGGGTTATTTCCCTAGACAGTACAGTGAGACGTCAATAAGACATCGTTTATTACGCCACTGACAACGCTTGGTCATTTCCGGTGAGATACAGGCAATACTGAACAGACCTTCCACATTCCATTTTTGTGACACAGTCTATTCTGTATTTCTTCAATAAACTGAAAAAATAAATGAAGTCTTGCGGAGGAACACGGTGTCTGATCATGTGTTGATCTGTGGCAACGAGATCACCATTTTCATGCACAGTTAACGGAGAACACATCGCTCTCTCAGATTAGCCGACTACATACTGCTTTTCCAGCGAAGATACAAGTTGCACGCAGCAGACGATAACGATTGAGGAAATTTCAGATTGGTCACTGCAAGAGGTAATCAGTACTGCGAAAGCTAACGAGATAAGCAAGTAGGCAATTCATTTTCGGACGAAGCAACGGTAGCCATGAACACAATTCTCAATTATACTCATCCAAACAATATCACTGGCATTCCTGGACCGCCGGTTTCTGGAGGAAAAACCGATGTCTGGTACTGGAGGATTGCCCTGTTTGGAGCAGGTGGAGCTGCTGTTGAATGTGTTGGAACTGTCTGCAACATCATCGCTATTATCGTTCTTGCTCATTTCAGGTTAGTGTCTTTGCTACTCATTGACAAATTCTTTTGGCAGCCAGGGTTACAACATGTTCAGCACGACCTAAAGGTGATGGAAGCAGTCATTAAGCAAAAACAACATTGACAATTGGAAGACTCAGCTCAAGGTTTTATTTTATTACCCAATCGACTACCTCCCTTTCTATCCTCCTGCTTTATAGCTGCTAAGTCTCCATATGTTTGTTCAGTTTTCATGTGCAAGGTTCATCAACTAAACGAACTCATGTTGTAAGCTACATACGCGCATGGTGAAAATACAAAAGTACATGAAACATGGTTCTTTTATCATTTTATGCTCATATGGACGGAAACAAGTAAGACACTCCATAGGGGTACGAAGAATTTGTGTGAGAATTATAAAGAATCCATGTGTATATAATAACTGTGTATCTGTGTACAATAACTGTCATGTTATTGCTAAGGTCAAGCCCTAACCTGAAACAATGTTGGACAGAGATGTGTTGACCCTGTTCTGTGAAACCACAGACCAGTTTTAACATATGAGCTTAGCATAATATTTTCTTTTTCAGTCAACGTTTTTTTCGTTAACTACAACCGATCAAAATGACAACAGGCTGGATACCCCATTATCAGTGTATTGTTTATCCACAGACACAAGTCGTCGGCTCCATTCTTGTTAATCTGCCTGGCTGTGATGGACACGATCTATCTCCTATCATACCTGGTGCTGGAGAACCTCACACTCATGTCCATGGGAGGGATAATCAGCAAAGACTACAGAGACTTTATCAAACCTTTTTACAGGTCAGTCTGGCACGTCAGGTTAGGGAGCCTATTCACGTTGAAAACTTATCAGTTAACAGATACAGTTTAGTGACGTGATCTACTAGTGAGTTTGTTCACCCTTACTACGGATTAGATATAATGCACATGTATAGTGAGCTTATGCATCTTTAATGCGGATTAGGGTTTTGTGGCCTTTCTCAGGGCCGTCTAAATAATGCCCAGTCTAAAATAACCTTGTACCATCAGTATTGTGAGTTTGTCTAATCTTATTATGGATAAGACTGATCTTTAAGTAGTGAAGGTATCCACCCTTACCAAGGAGCATCTAACATTCCAAAATACTGATCTTATTGCGGATCAGTCTAACATCCTTGTATGATGAATTTATGAAACCTTTATGCGGGGTCAGTGTAACCAATCAGTACAGCAAAATTATCTACTTTTTCGACACGTCAATTCCATTTTCCAGTAACACCTACACGGATTTTGTTCAATCTTTGTAGATCATTCTTAAACTTCCCTAACCACGTCGTGGAGTTTATCAAACTTTATACATACTTTGGGTTTGCAATTGCTATGCTAGGGGCAATTAGTATCAAATTGGTCCATTCCAATTCACTTTTGGCTAGAATATCAATATGTGAGATTTTTTTTAAAATTTATTAAAAAAAACACTACATAAAACGTTCAAATCACTCCTGCAAAATAAGTTTTTAGGAACACCCGAGGTATGTCTGCATCCTCGCCTCAGCTTTTATTGCATTGTCCGCGAGCCGAACAGCGATTTTTCACGCACTGATCACAATATGTTATGGATGTTTGAATAACAAAGCGCCATCTTACCTCACAGAACTACTCATCCCCAATTGTTCATCTTGCCAGCACCGATCGTCAGTTGATTTGACAAAACGCCGATAATGTCCTTGAAATCGATTGATGAAATTAATGTTACTAGCTTGTAGTGGACCAGAAATATGGAATTCTCTCCCTTAGAGGTTAAGAAAAATTAAGACATCAACATTTTCAGGTCAAATCTAGAGACATACGTCTTCAAATGATAGAATGCAGCCACATTTATACTATGTAGTTTTATGTGGTTTAGTAATATGATAAAGGTGTCTTCCGAGTGGGTTCAGAAATAATAACATAATATCTGAATTTGTGTATGAATATAAAAGTCTAGAGCTTTTTTAAAGTATATTTTTAAAAGAGGCATTATGAACTGTGATTAATTCATTTCTCTTCTTAAATATTAATCCTATGGGGTGCTCCTTATACTTCTACTCATTGTCATCATTTTCAACGTAGCAAATAAATTTCACACAATGATATTAACCAAAACAGTCTTACAGAGAGGCGAGATAAATGAGAATAGGAGAAAGAGCAGTTTTTCTGTCTCTAGCTCCAGATACACCCCCCCCCCTCCACCTCATCATCATCCCCGCACCATTGCTGTCACCATCATCACCATCGTCGTCTTCTTTTATCATTTATAACAGAAAATATGTAAAAATTTAACAAAAACACTTACTTCTAAGTACGAAAATGAAGTGTGTAAAAACATCTCAATAACAGAAATGCTCGACTTTCGAAATGTACACTTGTATGTTGTTCTTTGTCAAGGTTGACTCAATCGTGGTCTATGATCATCATCTTTAATACCCCACAGCATCTTCTACCCTCTCCCCTTCGTGGCACAGACGTGTGTAGCCTACCTGGTTGTCATCATCACCTTAGAGCGTTACACAGTTGTAGTGTGGCCTTTTGTAGCACACAGGCTTTGCAAGTGAGTAGAACACATCCCTCCCTCATCACCATCACCCTTACCATTCTCATCACTATTGTCACCATCGACATCGTCGTCAAGTTAACCAGTTATCCAGTCGTGACAACGAAGATTAGGACTCGTAGCCTTGATACCACCACAAAGGTATCATCGTCATCATTTTCATTATCATCACCTCGACATTATAGTCATCATTATATTTGAGGATGGCGTGGTGGGGGCCTTGAGATTACGAGCTCAGATTTGTGATTTCCAAAGAAGCCATAGAATACAGTGAAAATATCACTGAAGAACAAGCTTTTTAATTGCTATTCCCCGTGACATGCGTCATGACACAACTGGTCGGGTTAAAACGAAACAGCACATCAAGAGAGGGTTGCATTTTGTACACATGGCACTGCACTGAACTCTTGCTGAACCTGAAACTCCGACTAATTTCGTCAAGAACATAATTAGAATACTCATGCCTAAAGTTTGGTTTAGATTTACGGGTAGGGTGAAGGGTTGTGTGAAAAAAAAAAAAAGACAATTTGACACATATGAACTCTCTCATGTGTGAACTCTCTCATGTGTGAACTCTCTCATGTGTGAACTCTCTCATGTGTGAACTCTCCCATGTGAACTCTCTCATGTGTGAACTCTCTCATGTGTGCTTCCTCTTTCTAATCTCACCCCTAACTCTAAATCAAGCCCTGGGCGGAAGTGAACAGGGATATTGCTCATGACGGAAGTCAAACAGTGAGATGTATGTGGTACCAGCCAGTGTTAAGCAGCCTACGTATGCTTTCACTCACTCGAGTTCACGTATTGGGATTTCGTACGAATTCGTACGATGGCTGTGCACATTGCCAGCAGCTTAATGAAATGTCACATTATTACAAAACGACATCAGAATTGGTAAAATATTGCAATATAATGATCAATCTAGTCCCTAAAACCCCAAAATATGCCAAATTTAAAAAAAAAATAAACATAAACAAACAAAATTTGATGACGCGATCTATTTTCGTGTTCACCGCCGCTAGAGAATGATATATAACCTGCCTTAGTTTGCATGATTTCTTTTGGCCTGAGAGTCAATAAATAAAGGCAACTGCGTTCAGCACTAAAATGTCTTGGATAAATCAAGGGGTGGAGCAAGAGGATGTTTTTCTAAGCGAATTTAGAAAACGTTTAGAGGACTGCTATATCCAAAAATGGCACGAACAAGTAAATAGTACTTCAGAAAATAGACTTTATAGGATGATGAAAGAGAATTTTGAATATGAAAACTATCTTACCTTCATTGATAACAAAGCTTTCAGAACAGCTCTAACCAAAATACGATTAAGTTCACATAACTTTATGATAGAAAGAGGACGATGGACAATGCCGAAAACTGAAATTCGCAATAGAAAATGTAAACAGTGTGACAGTATAAAAGATGAATACCATATCTTCATTGAATGTCGAATGTTTAAAGAATTACAAGATAGATACCTACCAAGCCAGTTAAAATGCAAGCCAAATATGATTCGTTTTATATGCATGCTTCAAAACCAAGATCCAACACAAATACTGAAATTAGCAATCCTAAGTTATCACATTCTTAAAGCATACAAAACAAACATGTAAACAGTACAATGCACATCTTCTGGCCATTGAACGTTGAGAGCAGCAGTAGTTATGAAGTTGAATATAAGACTAATTACCATATGTGAAACAAACATGGATATTTTGAATATTGTACTATGTTTTGACATGATGCTGTGGTATTATGTTGTGTTCAGACAGATGGATGGATGGGTGGATGGATGGATGGATGGATGGATGGATGGATGGATGGATGGATGGATGGATATACGGAAGAACGGACGGACGGACGGATGGATGGTTAGCTAATTAAAAAAGGACGGTAATTATAGTTTCTGTAACAGTATAGCAGTCTATGTAAATGCGAGGTATGAAACTAGCAGTACGTGTACATGTATATGGATGGAGTAACTTATGATATTAGATTGTTAAAGAATGAAAGAGCTATTGATTTGCCTATGAAACCGCAAGCGGTGAGAGAGGGAAACGAATGGGATCCGGACAGGTCAGTTACCGCTATAGATATGTGTTTCTTTCTTTCTTTCTTTCCTCCTTTCCTTCTTTCTTTGCTCTCTTCCCATCTTTCTTCTTTCTTGCTTTTTTTCTTCCATTGTTATGAATTTTGTTCATGCCATGTATTGTCAGGAATATTGGCTACTAGCCTAAATAAAGATTTGAACTTGAACTTGAACTTGAAAACCCATGAACCCGAGAGAGTTAAGCTAAGATTTAGGCTTATGCATGATTTTGAGCAATGTCATGAAACTCTCCCAAGGGCTATTCTCAGGGATCGAGCCCCGGCAAATTTAGTTGAAAAGCAGAGGCGTCCCGAATTTTCGCACGCTGATAGTAGTGATAGGAAAGGCAGAAGGGAAAGCGTGCCGTGCGCATGTGCAATCCTTCAGTTAAGAAAAAAAAATACAACACAAAGAGATCAGCTGATGTGCAACGGTTTCTTTTACTTTTATATCTTGGTGTTGATACTGTACATTACAACTTGACTGTTTGCTTGATTTTTCATTTCCCTCTTGATCTTTCGTTGTCTTCCTTCTTCTTTTTTTCTTTTGGGTGTCTTTTTCTTCTCGTCACTTTACTCACTTTCACTTTTTTAGATCGTCTTTCTTCTCTATCCTCCTTTTTAACATTGTTGTTGTTGTTGTTGTTGTTGTTATTGTTGTTGTTGTTGTTGTTGTTGCTGCTGCTTTTGTTGTTGTTGTTATTATTATTATTGGTATTGTTGTTGTTGTTGTTGCTGCTGCTGCTGCTGCTGTTGTTGTTATTGTTGTTGTTGTTGTTGTTGTTGTTGTTGTTGTTGTTGTTGTTGTTGTTGTTGTTGTTGTAGTAGTCATTGTTGTTGTTTTTTTCTCTTCTAATCTTGTCTCTCATCTTCCATCTTCTTCCTTCCTCATCATGTCCATTCCCTCGCATCTCTTTTCTCTTCTCTTCTCTTCTCTTCTCTTCTCTTCTCTTCTCTTCACTTCTCTTCTCTTCTCTTCTCTTCACTTCTCTTCTCTTCTCCTCTCCTCTCCTCTCCACTTCTCTTCTCTTCTCTTCTCTTCTCTTCTCTTCACTTCTCTTCTCTTCTTTTCTCTTCTCTTCTCTTCTCTTCACTTCTCTTCACTTCTCTTCTCTTCTCTTCTCTTCTCTTCTCTTTTCTCTTCTCTTCTCTTCTTCTCTTCTCTTCTCTTCGCTTCTCTCCTCGCCTGTTCTTTGCTCGCCTTGTTTCTATGTCTGTTTTCTGTCCTTCTTCACTATTCTTTCTTCTTTCACTCTTCCTCTTTTTTTTTCTTTGCTTATTTATGCTCTATCTTGAAAGCGCCGAAATTTGTCGTGAGTGGAAATCATGGCCATCCCAACACGTCCACTCCATTAAGCCAACCCACCATGAATAGTTTTTGTTTTTTTTTGTAGCACCTAATGGCCAATAACTGCAGCAAGCAACTGGCAGCACCAAAGTGAGCCGTTGAAAGATATTTCCACAAAATAATGCATTTATCTTATCAATCTAGAGCTTTTCACATGGAACAACTTGACCTAGGCCAACGTCACGAATGTTACCTGGAAATTGACAAAAATCTGCTACATGAAGGTCAAGGACATAAGGGATCGATTGACGTGGAAATAAAACTTGAAGGGAGGGAAGGAGTCTGTAATATCTCAAGTCGCAATTTTATTTGGTTTAAACCCATGGCCAATTTCAAAACAAAGTACGTCCATATATTAATAAAATTTCACCCCAGTCTGTCTGTCTGTCTGTCTGTCTGTCTGTCTGTCTGTCTGTCTGTCTGTCTGTCTGTCCTCCTTCATTGTCTGTCTGTCCGTCTGTCTGTCTGTCTGTCTGTCTGTCTGTCCGTCTGTCTGTCTGTCTACTTATCTCTGTCTGTCTGTCCACTTCCTTGCTTGATCAGAACCACCACGATACCTCCCTCCCTCTCCCCTCAAGGACAAAGCATATCAGGCAGAGCTTCATTCGTGTTCTCGATTTCACCAAAACTTAGCGCGTTCTTGTGACCAGAGGATGTCAACTGCTCCTTGAAGTCAAGGTATCTGTGAAAGCTCCAGTTGTCAGAACCGAGATTTCACACACGTTTATGCATGTTCGTTCATTCATAGGCGTTTTTCTCTTGACACAAAGTACTGCAATTTCATTTTACATAAAAATATGTTCTTAGTTCTCCTTAATTCTGCGTCTTGCTAGAATATACATCTCTCTAAGAGACATGGTTGAAATCTTGTGTCAAACAACTGGTGCCATTAAAAATGACAGCTGTTCTAAGATTTCACCATCAATGAAGAAACATGCTCTTGGTGTTGGGCATCATGTTTTTGCATTGCTGTCTCTGAGAAAGAGCCCCTCTCCCCTTAGGGAAACGTTTACTATACACACAGGAGAAAGGGGGGAAGGGGAGGGAAGGTCGGGGAGGGGGAGGGAAATCTTGTTACTTAAGACAACTGGGTTGAGCGCCCTCGTACAATTTTGAAGGAATTGGTTTATTACGAGGAAAGACATTGAAGAAAAAAATTCTTTCATGTATTTGTGAGACGTGCTATGATAATAAATAGTATACCCATTCACTCTAATGTAATACCAAGAGTTATCGTCCTCTTTCAGTACAAAATAATGTGGTAGACTAATCTTGTACCCATATAAAACCAGCAGCAGCAAACACTCAATTACTGGATTTACTTTGGGGTGAGTTATCTCTAACGTGTTGTTCGCGTAATATCTCGCCTGCAGCACGTTCTCATGATTACTAGAATGTATCGAATATCAGAATCGACACAGAACTGATACTTTCGATATTTAGAGCATGAGGACTGAGTATCGCCATACAAACAAACTCCTGTATGTCCCCACCACTAATCAGCCGTCTGACAATGACCTTGCTGGCGGTTCTGCTCCCTTATGGCCTTGGAGGGCCACTAGATGTCTGCTGCTTATCAACCACCATATCGCACCAAATCTAACATGAAAGGATATTTGATGGAGAGAGAGATGGGAGCCTCAATATGAAAGCTATGATGAAATTTCCAGCAGTGATCCATTTTCCTGTGGACACCATCTGTTTTATATCCTTGTCATAGCCCTTGGCTGTTATTCATCCATCTGTGAGGAGTGGCTCTGGAGTGGGGAAAAATGAATACAAAGGCCATGATGTGAAGTGGCAGAAATGCTGGGTACTCGCAATCAAAGTCAAGCGGAAACAGTCAACTGTTTTTGTTGGTTTTTTTTTTCCTCATGGAAAAATGTCAACTGACAAAATGTCAACTCTGGGTAAGCGAATGTCATTTCGGAAAGATCATTCATCAAGAATTAAATGATGACGTATGCTCTGAACTCTCCTCTGTGTTCTAGCTGATGGCCGAAGTAAAAAAACTTTGACCTAAACTGATATTTAAGGATGTCTACAGCATTGATCAGAGTATTCGGGAAATGCTTATGTGAGACAGCATAGTCTGGAAAACATAAGCCAGCTTTTGAACGAAAGTTAAGAACTGTTTTATTACCGCATTCCCCAACCCCGGCCTCTGAAAAAAAAAAAACACCGCCCAAAACACAAAGGAACATTCTGGCAGTGCGTTGTTATCCCGCAGATTCTGCATTCGGCACTGTCGGACGTCAGTCAAACATTGTCATAACGTGAGAGAAGATGTAAGAAAAGACCTTACATTATTAGCCAGTCACTGGCATCATCATTCTGTCAAGACGAAAACGCCGGACACTCCTCTCCTCCCCAACAAAGCATTTGCAAGAACATGACATCACGCAGGAGACAGCCTGACAATAGACGATTATCACATTAGACGCGATGTCACTGCTCATGCGCTAGCTTCGTGAACTAAGACCATGGGGGTATTCCAAGCTGAAGGAAAAGCGAAATTTTACTGGCATTTGCCTGTATCGTCTCCTACAGTCATTATCTACAGTTTTTGTTCATAACTATTTCATTTTCTGCGTTAATATTAAAATCAGGCAGATTAAAACTGCTGTAAACCGTACTGTTTTGGTTCTCTCGTTCAGTTGCCAGGAAAGCATTTCAGAAAGTCATATTACTTAAAATCGCCGCTTTCTAATGTATCGAGTATAGACATGAGTACGCAGTAAGGGTCTGCGGTGTAGAAAGTGAAATATTATGCAAAACTGTGGGCGACTATTACCTTTTACAGCGATGGCTATGTGTGACGGGGTAGGCAATAAATGTATTGTAGGCATGACACTAAAACACGCATCTGGCCACTATAAACCTTTCTTAATTAGTTAAGGTGATCACGTGATTATGGAGCACTTTTTGAATCCGAACAGGGCTCTAACTTCCGATTTACCAGTTTCAAAATAACGGAAGGGAGAGATCTTCGTCTGCTGAGACAGACATTTTCGAACTTGGATAACTTGTGAAATCAAGCAACACAAGTTCGGAGAATAGAAAAATACCAAAGAATCGCCCTATTGTCATGTATGAAGCACTGAAATACTGATAAACTGGTTTCTAATTGTTTTAGCTTCACTCGGCAAAAACTACCCGGCAAGAATTTCATTTGCATTATGTAGGGGAATCTTCCATATTGCCAGATTGCCTTATTTCATATTAACTCACCTGGCGCAGTTTTCTGGGATCCTACGGCATATTGGCAATTCGCTGAAGTGTAAGGCCTTTACATCAGTCAGAACTGGCCTCGCGTCGTGAACACAATAATTTCTACACGTTTTCTGGTCCCTGGAAGAGAATGTACCACTCGGCCTGCTCATGAATATTCTATGATAAAGATCTTTGTCTAGGGGTGGTTAAGAAAGACATCAGATTTATTCCCTCTTCTAACTTCCGTATTAATCATCTATTAGGCCTGACACAAATCCGACTTCGTCCTGCATCCACCAAACAAACTCATTCAAAAGTCTTTTTTACATTAGAAAGTCTCTAGGGACGTCTCTGTGAGCTATGTCGTCAAGCCTTTACAACTGAGGGTAGGGAGCAGTAACGGAGGGAGATAGTGAGTATAAAAAGGGGTAGATGAGGGAGAAAGACACGCGTGGAGCTCAGGGCACATCCAATAATAAAAGAGATGTGGAAAGATACGACAGTGTCCTTCAGAACCCAGGACCCAACGTTTAAGGCTGAAGGAAATTAATGCCGGTGATAAAGAAGGATAGTAGAGCGAGTTGACAACTGGCATTGCCTCATTGGCATATTGGGTGGTATTATGGGGTTATAAATGTGTTCTTGAATCCGTTGGAATTGAGCTTTGATAATCCCTCGCAAATTAGCTGAATAGATCAGCTTGTATTTTTTTTCTCTCCCTCTCTGTCTCTCTATTTCCCCAAAAGACAATTTCTGGTTATTTGCTGACATTAACACAGAATGTTTACCTTTCCCCCGAAGGCCATAGCAAACCAGTGATTCGCGTATAAAAGCAATGACTTTACATGATATCAAACTATCGGGGCTTCCACAATGATGGTTGCCTTTTCACCAGAATCTAAGGCCAAATTTCATCAGACTTCACCACACAGTCTTTCTTAAACGTTCTGAAACTGTGTAGAGGGCAGATAAATCACTTTCAGTATGAGAGTAAAGGTGAAAGGTGAAAAGTGAAACATGAAACAAACGTAACACTCATTTCTTAGCAACATCGTGCAGAGACTATAAAAGCTCAACCTACATGTACATGTATGGAACTTACATTTTCTTTGTAAACGATATTTGCTTAGATAATGCATAAGAGGCCGGCTGTGTAGTTGGTTCTTAATTAATTAGTTAGGCTTGGCTATGATGTGTAGTTAGTGCTTAGTCAGGTTAAGCTGAGTTAAGGCTATGATATAGTAAGCTGACTGTTAAGTGCGCCTTACTTTAAATTTAAATAATTATTATACTATTACTTTCTAAACAGTGAGCCAAATTGCCAAAATACATCAGTGAAAAAAAACATCTTTTCACTATATCTTCCCATTAATTTAAGAATTCCTTCATTAGATCACTAGCAGACACAGAGTTCTATTATTGACTAGAGGGCTTACTTCCTCTCACGCGGGGCTGGCTCAGCGTGCCACATAGAGCAGCCGTAATGGCCGACATTTGGGGGTAGTCCGCTTCTCTCACTCGCGTTTCTATTGTTAAGATACAATGGACCGTTCGGGTATTAACAGGGGTTATCGTAAAGGGAGGACTGTGTATGTGAGGAAAAACAAAGGGAGGAGGAGGTCAAAATAAATAATTAGATGAAATTTAATAAATAAATTAATAAATAAAATGAATTGATAAAAACTGATAAATAAAGTAAATAAAGAAACGTAACATAGAAAGTTAGCATGAGGGAAGAGAGCAAAATAAACACTACGCATACAAAAAAAGCAAAGAGCCTTTTTAGCTATTTATTACGGATTCTTATCTTTAGATGACATCAGGTTCAGGTCATTGCTACATTATAACTCATCACATGCCTAAGAACTGGATTGAGGTGGCAGTTTCATCAGTTACTCAGTGACATTACAGATAGACAATGATGATAAAATTAAGAAACATATAACCATTAGATCAAACGATCATTCATTAATTTCTGGCACTACATCTGATCTTGGCCTGTCCTTGTAAAGAGTAGCTAGAGCCTGAACTGAGCCCGATACTATTACACCAAACTATTAAAACAGTAGATTAATAAACTATAAATTATAAATGTGCTATCATACAATTATCATACTATTTCTTCAAAGGCAAAGCCTGTTTAACAGTTGACAGATGATGAACAAGAATGCTAATATGTCTGTGTATAAATCCTAACAAAATTTTCACCAGTGAAAAAAAGGTAAGATATATACTTTTTATTATTCACATCCATAGTTAAATAACAATAATTCCAAGGTCTAAAGAAAAGAATACGATTTTGAAAACAAGAGGAGCAAAGGAGCCACGTGTTGTGAAAAGGTTGCAAATTAATAAAACTAAAGAGACAATAATACACTCTATTAATTTACATAATATGATTATATATTTATTTATTCATTTTAATTCTTTATCATGTTCTTAATAAAAGAAACCAATACAGCTTAAATGGGTGGACTTGAGAAAATATGAAATGAAAAGGAAGGTCTAGAGGTCATATTATGCCATGGAACTTTGTTCATGTGGAGGGGGCATTAGCTCAAAACAAAAAACAATAAACATCTCAAATTAAAACAATACATTAATGCGAGGAACTGAAGACAATAACCGAAGCATGTAAATAAAAGCTCTCTTCAGCGAGCCGGTTTGACCCCAAATCCTGGAACCAGCGATGCTCTACACGGCACGCTGCAAACGCCCAGTAAGCCCTCTAGTCAATAATAGAACTCTGTGCTAGCATATTTGAATTTCCCTAGAGCTTATCACTAAGAGTGGCAACCCTGGAAACAATCAATTCTCCCTGCCCGATTGTGTGCCAATAACTATCACTTAATATCACCCGTTGTCCGGCCTTCTGCGGCTGTTAAAGGCTCTCCTTCCATGTATGCGCCTTCATCAGTCTGGTCCGCCTTACTGGAATATTTTTATGATTTTGATCTCCAGCCATAACACAAATATGTTTGTTGTCAGCCAACCATAAAATAGCAAGCCTGAATTTCGCATATTCAGATCAACTTTGTGGCGAAAGTAACACATGCAAGACCTTATACGAAATGCTTGTAGGTTGTCAGGTGAAATTGGGAGTCCTAAGCCAGATTCCTTAGTTATAATTATGTCGACATTTGTGACCACAAAATGAGGCAAGTGTCTGCTGTGTGTAATTTACACCTGCCCGTCTCTCCCTTCCTCCTCAAAAATTTCGTTCTCTCTCTCTCTCTCTCTCTGTGTAAATCTTTTACACACACACACACACACACACACACACACACACACACACACACACACACACATAGACACACACATTCATACACACACAAGACCATCTTTTCCATGGTCATTCTCTCTTTCTTTCTCTCTCTCTCTCTGTCCCTCTCTCTCTCTGTCTCTCTCTCTCTCTCTCTCTCTGTCTCTCTCTCTCTNTCTCTCTCTCTCTCTCTCTCTCTCTCTCTCTCTCTCTCTCTTCTGTGATGTAGGAAGCCCCGCATTTTTCTTGGTCCCAAACCCCTAGACTAAATCTGCACCTGATGTCATAGACCCTGTACTAGCTTAATCCAGGTCTTCTTCTTCTTCTTCTTCTTTTTATTCTTCTTTTCCTTCTTCCTTTGAGCTGGTAACTCTGTTCTTATTTCTGAAAGTTTATAACAAACCCGCATATAGCTTGGTTGTTGTCCTCTGGGATAAATGTTTGCTAAAATCAATATACTAGGGATAAAAGGGAAACCATATTTTCGTCACAAAGGAATATAACACTTGATCGTTAGCAGGTGGTAGATAAAAAGAATTGACGCACAGAAGTTCGATAGATACTGTATTGTTAACATTAGTTAATGTATTGACCGATTTCCATTTTCATATTCGTGTCCTTTCCCACTACCCCCTATCCATTCCATTGAAGTTCCTTCTCTACCAACGCCTCTGTCCTGAAACCTTACAGACTGATCAGCTTGGGCATGCCTCCTCCCTCCCCTCTCCCGGCCTCCATTCGCAAAAAGTGCACGTGGAAACCTTCTCTTTCCTTGCCCGTCGGTATATCACAGCAATATTTTCCTAACATCAAATGGTCATTAGTGTTCCGACATTTTGCATAATGCGCTCCCCTTTTGCCCTATTCCTATTTTTCGACCTGGTGACACTTTGTCTCCACAAACTCAGAGATCTTTCCCAGCTACAAATGTCACCAGGGCCACAGTCTCTGTCATCTGTGTAATGGAATATCCCTAGTGACTTTGGGGGAAACTCCCTCTGTGAGGAAAAGAATATAACACTACTATACCTAAATTTTGAACATTTGACCACTGTGACAGGTTTTTCTGGACCGCCACACATTTATTGTATTATTTATATGTATTAGGCCTATCTCTGACATTGACTATGATGATGATGACGACGATTCTTGAAAAAAGTGTTAAACACGAAACATTGACTATTTTTTATAACTCCATTACACATTTTCCAAAAGTTTTGTGTCGTACCTGGGCAGAATCATATTAGTTACAATGATGATGATGACGACAGTGATGATGGTAATCTGGGTAATATTGTGACCAATTTGCTCGAGGACACCGTCTGACAGATCCCGACACGATGAATAATTATTTCATTTCGTTGCCACCGCACAAGAGCCATACAAGCTGTGTCCACCCATTAGAACCAGTCCTATTAGCTGATTGGGGTCGTTATTTAATGGGCGATCTCTCAGACTTTGAGCAATTGCAATTTCTGATTACCTTAGCCACTGGTAATCGAATGGCAATGTTACCTTAGCCCACACTCTTCATGCCTTCCCACTGATTTTTTTAATTTTTTTGTTGGGACTGAGAGTTATGGATTTGTACTTCTCAGTTTTCTTGTTTCAGATGTTTGTGAGATTTATTTTGCATACATCATGAAACCTCCAATAACAGAAGAGACAAACTGCATGCTCATAGTATCGAGAGATGTGAAAGGGATAAAGATATTACGGGCTTAGTTTTTTTATATACAATGTGGTAAAACCATTTTTTTTTTTGTGCAATTAACTATTCTTCCCTGTTTAGTACCTGGACAAAATAACCTTTTATTACAAAAGTAAGTGGTTACTAAGCTATTAATGTTTGGAAGTGAATCTTAAAATCGATGTGAGAAAAAAAAATGTTTATGAGATGTATTCTATACATATTCAGTATTTTTTTTTTGTTAATGCACACTCTGCAATATTTGCATTCCCTATTTGACGCTGGCACTGTTGATGGCAAATATGATATTCTGTTTAGCGTCAATTGTATGTCCACGTTGAGTTGTTTGCTGTCACGTGTTTCCTGGGAATCTGATGGGAGAGTTTTATAATTCTGATGGTCCTTTCTCTCTTTCAGCATGAAGTCGGCACTGATCGCTGTGTTGATCGTGGTGGGGTATTCTATCCTGTATCACATTCCGACCTACCTAGCCTACACCTACACATGCTGCGACCCCAAGAAACAGGGAAGAGTTAAGAAATTTATCAGGTGAGTAGACAGACTGATGACCAGAGAGACAGGCAGTAAACGGGTGGATTGGAGAGGAGATATATCAGACAGGCAGTTAATCTGCGGCCTCACAAGCAAGAGACATTGAAAACAGTTCAAATAACAGCCATGGTACTACAGTATGTCCTTAGCGGAAGTCGCTTGTTATCGATATCTATCTCTAAATCTTGGAATCTTTATTATTACTACTCTTGCTCCATCCATCCATCCATCCATCCATCCATCCATCCATCCATCCATCCATCCCTCCCATCCCATCCCATCCCAGCTCCTCCATCCATCCATCCATCCATCCATCCATCCATCCATCCATCCATCCATCCATCCATCCATCCATCCATGTGCTCCTCTACAGAACCGACTTTGGAAACTCCGAGTTCTATAACGAGATTTTCTCCAAGTGGATGAACCTGACCTTCAACTTCGGCATTCCCTTCATCATCCTGCTGACTTTCAACACTCTCACAGTCCTCGCCTTAAGGAAAGAAAAGGGAGTAGCGGCGACAGCACAGGTTAGCGCTGGTGGTCATGGTAGTGGTATGGTTGCTGTCACTCTGGAGGAGGTGGTAGTGGGAATGATAGCTGGACTCCAGTGATGGCAACGGTGATGGTGACAACAATTATGATGAGATTTGGTGATTTGGTTGTTGTTTTTTTTAGGCATAAATATTATGATATTAGCACTGTGTGCTTTGCTTTGATAATTTCTTTGATAGTTACTGCGTCTTAATTTCACTTGAATCGCTTTCTTTTGATCTCGACCATGACGATAGAGATGATTATGATAAGGCTAGCGAGTTTTGTTGCTATTTATGTGTTACAGTAATATATGTTGCGGCACTGATGCTGCGTTCTAACATTCGAGTATACAATTTATAAAGCGCAAATCTGTGGCTTGGTTTGTTTTTGGCCGTCATACAAATCTAAACTGTTTGACGTACAGCTATCAAATCTGGCAACTTAACCAAACAGTTGGAGGATGACTATAGGGAGTATTATTATAGACCACCCCTGTTAAGCTGATTCATACTTTGTCCTTCCCCACCCGGTTCTGTCTGAGAGCCCTGCAGTGCGATGCGAGGTACCTTGCAAATATGATATCTTTCTGCTGCGCAGCAAGGAGGCAAAATTACGATGTCTGCTTCCGCATTTGTTTGTCTCATTTGCATATTCAAGCGGTGTGGCCGTAATTTGGCTATCACATTCCGCAGATAACCAGATCAAAGATTGAGAGGACAAGTTAATAATAAGCATTAGCTCTCACTCCACGTACAAGGGGAGAAAAGTGAAGGGTTGGGAACGAGAGGCCCAGCGGGAAAGGGTGCGGGGGACTCCATAATGAGGATATTATGACTACTGATTATTGAGATCTACATTACTCAGGCATCATGTTTCATCCCATCTCGTTCTATTCACGTGTCGTTTCGCGTCACCCTAAAATGGAAACTGGAGGCTTACCAATGTCATCACTGTATTTTATATATAAAAAAGCGAGGCCTCTTTCTCTCTCT
>JAWQUT010000350.1:744588-758465 GCA_033807755.1 Ellobium chinense | reverse complement strand
TGTTATTATTGCCAGTATCTTACATATCTTATCAGTTTTTGGTGGTTTTTTTTTATTTTAAAGGAAGGAGGATTTTTTTTTTAGTTAAAAGCAAGAATTCACCTAATCAAATAGCACTTAGATATACAGGAATATGAAAAGGATTTGGAAAGAGCTGTTGATAGTCAAAGTATCTTATTTTACCTCAGTGAGTGACTCCCATTACCTCAGTTTAAAGCTGAAGAAAAGCTTTTTAGTGTGATACGAAAACAGTAGCTATCTACAAGCCTAAAAGTATAACTAAACATCTAAAAGGAGACATTCATTTAAATTTCGCGAGATTATTTTTCTGCACCGATGTGAGTATGAAAATCAGGGTCAGAATATGAATTTTTGATGCCTGGAATATGAAAATCCAGTTTTGGAGGTTGGCAGCTCTGAGTCTAGCTAGTCTACTCAAAACTAGAATTTCAAACTCAATATTTATCCATGATTTTAGCTTTTTTTGTATGTAACTTTTAATTCTGAGAATTTTGATTTTGATACAAAAGTTATGGTTCTAGACTATCATTTTTTGTTCCAAAGTGATAAGTTTATCAGTTTATGCCATGTCAAAAATGTAATTTTTTACGCTAAGTAAAATGCCGCAAGCTAAAATGCCATTTGTGGAGGGACATATCTTAAAATGTTTTGGTCAGAAAACCACAAAACTCAAGAAATTCAAATACATGTGTACAGACAACAAACACAATTTTTTTTTAGAGTTACGGAATGATCAGAAGGTGGTGACCTATTGAGTCAAACATTGGCCGAAGGCCAATTTTGCAAAAATCGACAAAGGGGGTCAAATATAGCAAAAATACCAAAGTATGAAAAGTTATAAAATATTAACAACAGAAGATATACAAATGCCAAATACATCATTGAAAAGCTTAATTCCAAGCTCTATACATAAGTCTAAAGTAAACACATTGCGTTGCCCTTTTACTTATAAAACTTGGCATATTCTCTCACTAAAGTAAGCCCGTTTGTGAAAAATAGCAAGAAATGTTATCTTTAACAATTCATAGAATATTCCTCATGAGAGATATATATACAAGCTTTAAGCGCATTTTTATAAAAGCTTATGACTACCTCTATCCTGTTTTAACTTCAATCTTTTCATATTTTTGATATATTACAGTAACAGTACATGAAAACACGTCATCTAGATTATAAGACGGGACCTATCATGGAGTGCATACTTGTATGATATGTGATTTATAATCTTCATTAAATAATAAAGTAGATTCTACAGTGATCCAAACCACTTTCAAACTATTACAAATTTCAGGTTTACAAAAAATGTCTAACATGTTGTCAAAGATGAAAGTGAAACTCTGAACTCTCTGAGTTTCATTTGATACCACTTTCATGTATTTTTGTAGATTTTCAAGTAGGTCAATTTTTCATGGTTTTTTTTTTTGTAAAAAAGTCGCTAAAATAAAAAAACACAGGAATTCTTAATCTGACCCAGATAAAAGTTATATGAAAATGACAAGCGTCCATTTTCCTTTAGGATGGTGCCATTTTCATATTGGCGCTTCCAACAGCCGAATTCAGACGCAACGAAACAAAAACACAGAGCCGAAAAGAAGAAAATATGCTAAAAGTGCCTCCTGATCAAGTGCCTCCTTTTATCTTGCTATTGGGGAAAAGCACATGGCCAGAGTGGCAGCACAGACATCCGGCCCGCTGCTTTAGTGATGTCAGACCTTAATTTTTTTCCCCCTCAAAGAAAGTCATTTCCTTGAGAAACGTAACAAGATGTCATATAACTTTACCGAAAATCAGATTAAGCTCTCCATTTTTCAATTTACACAATATGTTTATAAATTAATGCATTTTTCATTTCACAAAACAATAAAATGTCACCTTTGTTGCATCGCCACTTTCAATGGGCAAGAATGCGCAACGCGGTCTTGGTAAATTGATCATACAAACCTCTAAATCATTTCTTTTTCCACCATTCTAAATTATTTTGTTGGAGAAATAAATGAAACACAGTCTGCTGTCATAATCCAAGGGAAATCACTATAAATTTTGGGGGAAACTAGTTGTAATCGGATGATGGCGATAAGTGGCATTAAAGGATACTTTCTCCCTCCAACAGGATTCTCATAATCGCCAACTTGATTGTGCATGGCTCCATGGTATCTACTCTAGATATAATAAGAGCAAGAATGTGANTAAATAAGTTCAAGTTCAAGTTCAAGTTCAAGTTTATTAGGCACTTGGCCAGTGACAAACATCAATAAGTTTACCAGCATGAAAGAGTCTCAAGCATACTGTGCCCCACGTGATCCACCTTCAGACATTTCATTCATACTCTACTCATTAAATTACAACATACTAATTTCTAAATAGCTTACAGTAAAGTACAGAAGTAACTCAGAGAATAACATACAAATCCAAAAGTAATGTCATTTCAGTTCAAATTAACTGTTACAGTAATATTTTTTTTTGGACACATACCAGTGATACAGTTACAGATACAGATACACCCACACAGACACACACACGTACTCACACACCCACACACACACACATACCCGCACATGCCCACACACATTTTAAACTGCTTTCTACGATCAGGTTGTTGAACCAAACCAGAGAATGTTGAAAAATGTTTTAGATTAGTTTGTTATATTCTTTTATAATGTTATAACACAAGAGTGAAAGTTTGTTTAGTTCCTTCATATTTTCTTCTTTAAACATTTTTGTGAATTTCATCATACTGGGTGTTGTACGTAAGTAGTCAGGTAAATATTTCTTACTAAATTTATGAAAACGTGGACAGTTAACTAGACAATGATATTGGTCCTCGATATCATTGCACACGTGGCATACTCTGTCTTTGTACTCTAATTTTGGTCTGATCCACCTTCCCCTTTCTGTCATTAAGCTGTGCGAACCGATTCTTATTTTTGTAAGTGCATTCCTGAATGATTTATTGGTTATTTTATTGAGGTACAATTCGTAACTGAAGTTTTCTTTTATATGTTTGTATAATCTATTATCGTTGCATTGTTCAACTTGCGCATGCCATTCTTATATACATAGACTGAAGACGATTGGTAAACGTCCTGATAAATGTTCCTTTGTTATTTATTTACTTTTTAATTTACCCATGCATATCCAAATCCAGTCGAAAACAGTAACTGTTTTGTCAATGAAGCCCAGTTAACTGCAGCTGGGTCAGTTTCAGTGAGGGTGTATAGCTCCCTGTAAATGTTTTTAATATGAGTGTTTTCATCTAATTCTTCATCTACTAATTTTAACTAATATTTTATGATATTAATTTTCCGTGATAATAATAAAGGATAGACCCCCAGCTCTCCATAGACAAAACAGTTCAGTACATTTTGTCTAACCCCCAATACCTCTTTAAGAAATTGTAAATGAAATTTTTCAATAGGATCAGCACTACTGAAACCCCATACTTCACTTGCGTAATTAAGAATTGGTGCAACTAAGCTATCAAACAGGTCTATCTGTAGCTGTGGAGATATTTCTGGATTTTTGTTGATGTAAGATTTTAGACCAAACAATGCTCGTCTTCCTTGATCGACTAGGGTTTTAATTCCGTGAGAAAATGACCCACTACTAGAGTAACAGTACATGAAAACATGTCATCTAGATTATAAGACGGGACCTATCGTGGAGTGCATACTTGTATGATTAACTGTAGATATTTAACTTAAGACATGAAATATGTGATTAATAATCTTCATTAAATAATAAAGTAGACTCTACAGTGATCCAAACCACTTTTAAACTATTACAAATTTCAGGTTTACAAAAAATGTCTAACATCTTGTCAAAGATGAAAGTGAAACTCTGAACTCTCTGAGTTTCATTTGATACCACCTTCATGTATTTTTGTAGATTTTCAAGTAAGTCAATTTTTCATGTTTTTTGTTTGTGAAAAAGTCGCTAAAAACACAAGAATTCTTAATCTGACCCAGATAAAAGTTATATGAAAATGACAGGCATCCATTTTCCTTTACGATGGTGCCATTTTCATATTGGCGCTTCCAACAGCCGAATTCAGACGCAACGAAACAAAAACACAGAGCCGAAAAGAAGAAAATATGCTAAAAGTGCCCCCTAATCAAGCTAATACAGGAAATTGTACATTTCCTTCATACAAACAAAACTTATACATATAGACAGATTGAAAATTTCTCTTTTTATTGATATATAACTCATCGTCTACACGATTACAGCGACCGTGGGGAAAATAAGCATTTTCAGTGAAACTTGACGCGCACACGGTCGACACTGGCAGTTTTGAGCTACTATCAGATTTGTTTACAGAATCCGGAAAGATTTCCATATGTGGTAACTCCTACAACTATGGTCAGTCCCATAATTCCGAATAATGTACATTCCCTTCCACCCCAACCCTAACCCTACCCTTAATCCTAACCCCCATCGAGATGGGAGCATCAGTCGAAGTGAGCGTAACTCCTTATCGCCAGTTAAGTTACCACATATATGGAAATCCTCCCCAGAATCTTGCCAGACTTTCAGATTTTAATCAAACACCATTTTCACATCAGATAAACTTTGTTTTGAGTGGCATAAGTCAGTTGCCACCTTGCAGTAATAGATATCTATTGATGTCTCTGTCGATATTCTGCTACCTTCGGCATCGTGCCAATTACCGCCATCCTACTTCCGGACCAATATGCAACGACCATATTGCCACTGGTGCAGATTTTTCCTGTAAGACAGGGTAAAATGGCTTCGCGAAAAGCCATTTTTCTTAGGGGGAAATTGCTCGTAAATTATTGGAAAATAAACTGTGAAATGTCGGATCATTGAATAAAATGTATGGCTTTTTTCTGTTTAATTGTAAACTGATGATAGTTTTTTGGGTTTTTTTGTGTTCATACAGTGAGTAGGGAAATGGGAAAAAATAACATCTTGCTATTGGGGAAAAGCACATGGCCAGAATGGCAGCACAGACATCCGGCCCGCTGCTTTAGCGATGTCAGACCTTAATTTTTTTCCCCCTCAAAGAAAGTCATTTCCTTGAGAAACGTAACAAGAAGATGTCATGTAACTTTACTGAAAATCAGATTAAGCTCTCCATTTTTCAATTTACACAATATGTTTATAAATTATTGCATTTTTCATTTCACAAAACAATAAAATGTCACTGTTGTTGCATCGCCACTTTCAATGGGCAAGAACCTCTAAATCATTTCTTTTTCCACCATTCTAAATTATTTTGTTGGAGAAATAAATGAAACACAGTCTGCTGTCATAATCCAAGGGAAATCACTATAAATTTCGGGGGAAACTAGTTGCAAACAGATGATGGCGATTAGTGGCATTAAAGGATACTTTCTTTCTCCAACAGGATTCTCATAATCGCCAACTTGATTGTGCATGGCTCCATGGTCTCTACTCTAGAAATAATAAGAGCAAGAATGTGAAAATGCATTATGTCTATGATAAGAAAGATCTCAGTTTCTAACTGCTGAAACCTGTGGAGGTTGTCATTACTGCACAGCCATGAGGCATGACGAGTTTTAAATTGCAGTGTTTAGCTGATTATTTGTGTTCGTAGTGTGAATATTTAGACTCTAGGAACTAGGATAATATGCACAGAATGAGTTTTGAATGATACTTTCATTTGTCTTAAATGTGACCTGTGGAATGACAATGTGAATCATCTGTAAATTTGTACTTTTATCATAATTTCTTAGTGCAAGGTTTGCTTCGACAAGGATTGCGCCCATTGTGCGTCAGCCAGCAGAAAAGAACGAATTATAGTAAGTCTTTTTTATTTTTTTAAAATTTTAATACAGTGCCTTTCTGAGATGGTCTTATGCTCGCTATGTTTTTACCTTTAGAAATGAAAGTGTCCAAGTTGTAGTTACATAGGAATAGTTATAGAGATAGTTTGATGCATACCAATTTTGCAGCATTTTTCAGACAGTATTTGCATGTTTTTGACTTTATTGACATCTGACTGATGGAATTTTATACTTTTCACTTCACAGCATATTTCATGACGCTGTTGGTCTGCTTTGTGTACATCATTTTGCTTTAAAATGTTGAAGAAGTGTCCAGATTTCCACAGTATTATATTCTAGCAACATGTTACCTTATTTTATTGGGGGAATGATGTCTGGCCAGTATCATTGCTCGGTACTCGTGCTGAATTCAGTTTTGCGATTTAAGATTTTTACAATTATTACTAAAACCAGAATTTGTACTTTCCATAAATTTCAGTTCACGTTGGTCAGAAGCAACAGAGTCTAGAATGGGCCCCCATCATGGACAGAGCTGCCACATCTGTGTTCTGGAATGAACTTCTTAAAGGTAAAGTAACCCTGCACGATGTGCTTAAAGGTAAAATAAATAACCATGAATGATGTAAAGTGAAGGAGCATCATAGATGCCTTCTGACTAGGTTGGAGGGCAAGTGCTCTTGATCAAATGGCAAGTATCAAATCAGGAAGGTAGAAAATGTCCTGGTATGTTTGACCTATTTGTCATGGTTAGTGATAGCAAGGTCATGACAAGGCTGCTAATCAGATATAGGGGACACAAGGCAAGGAAAATGGACACAACCACTCACACTGTAATTGTACACTAATCCTCACGCTGTACTTTTCATTTAATCACATCAACCTTCTGTCCTGTGATCATTTGATGGTATTTTGATTACACCCAGCGTCTTTTTCCTTTTGAGGGGCAGGAGGTGCGAGTACTGTTTTTGGTTTGTATTTTCTTGCATGTTCTATGTTTGAACACAGGATTTCTGTATTGCCTCATTCATTAGCCGTTACTAATGGGGTTTCAAAATTTGTTTAATGTTTTCAGGGATAGGAATCTGCATGGCCATGGTACTGAGGGAACCAGCTACAATCAACTATCCCTTTGAGAAGGGTCCACTCAGCCCTCGGTTCCGTGGCGAGCATGCATTGCGTCGCTACCCCTCTGGTGAAGAAAGGTGCATTGCCTGTAAACTGTGTGAGGCCATCTGCCCTGCCCAGGTAAGACTGTGAATTATGAACAATAGTATATGATGGAGGTAGGCAAAATGGACCATGTGTCAGTACTGATAAATGAGAATTGTAGTAGCCCTTCCCCACTACAAAAATATGTATAGATATGGCAGGTTTCACAAAAGTTGGGACCCAAAGTTCCCTAGCCAGGTTGAAGTTACACATCATCAAAACATGTCATATTATATATCAGATAAAAGCTTGGGATCTAAGCAGTCAGAATTTGATGATGGGAGAGATAGCACAGCCCCACAGATCGTATAAATGGCTTCCAAAGATTGATCGAAATTTCAGGCAAATTGTTGTAGAAAAATGTGTTAAGGTGCTAAATATAGGTTGTTGAAGGAATAGTTTTTTTTTTGTACTCAGAAGAAGCAGAAAAGCAAAATGTGAAATTATTTAGCACAGTCCCAATGAAAATTAAATACCTCTGCAATATTTAAAGAAAATATAGCACAGGAGATGTAATATTGTGATTTGTTTATAATTAGCAAAAGAATTATGACTTGTCTTTCTTACCCTCATTTATAAAGTTATTTACCTTGATCACTATACCTTTTGCTACCTTCTTGTTTGTTTGTTTCCTGTTATATGATGTATCATTTGTGTTGTAAACTGCATTTTATGTTAACAGTTAGGTCTTGATAGTTTAGACTAAACCTATCCTTGCCCTTTCCGAATCGTACACATCGGTTCAATGTGTTTATGTTGGCCAACAACATCAGAGGTAAACACTTTGAGATGCTTAAAACGTTCCTAAAACATAATGAATACAATGAAAACCTCCGTAAACTTTCAGCACAGATAATATCAATTGAAGTGAACCAGACAGTGACCCGAGATTTTCGATAACGGTGCCCCAAAGGCAATTTTTCCACTGCTGCTCATATTCCAGTGAAGATATATCATGCGACACAAAAAAAATAGTTCAGAAAGAAAAAACAGAAAAAAGAAGAGTGCTGAACTTACCATGGTCATTACCTCGATGTCGATCGATAATTCCAGTGCTGTGGTATGCCCCGCAGCGTGCCCGTTAACGTTGATAATCAAAAATGCCTGAAGGCGAAGGATGTGACCACATCATCCGATCGGAGCACATGATTTTTATTTCCGATTTTACACGATTCCGAGGCTGAAATATTGATGAAATTAATTTTTATTATATTTATTTTAAGTGTTTTTTTTTTCTATTATTTCTAACTATAAAACACCATAGTAAGTTGATTATTGTGGATTTAATGTGAAAATTGTAATTGATAATTTCGGGACCGATTGGTTGCATAATAATGCCATCTCTTTGTTTATCCCCTCAGACAATGCCATTGTTTAATACAGCCTGTTTATGGCTGTATTGCCTTGGCCAATCATTGACCCAGTTATCTGTAGCAAAATAGGCCATGTATTTAATCTCGTTTGTCATATTTAGCTCATAGTGGGGCATGCCCCCAGGCTAGGGAAATTACATGTCCGTTTTCTGCAGCTTCGCAGGATAAAAATCCAAATAATAACCATATGAAACAACACAGAAACACAAGTTTGGTTTTTTTATATCTTTTCTTCATCATACAAATATTTAAAGAAACAAACAGATTTCAAAATAAGTGTATTTTGAATGAATAGGGCCAGCTTCCTTTTAGAGTTATCTCTGGTAACCACTTTCGTGAAACCTGCCACCGTACATTTTTTTTTTTCTCTTCTGATTTTGTCCTTGAATCAAATAAAATAAAATTAAACCATTCACTCCTATGAAAAAAGAAATCACTTTTTCCCTTTTCAGCTACTGATGCTGTCTACTGCTCATATGACCAGCAATGGCACACCTGGCTGCATGACATAATCTTTTCGGCTACGCTTGGAATTAATCCTTTATCAACCAGACTCATTTTACTGTCCATGATAGGAGGACACTGTGATACATGCATGTGGACACTTGTATGTGTAAACCCATTCCTCCATTACAGGCATCACCTTCATTGAAGTCCTTCAGTGAAATTGCTCTATGTTAAGAGGAATACATATCAATAATCATTATTTTCTTTTGTGTGGCTGTATCAAGAAGCATGACAGATCCATTGAATGTTGTTTGTTTTTTTTTTTAACTACTTCCAGGCAATCACAATTGAGGCAGAACCCAGATCAGATGGAAGTCGCCGAACAACCCGCTATGACATAGACATGACAAAGTGTATTTACTGTGGTTTCTGTCAGGAGGCCTGTCCTGTGGATGCTATTGTGGAGGTAAGTGCAGTATCTCCTGTTTTGGCACACTGAAAGATCATTGGTGTGCTATGAGACAGGAGATGAGGAGAGTAGGAGACAGAATAAGTAGGCTGGTGAAAAAAGTACAACTGAAGGGAAATAGACTAAAATGATCAAAGAGATATATATGGCCGAACTGCATGTGGTGCTTGACAGGCTAGCACACAACAACTTCTTTGGAGGGTTTTTAGGCTGGGCAGCAATAGGTTCATTGTACTGTCTATCATTAAGACTCCTTCAAATGTGATGGAAGAATATAAAGCCCCCATCAAGTCTCGAGTTTTTGTGAGCACAGTTTGGAAACTTCAAGACCATACCTCATACCCTGAAAGAATTGGTCTCACAGCATCAGCATTTGATTTCCTGACCACTGTCAGCTTGATATCACTGTACACTTTCCATGACTGATATTACACCACACCATTTTCTTGCAGGGCCCAAACTTTGAGTACTCGACAGAAACACGTGAGGAACTACTGTACAACAAAGAAAAACTTCTCAGCAATGGAGACAAATGGGAGCCAGAGATTGCTGCAAACTTACAGGCAGATTATCTCTACAGATAAATCTGATCTCTTAATCTCTTCTGTATTTATGTTGTACATAATGTGCATGTTTTGTTTGAAGTTTTGACATACATGTGCTGAGAAAGGGGCTCAAATGAATGAAGAATGTTTTGAGTAAGAGAATTTGCATTTTCTCAAACAGTTTGTCTTAGCATTCGACACTATTTCTTGGTGACTGATCATCTGACCTGATCAGTGAATCTGTGTGAGGATAAGAACACCATTGCACGATATCAGAGATATTTGACATGGATTCTTGTTCTCATTTTAAAGACCTGTGCTTGTAAGAATGTTGTTTCAAGATATGTGAATATTCTGATGGTACAGACACCACTAACACACCAGTTTCTACATTATCATTAAAGTCTTATCAGTAACCTGATTCTTTCCTAGGAGTTCAGAATAGTTCAGGTAGGAAATCATGTTCATGGCATAGTTGTGATATTATTTTAAAAAGAAAAATTATTAAAAAATCTTCTGAACATTTAAAGTTGTTTGTTGCATTTTAAACCCCATTTTGCATATGTACCTATGTTCATAAATACATATTTCCAAGATTTGTTACCCTCAAAAGTTGATTTAACTGCAATAAATTTCGGAAATTTAGGACAACTTGGAGTACCACTGTTTGTGAATGTAAACAACTTATTTCTCAGATAGAACAAGAAAGTTCAGAAAGTGCAGAGGAACAGTTAAACTCTTGTCAAGTAAAAAATGTCCATCATTCACAAGGAAAAATAAATCTTGCATAGGGTAATATCGGTCAGGTGGAGTACCCTGACTTATCATATTGGAAGATTTAGCTGTCCTTGATGCATCTGAACAAATGCAAAATCATATGATCAGAGAAATGATCGCTAGCACTGGTACCAAATGCTTAAAGAATGCCATTTTTGTTGCCCTCTTTTAGAGATTTGCCTCTCCGCATATTTGAATGGCAAGAAAATGAAACACTTAACACTAACTGATACCTTTATCGAAAATACGAAAACATCATCAAATGAATCTCAAATGAAGGAGTTTTCAAGTCAACACAAATAGCCTCAGGCATAATTTATCACAGTACTATAGACTTTATTGACTGTTGACTTTCAGCACTAAACTACAGATGTCAAGTCACTGGCTGTTTATTACAAAACAGCAACAGACAGAGCAGCCATTTCTTTTTTTATGTTCTGAAGCCTGACTTTAAAAGAAACAGAGATTCTGAAACTGACTGGAGAATAGAGGTAACCATAAGTTGCATTTATCAAACCCTGTGTCTGATCTTATCAAAGGGTATTCAAGCATCAGGGGAAAAAAAGAAAATTCCGCATGTTTAGTGTTTAATGTATACTCGGACATGCTAAATTTGAAGTTCACTGGACCTGCTAAACGGTTTTGGATTACATATGTCTGGAATTATCCAAAGAAGATGAATGGCAAAGTGAAAGGCAACTAATACTCTGTACATGTATCATGAAGATTACATTGCAACTGATTAGGATCTAATAATGGATAACAAAACTTCAAGTTGAGTAAGTCAGGGATGGACATCGTTTGCACGAGTGATGATTTATCACAGCTGTAAGTGTAAGTGAATCTGTGCCTTGACAAATAAGAAAAGAATGGAGTGGAGTCGTAGGGGATTCAGAAATGCTTCGTATTAAGAGTGGTTTTCATATTATTGCAATCACATATGGTAAAGGGATGATAAATTACTGGGACTGGCAAAACATTTTGTAATATCATTACTGTACTTTCATATAAAGTGTTTTGATACTTAACATATTCAAGTTTTATTGTGGTAGGGTGACAAAAGGTGATGCATCAGATGAGGGAGTAGTTGTCATGAGCCCAGCAAGCATAACTTATTATGACTCTGAGATCTTGAAGCAAGAATAATGACAGCAGTTAAATTGAGAGTTTATAAATTATAAAGATACTAATAATAAAGCAAAACAGCTTTAACACAAAACTGCAAAACACAATCAGCTAAAAGTTTCTTTAATCAAAATCAGAGAAATTTATGTATTTTGTTAAAATTTTGCGCATTTCAGCGCATATATCAAGATAAAGAACTACAGAAAGACATTCTTTTCATGGATAATACTTCATACAAGGTCATAGTGCATGCATACTATTTTTTTTGCCAGTGTGAATTGTCATCTTGCGCTCTATGGAACACTGATACATTTTTCCACCATTTTAGCGCCACTCCATGTAACACTAAACCCCAGTCTTCAGCTTGGAGGGAGGGTTCTGGAGATGAAGTTCTAAACTACTGAAAAAATGGTCGATATTAACATTTATAATTGGATCCAGGCTGTCCGAAATAGGGAAAAAATGTCAAAAAAATTTGATATTTTCTCATGGCCACCATGACAGCACCGCTATCTTGAATTACTGCATTGGAAAAATGGTTATTTTCAAAACCCTAAGGCTCCAACATTTTCAACAAAACAATCTGAAATTTGGAATAAATTATTCATTTCAATTTCTGTTGAACAAACATATGCATCTGGTTTTTTTATATATGTAGTGGGTAGTCAGCTATAGGCTTTTGAAATGGACATGTAGAAAATATTGATTTTTCCTCAATTTTTCACCCAAAACGCGTATTTTCTGAACAAACCAATAAAATCACAGGAAAAACCGATGCATACTGTATTTTACATGGTTCAAGGAAGATGGATACCAATTTTCAAATCAATCGGTCGAGTAGTTACAAAGCCTTAGGAAAAAGGGTGTTTAGAAAAGAGTTTTCGAGAAAATCGCGTTTGAAATTTATAGTGTTTTTTGTTTTACACGTTCTGATGACAAATTGTGGTCTAAATGCTTCAAAATTGTCCTGCGCGATAGGCTGGCCCTCCCTCTCCAGCCTCCTTCTCTTGTCTGGCCTTTTCTCTTACTTCCGCACCTATATATTCTATTTTTGTGTCTATAAAGGCCCCACAAATGTGAGTGATGTTGACCAGTTGAGTGCTGTTTGGGTATCATTTTCTGGTGACCCTCCTTCAGGAATAGGGTCATTTAGAGGGGAAAGGGGTCGTTACAGGCTATCTAATGGGTAAAATCATAAGCAGAAATGGTTGAACTTGACAAAAATGGAATAATCACAAATCTGTATTTTTATCTAAATCTTTCAAATTTTGGATAGTAAATACTATAGTCTGTCAGTTTTGATTCTGGACCACTTTGTTGCTAATTTTCTTATAAACAACAGTGTTTTTTGTGCGCATAATTGAATTTCCTAATTTAAGCCCCATAAACTTCTGTGAAAGTTCAGTTTCATCAACATTACAAATTTACAGTATGAAAAATCTGGGTCAAGTGAGCATGAAATCCCCCAGGCATATTTGTGGTCAATAAGAATGACAGGTCCGTGCCACATGTTAAACAAACTTTCACAGTTGAAACAAACAGACTCTCAAAACATTTTTTTTCCATATTGTAATCGACGAGTCAAGTCAATATTTATTTTTTTAGAAATATTTTTACAAAACTAAATGCTCCGACTCTAACAACAGAAACAAAACAAGAATACTGCTGTAACAAAGAGCTATATGTATATTCAATTAGAATGACTTGATTGTTTTCAAAACAGTTTTGGCAAGGATTAACTCTTTTGTTAACATGTTACAAGACATTAGAAGCAGTGATTAATTGAAAATTTTTAATTTTAAGAAAGTCTCCCCAAATGATGTCCAGTACTCCGAACTACTGCTCTCCCTTACATTATGTGGTCACTCTGATTATTAATTACAAGTCTACGACTGAATATGAGCAAAATATACCTGTGCCCATATTCAAAATAATACTGGCAATGAAAATGTGGGGATTATACCCTTAATGTGATGGTGATTACACTCTGAAGATTTGTATTATTACAAATTTATTGTAGCTACATGGGAAGGATTTCTTCTGCTATGGGCCAGCAGCTGAGTATGTTTAATTTTGCTACTCCCCTTCTTCAGTGACCTTTTGTACAGTCAGCTTTAAGAGCCCTTATACTTGCATGCATGGG
>JAWQUT010000350.1:724410-742953 GCA_033807755.1 Ellobium chinense | reverse complement strand
GGGGGGGGGGGGGAGACGACTGATTCCTTACAAGTTAAGAGAGACTAGAGTGTAATCAATAACAACAAAAATTGATGGAAAGGAATTTAGAAATGCCTCTTAAAAGGCATATTTTTTAAAAGAATGCCACTTTCATTTCATAAATAGCATGATATATATATAACAAGGTGTAGGGATTTGTATTAAGTTGTCATTTTTCATAATGAGTGTATACAAAATATCACAGCAGATAAATAATTGTTCAACAATGTGTTGGTTGACATCTGTGTGGAAAGTTCTCACTTACAATCCCACCATTCTTGAGTCAAATTTCTCTGAAATGGTGATTCTTGATTACCCTCACAATACATGAACATATGCTGCACACAGAACAAGAAAACCTTTTATTTAGTGAATAGGACTGTTGTTACATTTACTGAAGATATGGTAACCATATGAGGTTTGAAAATCAGCCGTCATAAGATCTGGGTATAACTATCCCCTGGTACCAATATAGGGTATAGGAGTATAGGACATAATGCTGTAATCATCAGTTTGCTTCCACAAATTCTGATTAACTGTAGGATGACAATTAAGAATGTTAGCTGATTGCAAAGCTATTGTATCACTTCTCCAGAACAGAATCCGTGCTACTATGACATGCCACTAGCCTTTACCAATAATAAACTGACATCAAATGACATGGCCACTCCTATTTGTACACTTAACTGCATGATGACCATCAACAACACTGTCATCCCTGAATGGTCACTTGCGTGATGCTGTCAACTGTAGAATGGTGGTAGCAAAGGCACAGCAAACCCAACCCTAATTCCTATGCTGATGTACAGCTAGTCACCCAAAAGGACACTGTGACTTCTGTCATTTTCAGTAAGCTGTAGGATGACAACATCACTGAGGATAGTAAATTACAAGATAACACAATGGCGAACAATAGTCACTTCTGGAATGGTGGTATCATTAAAGGACAGTAGTGGCTCACTGCAGTTATTGTGTCAGTTAACAGAATCATAGGGCACAGCCAGTTGTATATTGTAGTCGTATGCTTCTGGTTCACTGTACGATGAGAGGCAGATATCTGGGATTCCTTGTGTCTGTTGGTTGGCCAAAAAGTCATAGACTTGAAGTGTTCCTCTGTGCCTGAAATGAATACATCATTACTTTATTTCACCTTTCATCTACATATTTCAATCTCCTGACACTATGACTATGGTATCCACAAGTGTGTACTATTTCACTTTTTTTTTCAGCCTTTTCAAACAAGCTTACTGAAAGACTTGGCTAACACTGAAATTGAGCCAGTCATGAAGATTGGCATGAAGGATACATTACAGTGAGATTAAAAACTATTAAATCACAAATGTGATCAGACCCTTCAGAGTCTGGAGATTCTGGCTCAGTATTTTGCAAGACCCTCTGTTTCAGCTGATCTTAATGAACAAATAATTTTGGGGGTGACAGAAAAAAAAAAAACACAAAAGAAATACAGTCGAGTCCATGTATGTCAAAATCGGATTCCTCCAATTACTTATTACTGTAGTCGAAAGAAAAAGAAATAATAGTTTTTTTTCCTTCTTTGCGTCTATTAATTATCCTTGCATAAGACGAAGTAAGTAATGCCCATTTCTGATTAGTCCAACTGCCCAGCGCTGCCACGGAGGCAAAATCACCTCCTGGCGTCCTCCCCGCGTGGTACCAAACACCGCCGACGGCTTGAAAAACAAACGAGACGGTGCCGCAGATAGAGAGAGGCAATAAAACTGGACACTGCGAGTGCCATTAACTACTGTATTAACCGCAGCACAATAAGTAGGGCGTGTGTATTACACCACCGCTGATAAGACAGTAGGGGGAAGAGGATGCGGCAGGGCTCGGCGCTACTGAAAAATCGATCGATAATTAAACATCTTGGCAACAGTGTATACTGTATACAACGCATCAGGCCCCTTGCGCTGTGACGGTAAATAAACAAGAGGCTGCCCTCGTGACCTCCCTAGAGTGCTCGCTCGCTCGCGTACGACTGACTCATCTTTATCATTTTCAACTTGAATTTGTCCTCTAAATAATGGCTTCCTCTAATCCTGTAAAGAGAAACCTCAAGACTCTTTCCATTGAGTCGAATATTAACATGCTCCAGGAAATCGACAGAGATGCAATGTTGAAGAATGTCATAGCTGAGAAGTATGGCGTTCCCGCTAGCACGCTTTCTACGATCTTGAAAGACCGGGAACAAGTGGAAAAAGCGGCGGCCTTTTCATCTATTAAGCTACTACTCAGAGCGATTTCTTATAAAAAGAAATAATCCCATTTAAAATACTTCCCCAATATGCCATCTTTAGGTACATCCCCTGTTGAATTCCCTCGTGACCTCCCCAGGGTGCTCGCTCGCTCGCTCGCATACGGTTGACTCGCCTGGGAAATCGTTAGTCGAATTCTGATTTCTCCAACTCATTGGGGTGGTCCCAGCGAATTGGAGTTAAGCGGACTCGACTGTATTCTTCCTAAGTTTAAAATAAAAAGCTTTGAAAAACAGAGGTTGTACAAGGTTTAAGAAGACAATTCCTCACAGCCTGTGTTACTCGAAAATTGTTTGATCACATTACAGTTCAACTTACTAAAGATTGCAAAATGTCACAATGGGTAAAAGACCTATCTATCTCAGTCAAATTGTGGCAAATTTAATTTACCTTAAAGATGACACAGTTTCAAACTCATCAGCCTCAGGAAACTTTTGGTATGGCACATTTCCAATAATGAGCAAGCGCTCATCAAAATGACAATACTGCACAGGATGTCTGAAATGGATATGAGAAATTGATCTAAGAACAAAAAGAGGTAACAGGTGCATAAAATATCTAATGTTATACAGTCGAGCACGGAAAACTCGAATTTCTCCGGGATCGAAAAAAGTGTTCGAGATTTCCGTGACGGCAATACTTTCACAATTACCATGGACTAGAGGGACTGGCAAGGGGAGATAACCACACGACACTAATCTGCTCTGATATTAACATAATTAGAATTATCTCCCTTCCCTGTTTCCGACGTTTCACATTAAATTATGACAAAAAAATATACAAACAACTTTAGAAATTCAAATGAGAAGAAATTCTATAACAGATTTAATCCAAGTTATCTGAATTTAATGAACAGAAGACGAAAATCACCTGATTTCATTTTCTACAGAAAAAGTCTTTGATCGATGTCTGCCTCGAACTATCGTCCCGCCATGTCACTATGTGCGCATCGCGTCATGTTTGACGCAGTTTATCGCAGCGTGTGTTGACCTAGTCCACCACCCGCCAGGTCACTCGGCATGCTCAATCACTACACCACCCCCCTCCCACTGATTCAATAGAGCCACACAAAGCATTGTCTTGATCCCTTGCCCATCACTACGGCACTCCCGCACACCTTCACTTACCACCAACAGCCTGGGACGAGCAACACCAGACAAAGAAAGGCTTTATCGGTCATTTCACCGCTTTGAGATCGGGTAGAAGAAATGCTTGTTGAGAGTTCGAGAAAATCGTATTAATAATACAAAGACAATAGAGGCATTTAAAAGGGAAGGATAACAGCGTTCGATATTTCCGTGAATTCGAGATTAGTGTGTTCGAGTTTTCTGTGCTCAACCGTATGTATCTTTTACACAGGCATCTTATCAGTGTGTCACTCCTTGTCCCCATGCACTGATTTTTCCCTTTTTTTATCTCTGCACAGGGTATACTTAATTGACATAATTGCAGTTCAAGTTCCACTGAGCCTTCTCTATCTATCCTGTTTATGACTGTGTAACATATGCTATGTTGATGTATGCCAATCAGATGACAACAGGCTCTGTGGCAAATGGGGCTGTCAAGTACATGAGCTGAAAACTTATCAGAAATGCAACACAGACTTATAATTTCCAAACAAGGAAGAAAATCTTCTCACCTGTTGTGAATATCCCACAGCTTTCTGCCCATCCTCTGGTCCCACACGTCCACAAATCCACCCTCATCCCCTGACACCACCTTCCAGTTATCCATCTCTACAGACATGACCTTGGCAACATGACCTACAAGGGTCATGGTGGGGAATGAGCCAACTCTCAGATCATATAGGCGAATTCTGGAGACAACCAATATCAAATAAATATTATCATAATTTGTCATGAATCATCCCTAGAACAAGAGATACAAGAAGAGTCTGTATTCATTCTCAATACCATACAATTTTTTGAAATAGCAGCTTAAAGGCATTATGCCCAGATAGACCTTTACACCAGTATAGTATGTCAAAAAACCAGCAAGTTGTCAACAAAAATTTCAATAATCAGCAAAACACCTAGTTTTGAACAAACTGCAAACCACTATAAAGTTGTCACATTACATCCTACTGCATAATGTATAACTTCAAATCCACATACACCCAGACAGCCTCTCATTAGCTTTTGGATGACGATTTTAATGTCTTGATTATTTGATTACGTTCCCACAAGTGATCACAGATGAACAGCTTTCTGCCATGCCTTTTGCGATGTAAGTTTGCAGAATATGGAACTGCCAATTCCAATTTCACAATATGAGCTGATTAAGAATTATTTCAACTGACTTAGTTCTCTCTTACAATTACATTCTATACAGCATAGTCTATCAGTTAGCAGATAATCACTCCACATGTCCAGATAATCACTTCACAAGTCCTACAAATTTCATTTCCTATGCCTGAAGTGGTCAAAATGAAATTCAAGAAACAAGACAAGCTCAGTCATATAATCAATGCTTCATATTACAGGAATCCCCATTAGTTTTCTGAGCTGCCTACCACCCTTTGTGGTCAGCTTTATACAAATGTGATATGATTATCACTGTGTGATTACTTCTTAGGAGACCCTTAGAATTTGTCACATTACATATCATCTAGTTGAGGAATACAGTCAAAGTAATATTCTCCTCACTTTCTGTCCCCACTACCAGTGACCAGCTGATCTGTGAGAGAGTCTGGCATATGGATGCTGGAGATAAGCCATGTGTGGCCAGTCAGTGTGGCTGTCAGATGGTTGCGGCTAACATCATAGATGTTGACCTGAGTTAGAAAACACAGAGGATATGCGAGTTAGGGCAGGCGCATAACAAAATTATTCAGATTTACGTGGAACCAAATGTATCATAATCACAGCACACCAGATACTTAAGCATGGGCTCTCATGCATACAAATCATCACCAAGAACTGCAATAATTATAATCATATTGACTGAACTTAGCTGTGCACAAACAATGCCCACAAGCTATGCCCATTCACTCTTTCAGTGCTCAGTATATGCTGTCTGGTCAATTTAAAAGCCAATGCAAAATTGCAACAGAATCCTCTTCTTGAGTTAAGGAAAACACATTTTCATTAGACATATTTTCTCCACTGCTAACAATTATATCATTCTGATGATGAAGAAACAGGCAAAAGAACAAAGCAACATTTTTACTAGCAGACAAAAGGTTGGGTTTTTGGAAAAGGACTATTACCTTGACTTGAGTTGAAGGTCCAGTATACAGATTGAAGCCAACAGCCACCTGCTCAGTGCAAGCTCGAAAATTAACACAAGTGATGGGAGCCCAAATAATATTGTGGACCTGAAATGGACAGAAAATAATACTCACAACAGTTCATGAAGACAGCGCTTAGGTTTCTATACCAGACTGATTCCATGATGTCATGGCTTTGGAATAGCAGACACCCAAAATACAGCTATATTCACATCATTTCCTCTTTCTCTCTGTCTCTCTCTTTTTCTCTCACTCACTTTCCCTCTCTTCGCATAAACAGGAGAGCCTTGACAAAAACAAAGCAATGAAGCTGACAATTTTGAGTTTCTAAGCCAATAAATTTGTTCCAAGTTTTAATGTAATGATTTATTTTCAACAACAGAATAAGAGAAACAACAATAACAATGCCAAGAATTGACTCACCTCAACCAGGCTTTGCTCATCAGAGTTACTTGGTCTTAAAGCCCAAGTGGACGGAAGATCCACTCTTTTCAGATGGACAGAATTGTGACAGGTAATGAGGAGGCGGGGCTGCTTGCTTGACAAACAACTGCTAAACCAGTTCAGTTGATTAACCTGTAGAGAAAAACATAAACAGTAAATATCCCATGAATATCTCCTTTTATGTACAAATAAACACACTTTTAATCTAAATCATGTAACATCATAAATTTGAATACAATTTTCATAACGCAGTCCACAGAAATTTCACAAAATATAAGACTACCACTCCCAACATATTATTTCCATAAATTATTTCAATTTCCAAAAAATTACTGGCACATCATGACTATGCAACAGGTGTTGCTCAAACATAAACAAGAATATGCTAATTGTTCTACAGTGTTTGGTAACATGGTTGGATAGCAATACACTTACAATAACAAAATACTACTGACAACAAACACCTCTATCCAAGAGAAAATATTTCATTACCGCTGCATGCATATCAAAGTCACTGAGTGACTCTCCACACATCTCTCCCACATTGGCAATCTGTACACGTGTGCCCTGACAAGCAGTGACTAGTGAACATGTATGGCTAAGATCCTGTGTTGACAAACTAGCTATGTCTGGATTGCGGAAGCTGAAGGTGTGAATAGGCTCAGTGCTGGCATCATTGCGCCATACATCCACAAACCCTATAGAAAGACATACATGTACATCAGATCTGGTTATTTTAGATGGACTTCCAATGGCAAACTGACTGCCACCATAAAATGCATGAAGTGCTGACTGATATGTCTGTGATTTGTGAATGTTGCTGTCTATGGTGTGGCAAAATTTATCAGTGAATTAAATGGAAAGACCCTTCTAAAGGAGAATAGAATATTGCATGACGACACCATGTTCTCTTTCTCTACAACCTCTGGAAAATCTGCAGACCATTACAATCATAAAGTAGTATAAATAGCATAGTAACTTTTATGAAATGGACTGACTGTTCTTCTGCCAAGGCAACAAAGGGATTGAATGGAGCAAAATCCTCTCTATTTTCGTGAAATGACTTGTCAAGTCCATGCGAAGATGTGTGAAGAGATTAAAATTTTTCAATCAGTTATACCCAGAAAAGTACAGTATTCTACCAAAATAAGTCTGCATGTATGTGTGTAGTCAAGGCGAGCAAATCACAGGTCACCCAATAAGTGCTGAGAAAGTATAAATGGATGGAAAATGGCATATATGCCCATATCATAATTCGCAGCAGATACCAGTTTTCATAACAGTAGCTGGAGGTCATTTTTTTGCCCTTGCAACCTATGCAATAATAATCACTTTCAATTCTTGGTCATCAGTGCACAAACAGCCAAGGCGAGGCAATCAAAAAATCAAGCAAGTACGTAATGGAAGTCATTTAAGCTGAAACTGTATAAGCCACACATACACAAAAAAATTCAGGAAAATCATCCGAACAACCTTAAACTGAAAAATTCTTTATTCAGTTATCCAGTTCTCAGTAAAATCACCACACAAAATGATTCTTGATAACCCACGGCATCTACATACACCCCAATGCATTTGAAATATTAAGATAGTGGTCTGTGGTGCATAAACCTACATGTCTCCTTCACACAAAGAAACTGTGAGGAAGAAACAAGCAATTTCTCAAGTATTCATGCATCTGTAATGCTTAAATGCTTAACTGATGGAACAGAACTACATGTCAAAAGGCACTGGTGACAAACCCAAGACGTGTCTATTTTTTAAGAACTTATAACATTAACACTTTGTTTCAACCAAAAATCATATGAACACTAAAAGAATATGCCTACCTTGATAAATACATACTATCTGTTGATAAATACATGTTTGATTCTGTAATGAACAAAATGGAATTCAAAAGCTTTTACCATGTCTGAAGGACGCTGCTGTGACGAAGGCTGTTGATGAAACATGCTTTATCTCATTGTGAATCCTTCCAAGCTCTTCTGCTGCTTCATCCAGAACAAGAGCTGTGTTACTTGCGTTAAATGTGCAGACATCACCAGTTTGGGTGTCCCATGAACGAACATTACAACTTGTGTACCTAAAATACAAGACAGTGAAGTGAACCTATAGCATGCGAACACATTTTAGATTGGAAACAAAATGGACAACATAAACCAATGGTCAACAGCTTGTTCAGGCAAACAAAGCTGAGTGATTTAAGCAATCTTATTCACAAATTTCTTCATCAGTTGTAGGTCTTTCATCTCTTGAGGTCTGTATTGTGTGTTGTGTATGAAACTATGAATTCATGTTCTAACTAGGGGGGTTACCAGTGGAACTTACACCTTCATAAAGGAATTGAAGCAGACAAATAATGTCTGTGACTATTCAGAGTAGGATGGGGGAGGTGGAGTAGATATGTGAATGTGAGCCATGAGTCTGTCTACTTACCCTGCTACTATATTTGAACCATGTGAATGCACGGCACACAGCACACCCCCTCTTGCAAAGTTGAGATGATATGGTTTGCCTATCCTGGCCTGGAGAAGAGAAATGTTATCAAATATCTACACATGTAAACATTCCAGATGCACTATGACTGAATGCAACAATGAAATCTAGGCTTGGTGACATTGAAAGAAAAGCAATGCAATGGAACTCAGGAATAAAGAGAGTGGGTAAACTTCTTGAAAATTTCATTTTACAAATATCTGCCATTATAGCTTTTCATCTGACAGTATCCTGAGGATGTGCAAATTTAGTTATATCAAACTGCAGTAGCGTTGGCATTTTGCTCTAGTATTTGCCATCCTCGAACGGTTCTCTGCCTTTCATTTTTTCCTTCTTATTTTGTAATCATCGTTGCTGATGAGGGTTTATGTACTAAAACAATCAACGCATTGTTTCATTTTGTAAAGCTTAGCATCTCTACTGTTCTTATACCTTGCTCTCTACCTTTATAGCAGTCTTCATAGTTTCCTTTATATGAAGCTTCTCACCTGTAGGAGTTATGAGGCGGTCACAGCTACAGGTACTTTTGTACCATTAACAATACAGCATAAACAAAATATTTTCATGTTCCCACCTGTAACATGTTAATCATAGAAATGCCTATATCTGATGTCTAAACTCACCTTCCAATTTGCATTCAGTAACTGCTTTTGCTCAATATGTCTTCTGACCCTGCCCTTCCAGTCCTGCTCTTCACTCACATGGACTTCTGTGTCATAGCCAAGCTTGTGGCTGATCTCTGCCCAAAGGAGTTCATCGTTGGCCAAACTTCTCCAGCTGTGACTCACCTACAAAATATGAGTGTTACGGTCTTACAAATTGGATAGTTTCAGCTGCAGGGCAATTCCAGCTCACATCGTTACACTAATTTCTGAAAAGCTCTGGCATTTCAGTAGCCAGTTCCAGTCTGTTAGAGACAGCCAAAACTAACTGTTGTAAAATCAAAGCTTTCCAAAAATTAGTATAACTGATGTGGAATTCTGCTGTGCCCTCTTTTCAGTCATGCAGTCTGCTGCATCACAATTTTCACTCAGATTCCACATGGCCAGAGCCTTTAAGATCTCAAAGACTGATGTGAGAAGGGATTACCAACATATACAGTTTTCTAGCTTGGTTTGCCTTCTACTTCATCTAAACAGCTTGAAGCTTATCGAAAAATTCCTGCAACGCATTAAAATTTACCCATTATATGACATGAAAAATACAGAACAAATCATTAAGGTTAGAATGGATGTGCTATCTCCTAATTTCTAATCCTGTCATCAGATTGTCTGAGAATTCATACACAGATACGAGGGGGTACCCAATAGTTCCCGGAATTGTGTTGTAAAAAATTTATTTTTCAAGCTAGACTTCTCAAACTTTAGTCCCCTTCAAAGTACTCTCCATGAGACTCAATGCACTTGTCCCAACGTTTGGACCAGGCCTGGAAGCAATTCCGGTAGTCATCCAAAGTGACGTCTTGTAGGGCTTCTTCCGTTGCTTCCTGGATTTGCTCAATCCCCTCACATCTCATCCCTTTCAGCTTTAATTTCATTTTGGGGAACAAAAAAAAAAGTCACACAGAGCAAGATCTGGTGAGTATGGAGGGTGGGAAGCAACAACCATGTTGTTTTTGGCGCAGAACTGCCTGACAAAGCATTGTGAGCGGGGGTGTTGTCCTGATGCAAAAGCCATTTCTTGGTGCGCCACTTGTCTGGACGTTTGCGCCTGATGATTTCTCGTAGACGTCACAGCACTTCCATGTAGAACCACTGGTTTACAGTCTGTCCTTGTGGAACGTACTCTATGTGAACAACTCCCTCAATGTCAAAAAACAGGATCAACATGGTCTTGATGTTGGACTTGACCTGACGTGCTTTCTTGGGTCTCGAAGATGCTGGTGACTTCCACTGACTTGACTGCTGCTTTGTTCCAGGATCATAGCCATAAATCCATGTCTCATCACCAGTGATAATTGTTGATAGAAAATCTGGAGCCTGTTCAAGCTGTTCCTTCATGTCTTGACAACAAGTGACACGATTTTCATTCTGCACTTCGGTGAGAAGACGGGAAACGAATTTTGCAGAGATGCGCCTCATGCCCAAATCGTCATTAAAACACGTTGTACTGAGCTCCATGAAACGCCGGTAGCTTGAACAAGCTCATCAATTGTTCGTCGACGATCTTGGTCTATGGCTCCTTTAATTTTCTGAATGTTTTGATCAGTCCGAGCAGTTAAAGATCTGCTAGAACGTAGTGCATCATCAGTTGTCATGTCCCCACTTTTGAACTGCGTGTACCATTCATAAACTTGAGTTTTTTCATTGCTTGATCATTGTAGGCTCTGTTTAACATTGTTACAGCTTCTGCTGCAGTTTTTCCAAGGAGAAAACAGAATTTCACATTACTTCGCTGCTCTGTCAAGTCCGCCATTTTCTCGTCAAAATCAGGTCAGTCGAAAATCGCACGTTCTCATCAACAGCCCCTCAAATAAGAGCAAACACAATGAACTCATTCACGAAAAAAACTATGCTTGAGTGCATTTTTTTTTACAAGACTTTAAAGTTTATGAGACGAAAATTTAAGTTTAATCAGTCAAGGATTTTCGGAATTACAGCACAATTCCGGGAACTTTTGGGTACCCCCTCGTACTAAACAAGAACTAAGAACATTGTTGGCTCTTATCCTGTTTCATATTATACGAACATCATTGAAAATCACTGATCAGTATCATCATCAGTTTGACGGTTTGTCAAATAACAATCTGCCATATTTGGCCAGGCAGCAAAAGAATACAAAATATTTTCAAGAGATCAATATTGATCAACAAATACTACTTGTAAATGTCAGTGAAACATGTACACCTCATTATACCACCAATCCTGTGGCTGCATGCATGATCTTTACTTTACTTACTGTATTATGTTAACTACAGTGAACACTATTAATGATTTGAGAGTTGCCTGTGGTTACCGCAGTGCGTTAACTAACGTAAGGATTATGCATTAGACCACTGGGACCCTTACAAAGTTGTCATTATAAAGAGGTTGGTGGTATAGAGAGGTTTCTATGAATCAATGTAAATTTATTGACTTATGTCCCTAAAAACCCAATTATTTGCTTTGGCTATTCTTAAAACCATTAGTTTATTGCTGTAGAGGATTCCAAGTCATATCATCAAGTATTTCATGACTCTAAATATTTCTGGCACAGCAGATAGGATGAAGGGCTGGGGTCACTGAGAGTTGGGGGCTTGCGTGGGGTAGGTGTTGGTCAACAAGTCTGCAAAGTGCTGCATTACCTATCAGTGCTACCTTTAATTCGTCCACCTAAGAGTCAGATTTCCAGCAGTGACTACATACCGACATTACACTTAAAATAGAATTAATGTGTATAAATGGTAATTCAGTAGATCACTAAAGACAGAATCACTGTCAAACTTATGCCATGGACTAGAGGTCTCTGTTGAATGTCAGTATCAAGAATACCTACAGTATTACAGAGAAGATCTAGGTCAAAATTATCTTGCATCAGTGTGCAGTGTGCAGCTGTTAAGAGACAAAGAAAGCTAATGCCTACTTTTAAAGTCTATGCTGCCTCTTGAGGTATAACAGAGAATGGGTTAGAATGGATATGCTTGAATGGGTTAGAATGAATGTGCTATCTCCTAATTTCTAATCCTGTCATCCAAATGTCTGCTGTTTACAATGGTTGATAAAAGAAGGTGATGACAAAATGTGGTTGGATGGCAGATGAGAGGAGAGGATGATAAAAAGTTTAATTTTCACTGTTTTAAATACAGTGGATCAGTTCAAAGGCAAAATTTTGGCAAAGTATTTAATTTCAGTAAAATTTAGTGAAACCATATTAAATGTCTCACCTGTGAGCAGTTGCATAATGTTTTCACATCCAAATGTTGAAATATTCTTAAAGCAACTTCTCGAGGTAGCGTTGTATCAAAGAACGGGATCTCATTTATGTCATCCTGTGAAAACAAAAAATTGAAATTTAGAAAATTACAATGTGCTGCAATGCTTAATAACATAGCCTCACCTTTTATGCCTGATGTTCCCTCTTTCTATGTCTGCCACTCTGATGATGTCATCTCGACCTGCTAGGCTATCTATCCACCTTTCAGATAGAGAATACATCAACCCCAACTGACAAAGAGTACGTTGGTAACTTTTAGCAAAGGCTCATTTTAAACTAATAACTTTGTGTTAGGAAAGAGGGGTTCTCCAATTCATCTACCTTTCTTCTTATTGTACATGTCTTGGTCTTTCTGTTTATGAAGTGGTTTGATGTACAACACAGCCTAATGGTAATCAAATGGTCACCAACTACTGCTTGGAAATAGAGGGTCTCAATAGATGTTTAAGAAAACAGATATCAGAAAAGAATTAAAATAAGAAATGCTAGCACTTATCACCTTTGCAGCTTAATAGATTAATCAACAATGAAAAAAACCCTGCACAAGTCACTTCCAATTTTACACCTCTTGTGCTAGATGCTATGTCAGAAAAAGTGGCACCTGCATCCTAATTATGTCCCAAATGCAGCTTGGCTTAGTTAGCCAACAAGTTATTTTGAATTTTTGACTACGCATATTGTTAATATGTAAGAGAAACCGCAAGAGAAAGGCACTCACGTTAGAAGAGTGAGACAAGGTTGTAAAGAGGAGTAGGGCCGGAAAGACTGCAAAACGTACTGCAGAGACATTACATGTGGGCAAAACCCAGATTCAGACTTTAATCAAGTTAACATGCAAGGAGGAAAATGGGTTATTTTACAATGTATAATATATATAAATGCAATAACAGCCGAACAAATTTGGTGATCAGCCTCCGTTATTATTAGTGTAAACCTCTCAGTTGAGACTCCCCTCCCAGTTAAGACCTTTTTTATGAACATTTACATAGGTCTTATCCCAAAAAGTCCATGTATAGCTAATTTCCAAAATGTTCTGTAGAATTTTCAATCATCATCTTCATACCATTTCACTTTCAAACTATTTACAAACATTGATGTTACAAGTTTGTTGATGTTAGCAAACTTTCTCAGCTGATACCTAAAAAACCTATACACTGTCTTACAGATTCAGTGCTCCCATGTATGGATAGTGCACTGCATCCAAAGGCTGTGTCAAGAGAGAATTTTTTTGTCTTTTTAAAAGTGGCGAATAATCTGAGAGAAAAACAGATCCTATGCTGACTGTTATTTTTTTTTCTTTATGCAGAAGACCCTTCCTGTGAACAGCCTTCGAGATTTTTCTTGTTCGTTGAGAGAGATTTCATGATGAATAGAACCTCAGTTTTATTCTGTTTAATGGGGGATCATTTCTAAGATCACTTACCTTTTTACTACATCTTTTAAATGGAGCAAAACAAAAAAGAGATCATAATACTTCAGTTCTTTATTTTTTACCAATGATTAAAAGTATTGTGCCATAGTGCATTTGATAATTTTATCTTATCTACAGCAACACATTTTTGTCCTTGTTTTGCTCATAAGCATCGGCAGTTTCAGACAGTCAACTGGTTGGATGTAAGTGCTAGATGACCACAAAAAAATTACCCTTACATACATTATCATACAAACAAGAATGTTCTTTCCTGTAGACACAAAATTGATCACAGTTAACTATATCATTACAACTTTCCCTGTACCGCAATATCCTCAATCATTTTGCCTACATGAAGGAAACATATCAGTCTTGTCTACATGAGGTAAACACAGAGTAAATTATGTTGGCTATTATCACTGATCTTTTTGTTGTTATTATTATTATATTTTATGCATTTTGAGCTTTGGTGGTGGAGCAAATCTTATCTGTTTAATATTACATCTGTGATTTCATGCAAGTTACGGAGCCTCCATTTAATGAAAATATCAGTGATCTTGGGGAAAAGTGTGATGATGCGAAAGCGTGAAGATCTGCCTACGCGATGTCAGCCTCTGCTCCATGCCCCTAAGAAAATAAATTATAATGAAGTTTAAAAATACAAACCAGGTCAGCAATGAAGATATCTAGCATTCTTTTGGCTGGCTGAGAATCTTCTGAAAGGTGATTGCCTGGATCACTTTTGGCTTCCTTCAGTTTCTTTTTGTTGGTTTGTGGTGACTCACTGCTAAAATATTTTCGCTTTGTGAAAGAAAGCCCAGTGATATTTGTCTCCATTTCATTATTCTTTGCCCTCTTCCTTCGTGGTGCTTCATTTAAAAACTGTGTTAATATTTTGAATGGATAATACTCCGTATCATGGATATTGCTAGTGCTTGGTCTCGCAACATTTTTGGCTTCTTCAGCATCAACAAGGGCATCTTGGCTTGTGTCATCTTCTGAGAGAGGGGAAAATGCTACACTACTTTTGACACTCGCCGATGGTAAATAGTCATCTTTGTAATGATCTACTTTGTTTAGCTCGACATCATTTACAGACTTTGAATCGGCTGATACTGATGATTTCACCCTACCACTTTCATCCTGAACATTGTGTTGCAGCTCTCTTCTCCATTCTTGACGAAATTTTTCAAGTTCACTTGAACTTGACATAATGCTCTAACACCACTAGATCTATGTCTTGCTAACCAAGCATTTATTTTCGAGATGCAAGTATGCAGGTTGAAAAACAATTCTCCACAGACGGCCTCCCTACGTTGTCAAGAATAAACATACAGCAGGGCTGAGGTGACTGCTACTGGACGCAATCAATTGATAGTAGTCGACTACTTTAAATACTGTTAAAAATTTTTTTTTAATAACCCGGTTATAACTGTTTTCTGGAGTATGGTAATCAGTTACTTTACGATTACTACTCAAAACAATTCAACCTGATGCTTTCCCTACCTATTTTCCCTTCCTCCTGAACGGGCCCTATCAAAACTGACTCTGCAATTTGTGAATAGGGAGCAGAAAAAAGCATTCTTATCCCTTTTTCTCCTTGCCACAAAAGTGGAGAGCTGCTTATACCGACAAAGTTAGAGTGCCATGTAATCGTTACGAGTAGTTATGAATCGAATACTTATTGTTGAGGAATTAGTAACAACAACTATTAAAAAAAAAAAGTATCGCCAACACAGGTAAACAACACTACTATTGGCTATGAGAGTGAGCTCCCTTGTGTAATCTCAACTGCACGAAAACAACCGCAAGCTGAGGTTTACCAGTGCAATACATGCCTAAATTTTGAAAGTAATTGGAGTGTAGTCTAAGTACTAAGCTTATGCTGTTAATACAAATTTTGGGTGTATGATCCGGGAAGATTATTGTTCACGAGAATTATCTTTATTTAACACAGAATTTTGTCGTCCCAACATGAAATTTGCAAGCACAAAGTAAACGTAAAATAGTATAGCATGGCTTCAGGTTACGAAATCGAAAGTAGAGGACACTAGACTGTCTTCAAGCGTCTAGTCTAGACTTTCTCATGATAGTCCATATCGAAAAGTGAAAAAGTCTAAAAGGGACATTTCCAAGACACGACATGTATATGTAGCCTGTTGCGAAACTGACAGTGCTTGTTCTATAACTCAAATAGTCTTAGAGCTAACTTAGAGGCCAAGAGGGCACGGCAATCTCGAAGGACAGCACCGCAATGATAATGATTCAGTTCATTTAGACAATAGCCTATCGATGTTTCGACTAAATTGGTGCCGTTGTTAGAGAAAGCCGAGGGCACTTAGGCAAGTCATTATCCATAGTCATATAACAGTGTTGAATGAGCATTGTATAATGTTACGGCATTGTAACCTAAGCAATTGCTGGAGAGTTTTATCAGACTTCCCAATCGTGAGTATTTTTAACAGCAATGCAGTTTCCAGACATATTCATGCGACAAGTTCTGCATCTTCCCTGATTGCTGACGACCGATATATCCCAGTATCCAGAGATCTGGACCTGTCGCAGCTTGAGCAACTACAAGAGTTCATTGACTCACACAGAAAATTGTTCGTATTAACGGGGGCTGGTATTTCAACAGAGAGTGGTATTCCAGACTATCGATCAGAAGGAGTTGGTCTGTATGCAACCAGTACAAACAGACCTGTACAATACATAGATTTTCTCAAAAATGCTTCTATTCGACAGAGATACTGGGCAAGAAATTTTGTAGGGTGGCCCAAATTTTCCTCCTTTCAACCTAATAGGTGTCATTACATTCTCAGTGACTGGGAGAGAAGGGGAAGAGTACATTGGTTGGTGACACAGAATGTTGATGCCCTACATTATAAAGCAGGATCACAGCATGTCACAGAATTACATGGCAGTGCTCATCGTGTAGTGTGTTTATCATGCACATTCAGAATCACACGGCATGTCATGCAGAACATGATCACAGATGCCAACCCAGGCTGGTCAGCCACAGCGATCAGTATTGGGCCTGATGGGGATGTTGATCTCAAAACGGATCGCATACAAGACTTTGTGGTAACTTAAGCTCTTTTCCTGTGTTTTAGTTTTCATATTGCTAGATAAGAAGCTGATGTTACTGCGAAACATTTTGTTGGTAATGATAATACAGTATCATATCTTTTTATACCTCATAATAAAAAACACATCTAGCACCAATAAAGAAAGCATGTCTGTTAGAAAGCTTTTCTTGGTCCCCCACAGTGTAAATAGGCACACATTTCATTTCTAGTTTTACTGGTGCTGGCGGAAAAACAAAATTCTGTGAAATTATTACACCATAAACAAATGATGCTATTTATAAAGAGTTACAATATGAAATGGGGGTGGGAGAGGTGGTGAATGCCTATCATACTCACCTGGATAATCAGAATTATGATGCATTTAGTAGCTTAGCATTGGTTGTCGGAAAACGGAAGATGTGCCTAAAACTGAATCCATCAACCGATTTTTTCAACAAGGTGCTGTTATTCCACTTTGAATGTCTACTTAAACAGCATGATGGGATGAATGGCATTACCTGTAACTTTCTTACAGCCAGCATTTGCAAAAGAAACAACAGGTACATGACTGTTTACCATAAGAAAAACACTCATATGAGCAGTAGTCACTGATTTTTTTCCTTGACCAGCCTATCCAAGTGGATCAGGTTGTCACAGGCAAATACTGGATGACGGAATGTAGAAAAATGTGGTCAAAGAGTATTCAATCATTTATTTTTCAGATAAGCAATTTCTATTGTAAGCATTTAGGTGTGCAATCTTGCTAGTAAAATGTTCTGAATTAGAAAAGGGCACTGCACACCACAGTAATGCCCTAAAAGGAAAGGTGGATCAACCACCAACCTTGAAAAGGCTGTTGTACACAGTGTTAAGCCATAAACCTTTCCTCTCTTACTTGTAATAGATCAGCCCCCCCTCAGACAATTCCAACCTCCGCATGCCTCAAGGTTAATGGTATCATTGCCTTCTTTCCTTCTAGTGTCCACTTTATTTTTTGCCTACCATCACTCAATACGTGATTATGTAATACTGTATAAAACAGCTCTGTGGATCCCCATATTTTCATAATAAGCGTGTTTGGCTATACTGTGCTGTATATGTACGTAGTTTTTACATAACTTGCTATTTTACCAGTATACTGACCTAAAAGACACACCCCACCCCCTCCCCCCAAAAAAATATAAAACAATCATTAACAAAAAGATGTGATATGAAGTACTCAGATAAAAAATATACGTCATTATTAAGTATGAATTTCATTTACACAGATTCATTATTGTTCTGTCAATCATTTTGTAATCAGATGGATTTCGCTCATAAGAATATTTCTTTCATGTGCCACAGGCACACATCTTATAAAGGTACTACTGTGGTTTTTATTTTATGAATTCATAGGTGTAATTACTGATATCAAAATTGTGCAGTAGTTTGAATCCAAATGTTAAATAAATGTATCAAAAATTAATCACAACACATCTTGGACAATACAGTACAGTCAGCTTGAAGTGAACAGCATGGAACTGATGAAAAGTGCTCACTTGAACCGAAAGTCACATTAACCATTTTTAGTACTGTGGAAGGCAGACAAGATCAAGTGGTTTGCTGGTGCAAGTAATACTTTAGTATTGCAGTATAAGGAACCATTTTGTCAAGTAGAGCATCTCTTTAAACAGCAAAAAAAAAAAA
>JAWQUT010000350.1:695808-714139 GCA_033807755.1 Ellobium chinense | reverse complement strand
AGAGGAGGAGATTTGAGACAGCGGCGAGTCACTTTTTTCCTCCCTCTGTCATTTCTTCCTGTCTTGCTGGTGCAACAGTTGTCATGTAATTGAAGTTCCCTTAAACTCATTAGCAGGCTACTAGAAGTATTTTACTACGATATGAATAAGGAGGGCTTTTAGATGAGAGTTCAGGTTAACCAAGATATTGGGTAAAGCACTGTTGTGTTAGGTAACTTCAATTGTAAAGGGGTAAGGATCTTTATGCCTTTGAACATATTACTTTCAGTTTTCTAAAATTGCCAATATAATATTAAACAAATAAAAACTTAATACACTGGCATTTGAAGATGTCCTTCCTCCTAAATATTTTATTTTCTTGAAGTTGCTTTTTGTGTTTTTCTCGATTTCATATTTTTCCAGTTTTTGACATCTGGGAGAAGCATAATACAGCCAAATATTAAAGTAATCACCTCAAATTTTCACTCCTTACTTATTGAACCCTTCACTATTATTTGTCGGAAGATTATTTTGATATCCTTATCTGCTCTTGAATTGTGGAGCATTAGAAAATATACAACAGCTCTAATTCTTCTGCAGACACTGTCATATGTTGGAAGAAAAATTCACTTTGCATACATTTTAGAAGATAGACCCGAAACCTGTATAATAAAGAAAATATGCATATATAGCAATGTATAAAAATATGAGCTCCGGACTTCAGCAATCCTTAAGGAAACTGCTCAAGTACGGTTCAAAGAAAACAAGCTGAAATACAAAAACAAAAAAAAAACCTGATAATCTGCCAAAACTGACTTAGCCAATCTATACTTGATCGTAAGATTATAACATTTCTACTTTCAGTCTTATCACAACATGGATAAGAATGGAGCTATAGAAGAGGTTCAAAGTATTTACCTATGTTCTTTTCTTTTTTATTGACATAATTTTCAGGACATGAAACCCCAAATCTCTGATACTTTAAGTATTCCCTAAGTTTCCTCTTAGCAACAAACATTTGACTAATTTTACATGAGCAAACATACAAATAAATAAGCAGCCTTTACTTAATATACATGCAGGCATTTGTCGGAATTTAAACTGCCTTACTCTTCATTCTGGAGATAGGATGGGAGGCATCCATCGGCAAGAAAAAGACCTACATTTTCGTCCATATAGCAATTTTTTAAGAACTCAAAAAAACTTCCTGGATACTTTTATGCACATTTTACATAGTAAAATAATGGGCGTGAGGAAATTTATGCTCCACGAAGGCCTCTAAAGGTTTACAATAATGTCTGGAAGGATTAAGCCTACACTCATGATTCCAGCAAGTTTTCCTACTGCCAGCAAGGTGATATAAAACCAGCAATACTACAAAATATTTCATTAGTCCCAGCATTGTATTTCATTATGCTTATTACGAATTGTGACTCTGGTTAATCCAAAAAGCACACTTGCCTACCAGTATAATGAAGCCTTTCCAAATTCTCTACAACTGCTTTTTCTGTTTAAGCCAGTCACTCTCTTTTATGATATATCAGCCCCCACATAAGTAATCCTCATCTCTGACCTGCTTAAGGCCAGAGACATGTTATTCATCACAGACCAATCACAGCAGGTCATGTGCTATGTAATTGTAAGTCCTCCCCTGCTCCCTTTTCACTTGTTCTCAAGTAGCCCCACCCACACCTCACAAATGCACTGATGAAAGTTACAACAGTGGGGTGAGCCAAGGCAACACTTTCTGGGAAATTTTCCAAATGATAAAACACTTTCAAGTTTTGATACTTTAGTGCAAACCTCTTAAATTATGTACATCACCTCCATCAATGCTTTCTCATTTTCAGTATTTCTGATTTTATGTCTGTGTTTAACTATAATGTTATGGAAATAGCAAGACAGCCTAAGTTATGTTTGCTGAACAGTAGATATTTACAGAATAGTTTATATTAACACTTCATGGCAGAAAATTAGAACATCTTCAAATGTAACTGTTAAATAATAACATGGGTATTTCACATGCGTGCAGTTCTCAGAATCGTTTCTGATAGCTAAAATTCAACAATTGCATAACCTCTGCCCTTTTAACATTCCCTATCCCTCTTCACTCATTACCACCATTTCCAAAGTCTTGCTTACACCAGACTGATCTGAACATTCCCTCCATCTACACTACTAACTATTAAGACAATGCCACAGAATGATTCAAACTTTATCATGGGAGGACAGTCATGCCAACATTTATAAGACATTTAATGCTGTCTGTTAATATACAGCACTGAAAACATAACATGACACATATGTCAATAGTCTGAATTTTATTGACACAATGTTTAAAATCTCACAGTGATCCTTTTTTGACCTTCTTTACAATCTCATATCCATTCCCCTCCCTCCCTCTCAAAATGCCTTTGAAACAAGGCTAAAATAAGTTGTTTCTTTGGTCCAGACTATGTGTGGATCACCTTTAAAATACAGCACATACAAAAGCAATATATAGCTTACAGAGATGAATGATTTAAAAGCCTGAATTGAATTACTTTGCTGTCCTGGTTATTTTGTAAAGATAAATTATGACTGAGGTATCTAAACCCAGTCTAAACTTATCATAACAGGCAAAGAGCTGAATAGTAAGTAATAACTTGATTAGTTTCTTTGACAGTACACAGTAACTTCATGCTGACACCAAATAGCTGCTCAGATTGCAACTGCATTATCCTTACTTTATACACCATTTATAGATAACACATTGACTCTCTGGGTAGTCAGAACAGTATGTCATACCAAAACCTCTGAAACAAAAAATTAAAAAAGGAGACAAATCTTTTTAAAAAGTGAATGCTTACACTTTGATAGTTGACTGGAATTACAAAGCAATTTAATATTCATCTAGGTACTAAGAATGTTTTCAGAATGCAGAAAAAATGGCCTTTCAATATTATGACTTGAACTCAATAGACAGTCCTTACACAAGCGAAACTTGTTTTCTTGTTGCATCACCTTTTCTTGCCTACAGCCACAAAAGAGAAAATCATGCCAATGCATTTTGACTCTTCTCAGTTCATAGCAATATTGTCCATCAAAATGGGAACTTCTGCTGTCTGATTTCAATACAGTCGAGCACAGAAAGCTCGAACACACTAATCTCGAATTCACGGAAATGTCGAACGCTGTTATCGGCCCCTTTTAAATGCCTCTATTTTCTTTGTATTGTTAATACGATTTTCTCGAACTCTCAACACGCATTTCTCGAACGATTTCATCATCATCTACCCGATCTCAAAGCGGGGAAATGACCGATAAAGCCTTTCTTTGTCTGGCGTTGCTCGTCCCAGTGTTAGTGATAAGGGAAAGGTGTGCGGGAGTGCCGTGGTAATGGGCAAGGGATCAGGACAATGCTTTGTGTGGCTCTATTGAATCAGCGGTAGGGGGGTGGTGTAGTGATTTAGCATGCAGGGCGACCTGGCGGGTGGTGGACTAGGTCAACACACGCTGCAATAAATTTTATTGCGTCGAACATGACGCGATGCGCATAGAGTGACGTAGCGGGGCGATAGGTAATAGCAGACTGGCAATAGTGCCGCTCCTCATTTCTTTCTTTTCCTCGAATAACGTCGAACACATCAGGATTACACTTATGCACCGAAGTTCGATCTACTCTGACGAAATCAGGTGATTTTCGTCTTCTGTTCATTAAATTCAGTTTGTTTGTCATAATTTTATGTGGAACGTCGGAAACAAGGAAGGGTGGTAATTCTAAATATGTTAAGATCAGAGCAGATCAGAGCAGATTAGTGTCGTGTGGTTATCTCCCCTTACCAGTCCCTCTAGTCGATGGTAATTGTGAAAATATTGCCGTCACGGGAATCTCGAATTACGAAAATCTCGAACACTTTTTTTGATCCCCGAGAAATTCGAGTTTTCAGTGCTCGACTGTATATCTATGGGAGGTGACTAAGGTTTTATTTCATATATCCTCTCACTCTCAATTGTAATAGGACAGCAAATTAATTCTCACTGATGAGGTTGGGAATAATAAAAGAAATACGGGGCCAAGTCCAGCTTAAAACTAATTTTATATCTACAACTCAACATGCCATGTGAGGCAATGTGATCAGCATGAAGTTCAAGCCTGCAATGACTTTTGCTGTGGATGTCTTGAAATGGCATTTACTTAAACTGTCCTTCCTCAACGTGCCAGACTGCTCAACTGGCTGCAGGCAGCAAAAGATTGTGTGAAATGACACTATTAAGTGAACATTCCCCAAGCCACAGAGCAAGCTGCTGTGCACTGGCAATGAGCAATAATCAATACAGAGAAGGGTAATAATTCACATCTTCAGCTCACAAGGATAAATGAATTTTAATGGGAGATTTGACATCATCTCCATGAAGCCAACTGATGCTGATTTTATGTTATGATAATAAGGATAGGATGGTCAGTCCTTATCAACACCATTAGTGAAAAGAATCTTGAATTCTCTTTCTTTCTCAGCTTGTGTGTTTTTTTTCCTTGTTTTTTTTTTTTATTCGGGGATGGGGAGAGAAGAAGAAAGGCTGACTGTTCGAGTAATGATAAGGAACAATTTGGTGCAGAAGGGTCCTTAAGAGAGGAAAACACCTAATATGATATGCCCTTCACTGGGTAAAAACTTCACACAGAAGAGAACTGAAAATGAATACATGTATTTGGATCAAAATTCCAGTTGTTCTAAAACTCACAATTCTGTGTTGTTCCATGGTTTCCAAATTACTGTAGCTGTCTAGTGTGTGCATAATGCAACTATCAAGTAAGAGAACCAATTTATGTTTCTCTACCCCATATACAAACATACACTTCCATACTACATTCAACTACACACCAAACTTATATGCTCATGCACACACATACACTTATTTATACACCATACAAAGAATCTGCAAAATTTTAGTACTGTCTTGTCATGCAAGAAATCACACATAAACATTTGTACTCATTTTCACAAGCATCAAAGTCTAACTGAATACTATGTATCTAATTATGCCTGACTGGTACCGATATCGAATATTCTCTGAGGTGTTGATATCAACAAGTATTATTTGGAAAATTTATTGTAGTTTTCCTTGTAGTCTTATGGGTTCAAAATATTTTTGTCTTTCTGTTGTTAATTAATTTCTTTTTGGCTCAGATAAATGAGGGGAAAAAAATTGCATAGTTCTGTATTCTCAAATAAAAATCTTCAATCACAATTAATTTGGGTGTATGGAAGAAAAAAAAAAAGCAACCAATTCCTGCTGTCATCTAATTTATGTTGTTAATTCAATAGATGGATTGTATCCTGAATAGTAATTTTTTTAGCTGTCTGTTTCTCTTTTCGTGGAAATAAAATTTGTTATTACCCCGCAAAATTAAATTAATGTAATAAGGCGGCAGAATAAGGCTTATATAAGGCTTCAGCATTTAAGTTATCCCTATAGAAAAATTAATAATCTTAAAAATTACCTAGCTCCAGTTATGCTCTCATAAAGAAATGTATGTGGTGTCAGTGTGGATACCCAGAAAAAGTATTCAGTAATGTATTGGTATGTGAATTCAGTCCAGCACCATTTCCAGTCAGGACAGACAAGCAACAGTGCTACTATCAAATGCTATGGTAAAACATGTGCTCTAGATTTACACATCCTGCTTCAAACCCACTACTTGCAACCAGCCAGCTACCAACATATTCACATCTTTCTTCTATCCAAATTGTGTCAAAAGGTCTAAGTCCCCGGGACTGGGGAAGGAGAATGGAATTTGTTTGACCCTTGTTTCGAGAAAAGGAACTGGTTTGAGCATCTGAATCCCTCTGCCACACTACAAGGGTTAAATCTACATGGCAAGAGTTTGGGGAAAAAAAAAAGAAATCCTTGACAAGTCTGTCCAACCCAACAGAACAACCTGGACAGACCAAATGTCAAAAACAGTGCAAGTTTGGGATTTCTCCACAATCAAAAACAAATGTTGATCAGAGTTTGGCTATCAACAGTTGCTAATTTGTGGCAGAACATTAAATTATTGCCCATACTAACAACTCTCCCTGAACTGATAAAAGCTGTCAGAACATGTCTATGGTCAATGCACAAATATTTAATAAAAAGAACTTCTCACTGCCAAATTAAATATACCTAGATATAGTTGCATTTACAATAGCAGAGTTGTTCATGTATTTCTATGCTTTTCCCTTGTCAAACTGCATAAATAATGGTTCTGCCCATTATCCAGAAATTCCCACACAATAGCACCACAACTCTATGCATGTGTTCAAACACTGACAAACCCATACACCTTAAGAAAAATCATTTATGAATGCCAAATAACATGGACATGGGACCCTATATTCCTTACATTTTCTGTCTGTGAGCTTGCAAGAATGGGCACGTGAAGTGAAATGCATTCATGTACAAAATCAACAAAAAGGATATTAACAAAACATAGATGTCTCCAAGTAATAATACTTCATCTGTGAAGTCATTGCAAACATACCAGAATTTCAGCATAGTGGTCTTGAATAACTGCCAAAATTGTTCATAAACATAAGTCTTGTCCCGTCAATCTGGGTCTTTTAATTCCCATGTGTTTCTTCTGGTTACTGACATTTATGGACGACTGAGTCAAACCATCTACACATTTATGACGAAAACACTTAATATGAAAAATAAGATGTTAGAAAACAATTTCACACCCACTGACAATCCCTCACACAATCTGTGTTTGTAATAAAATGTGACCAACATTAATCAGAAAAACGCTCTTACTATTAGAAGTTTTGGACGAACTTTAAAACTGCTGTCACTCTGATGATATGCTATGAGCTTCCTCAACTAATAAAACTATCTCTTACTGTGAGGGCTGGGCTGATACTGAAATTCTGGAGATTTTAACGACTCACAAGCATTCCTCTTAAAATAATGACACAAGTGATGAATAGGAATTTCTCATGTGGAGACCACAAACACCAACTCTGCTGGCAGTTCACATTATCAAAGTTCGCCATCTTGCTCACTTTCTCTCTTAAATTCTCTGCCTCAGCACCTCACCCTCAAGCTGAACTGACCCCCTGGTACAACTCCCATCCCATATCTTCAAGAATTCCTTTCCGGCTCACTTGACAGCATTCACACACTTTCACACTTCAGTTTTACAGTTATTTCATGCCTCTACCATGTCATCTTCATTCTGTTCCTGCCTCTTTTTCTCAGTTAGCCTCCGCCTGCGCCGCTTCTTCCTCCTCCCTCTTCCAGATACAGACCAGATTGTTGTCTGTCCCACCGGTCACAAACTCATGGCTGCTGCTAATTGCGACTGTGTTCACAACAAGATCCTTTGAAAGAAATAATTGATATGTCTGGTTACTAAGGACATGTACATGACTGATCTATAAAATTGCTGGCTTGTAAAACAGTAGGCCATTTACACAACACTTTCTCACATCATGTGGTATCTTACTAACTCGAGTTACAAGTGAAGAAAAAATGAAGTTGCAATAATTCAGGCACACTCCTGGCTTCCATCACTGTCTGAATCTCATCTACATTGCAGACTTACTCACTTTGTGGTGTGAACCTGAATCATCAAGCAAAGCTTGTGTACTGCTTTCCTATTCCAGTTGCTAGACTATGTCATGGAAAATGTAGTAATGGCCCCTGTTGGCATGCCACTCAAAAAGCATTTTGGTAACTTCCAGACTGACAAATTTGCTTTTCAGGAAAGTGAAGTACACATTTTTTGAATCTCTTGTTTTAAAATATCTGCAAATCTGTAAGTTACACAACAATGGTAGGACATTCCTGAAAATGTTCGACAGTAACATTTTGTGGAAGAAATGACACATGTACTGCACATTAATAATAATAATATTAATTATAATAATGCGGTTTATAAGTCTCGTATCCATGCTAATGCCCGCTCACGCGACTTCACATTATCATTACCCCAGCAGGCCTGATCACTCTAGGACTTTCTCAGCTCCCTGGGGAGCATACAGTGTCGCTGCCATTTACAGGCGCTGATCACTAGCATTCTGACAATATCTTCCACTGCCTAAAGCCAGGTACCCATTTTACAGACAGGGTTATATGTTCAACAACCATAATATGCCCATGAAAGTATTATCACTCCTATGGTGTGATGATGCCAAGCACTTTCTCCAATTGATCTACTTAAGTGTAATATTGACAATATTAGTGTTGGGGTACATGGAGCTCTTAAAATGAGACATCCACAAGCTAGTGCTAACAGAAATCAATGGTATGATTCGTATCAAAGGTAATGTCAGTGTAAAATGTTAACAGTGTCTGAAAATGTATCCCGTGCTCCTTTAAATATTCAGTGGATGTTCTCTACCACCTACATCATCCCTCTAACATTCTAAACTGACTTGCCAAGTTTATAATAACATTCTAAACTGACTTGCCAAGTTTAGAATCTCCATAATTTTCAAAACAACACATCATGACCCCAGTTCTTGAACATAGTTATTTTATGACTTTGAAACAACACTTATGACAATTTGGCATCTTAATGATAGTATGCTTAACTAAATCTCACCTGTCGTGGTGTAACTGCTGTAACGTTGTTGACAATGTTGGGCCATTCTAAAATCTGCAGTAACAGATATGAAGCATACATAAAATTATAGTACTAAACTTCTCACACAAAGTGATCTATAGATTACAGTTATCAACATGTTTATCTGATTTTCTAAAGTGTTCATGACACTTTTAAGTTGCTCTATAAGAAATTAGTCTTAGAGAACAAAGAACATTTCAAAATTTTGTAGTTACAGTGTGAAACCATACTAATTGTGCAAATCTGTTACTGTTAATAGAATGGACAAATCTGCACTGTGGCTTCTCTTGGCTCTGAAGTACAACACTACTGCAAACAAATGTCGAGGAATACTCCGATTTTCAGCATTATTATGCTCAGACACGAAAGGAAAGAAGGAACACAACAAGGTGTACACAAATTATTTTGAAAACAGTCATTTTCAACTTAAAAATATGCTCTCAAGTTGTAAGAATTATATAAACAATTCTAATGTCTCACATTTGAAGCTTCCCACACATTCTCTTCATCCTCACTGCGATGTTTTTTGATGACTTCCTTGATGTTATACAACAAAAGGTTTCCCTGGTCATCTCCCACTCCAAGCAGACCTGAGTGAACCAGATTTATTCATTAGAGAAATGGTTCTTTTGTGCTGCTGCCACTGTTTTCCTAGGTATTTATTTTGTCACTTCTCTTATAGTGTTCATATTGTAATTTATGCTGCATGTGTATATTCATGACTATTACTGATGACGTGTCTAGGTTGTTGCATGTATCTTTAGAATGCTTTATTTCAGCTGATGGCTATTCAGGCAACACTGCAGTTAGATTAATCCTGACATTGTTTTTGTTATTATATGAAGCATTCAAAGGAGTTCACCAATAACTATCATGAAAAGAATGTCCACTCAACAAGGAAGATATTCTGTAAACTTTAATAATGAGCATGTTTATACTCTAGCATTATTTAACACTGGGGGTAAAGTAGAATACATAGATAAAAAATGCATAACATTTTTCCTGTGGTTACCAACCTAAACTTTTCCACAACGTTCTCACCACTTCTCCATGTGTCTGGATATACTACAGCCAGACTCCCATGACATTACAGTCACCCTTGAAGACACAAATTCTTACCATTGCTGAAACCTAAGTTGAGATATTTGACATTGTGTTGTGGATACTTCAGTTTCAGCAAGGGTTCTATGGGGACTTCCTTCTTTTGTTTCTCCACATGTTTGCTGAGGTCCCAGATAAGGATTTCTCCAGAGTTAACCTGTTTGGTTGCGATCAAATCACCCGGCAAGTTGATTAGACCATCAACAGTCAGGGTTTTAGATTTGGGATGTTGAAACACAATATCTGCTTTCCTGCAGACAGAGATACAGGTAATGATGATTAAACATAACAACAAACAAGTCACTGGTAGTCTAAGAGCATGCTGAATAGAAATGATCAAGCAAAACCTATGATCGGAAAAGCCAAACATTGCCAGACCAGTAATTTTTATCAACATAATACAAGCAGATACAGTGAAGAGAATCCTCTTTCCAACTGTCCTCTTCACATCATCCTGTGAAAGTATGTTTGAGTATTTGGGAAGTGTGTCAGGGTCACGTGGGAACACTTAACAAGGAAGTTAGGGACAATATTCAGGCAGTAGGAAATGTTTTTTTCAGACCATGAGATTGCACAAATTTGTCTTTTAAATTTCAAATTCCTCCCCAAATTTTCTTGCAATGCCCCCATATTTCCGCCAAGAAACTGAAAAGAATTCAAGAAAAGACTAAAATCCCCCTCAAAACTTTCAAATCCTTCATCAACATTTGTGAGGAAATGTTGCCCACTAGCCATATATCCCAGAGTTAACACCAAGTAGGAACATAAAGATTGTATTGCTGTAAAGTTATCATCCCTGTGGTGTAGTGAAAGCTGGTTCAACTAGCAAGCCAAGAGGTCCTGAGTTCAGTCCCCACTACCAACAGGAAAATTTCTAGTGTCAAATTTTCAGCCTTTCTTCTTAAAATTGATCTTTCACACCGATTCTGAAAAATCCCTAATGGCTCACTTTCCAAATAATATCAGCTCACATTCCTGCCCCATGATGATAATGAACAGAATATGCCTTGCCATGCGGTTACATATTTCAGGTTGTATATTTTTCCTGAGGGAATACAGCCTTATATGTTAACACATACAATGTCAGTCTGCATTTCCAGATTGTCTAATTTCTGCAGTCTAATATATATTCAGCTGATCTCACTGGAAGCTTTGATTTACTGATGAGACCAAACTGCACCCATATATAGTTCACTCTTAAAATATATGTGCATAATGATGCATGGCCAAAGTTTAAACAAAAAAAAGACTGTGCAACAAGCTGTTTGGCTAAATTTTTACTATTCAAAGACCAAGTTCTCAAATCTCTCCTTGGTGTAAGACTATGCATATCCTCATTGCATTAGCAGGGGTGCCGCTCACTTTTCATAAAATTCTCTGAAACTTTTGCAGCTTCGCGGGAAATCATGTGGACTTGGTTTCTCTAACCTGAAACCTCTACTTTCAATGAACCAAATCATGTTTAATCTCTAAATAAGCTTCTTAAACGATAAAGAAATAAAGCTATCTCTCTAAAATATGAATACACATAAATTTACTGCATAATTATACTGAATAGAAATTAAAAGCAGGCTTGTCAACCCCTAATTATCATGGATCAGACAGCAGATAAGGCTCTTTGAAAAAAACTCATCACACAATTTGATTCTCCTGATTAGTCATTCAAACATGTTCTGCGTCAATATCAGAAATGTTTTGTAAATACAAAGGTTAGGACCGGCTACTTCAATATCTTATTTCTCGAAGTGCTTGGGTTGTGATTTGATAAGAAAAAGTTTCATTTGGAAAGTCCCTATTAGGATGGCCATAAAAGATTTTGCTACTTGGATCTCTTGCTTTCAATCATGATTCAGACAATCTCCACAAATCAACATAGATCTACGTGTTCTGAAAAGTCTTACCAGCCACACATCGCCTGAGGAAGTCGAGCAAGACCGACGGGCAATTAGCAAGTCCTAGTGCTGCCGACTGCCGAAGCTAGGTCTACAAGGCAATTTCCACAGAAAAAAGTGTACATTGGAAAGCATAACACCAAATGTGTGTGTCTTGTATGGTTTCCTTTCTCCAAATTAGTTTTTGAAACCAAAATAACCGCTTCCACGACAGTTCGGATTATACAGAACACGTTTACTAAGGCCAGAAATGACCTTTTACTAATTCTAATCAGTCTAGCCATACGTCGACCGTATTGAAACACCTATGTCTATTGTGAATGCTGATCTAACTGATCTAACTGTACGGCGGCCGCACCAAAACTTCCAATAAAATTTCAGATCGTGGAATTTCCTTTTTCCCAGAGTCATCACGGGATCTCGGACGGACCTCGGATGGCATTCTTGGAGCGGCCGATATTCTCGGAAGAGTGGCATCCCTGATTAGGCACCTAGCACCTGGAAATTTTAGCTACATTCAGCTTAGCATGCATTGCTAATGGACATCCCAATTCCTGTGGTCATTAACATCAGCTTCCTGCTCTGATATCTGTTTTCTATGTTATTTCATCTCAGATATTTGTTAAGATCTTGTAAGGCAACTGCTTGAGCTGAAATTGGTTGAAGACTGCATATAATAATTCTTTCAACTCACTCAATCACTTTAGCCCTGCGAACAGGAGTAAGGGATGGGCAGTCTGCAACTATCCAGCCAACACAACCCCTCTCAGCACCTGCGATCAACAACTGTGAGCGCTCACTAAACACCAGGTTGAGGGCATCACCCACTGTATCCTGGAGGGAGATCTTCAGAAGTGGACTGTGAGGGAGGGAACAACAGAGCTTAGTTTCAGATATATCATTAAATTTTAAGTTTTCTTTCTTACCTCTGACAACATGAAACTTCAAATTATAAAGTGCATTGTTTTACATAATTTTTCTGCGAGTTTTGTTGCCTTGTGGTTACAAATTGATAGGGCTTGATGTAAGAGATAACAGCTTTGAGACCACCAGGCTAATATATTTAGTTCATTTTTCATGCACACACGTGGATCTAAACCAAGTACCCTACACAGTGAGGCTGCACAGTATCACATTGCTACACTGCTAGACTAGTAGTTTGCTAGTGCTAGTTCTGGGCATTTGAAGGCCCAAACTGCATGGAAAGATAAAACTCAGCATTGTTGTTCATAATTTTCCATAAGAGATATTCTAATTTTTATGATGCTAGGAAAGTATAAGACTTTTTACTTGTGACACTAGTGGCTCATCTTTGCATACCTTTCTCATGAATTACACCAAATTTTTTTCAGTTTCAATATTTCTTCTTGAAAATGGTTTATTCAATACAGGCGGTCATTATGGGTCAGAAAATATATAGTTTTGTATATTTACTATAGTAATTCAACTTCTAATGTGTCGAACCAATCTGATTTGCCATCATGGCCACCATTTTAGCAGCCATATTGGATTATGGAATCTTGATTATTGTGTAACACAGCGTAATTTTATAGTACCTTATATTAATGGTAAGGTTAATATCTATTATTTATCCTATATTGAAATATCAAGTNCACGTTCTCTGATCTAACCGAAATCCACCAGACAGGCGCAATCAAGGCGTGGGGGGAGGAGACTATACCACGGCTTTTGGCACAGTAGCATATTGGATGGGCGAAGGCGGTGATGCGTAGCGTGGGATGATGGGGGACAAGGGGAGGGGGAGGTGGAGAGGAAAGGCTTATCTAACCTATTTCAGGGTGGCAGCTGTCACTCAGTCAACCGGTCTGCCATCCGCCGCGCAGTTAAACCGTCTGTGTACATTGTTTGTTTGTCAACTGTAACCCCTCAACCGCTGATCTTTGAATTCATGGGCGCTGAAGAGTGGTCGATTATCTGGAGTGAGAGGCGATTATCCAGTGACTTTTATATAGAAAAACTTCGGTTCCCTAGGAAACGAGGCGATTAGGCGGAAAAGGCGATTAAGCAGAGTCGACTGTATCACATTGCTACACTGCTAGACTAGCAGTCTGCTAGTGCTAGTTCTGGGCATTTGGAGGCCCAAACTGCATGGAGAGATAAAACTCAGCATTGTTGTTCATAATTTTCCATAGGACATATTCTAATTTTTATGATGCATAGGAAAGTATAAGACTTTTTACTTGTGACAGTAGTGGCTCATCTCTGCATACCTTTCTCATGAATTACACCAAATTTTTTTCAGTTTCAATATTTCTTCTTGAAAATGGTTTATTCAATACAGGCGGTCATTATGGGTCAGAAAATATATAGTTTTGTATACTTACTATAGTAATTCAACTTCTAATGTGTCGAACCAATCTGATTTGCCATCATGGCCACCATTTTAGCAGCCATATTGGATTATGGAATCTTGATTATTGTGTAACACAGCGTAATTTTATAGTACCTTATATTAGTGGTAAGGTTAATATCTATTATTTATCCTATATTGAAATATCAAGTTATCCCATTTCGGTGTCATTCTCTCTTCTATTATTGTCTCTATTTTATGTTCACCAGAAATAGTGAAAATAAGTTAACTAAACTATTCATAACTCCGAAACTAACCATCTGGTTTACAATTTTTTTTTTCATTCTTCTCAGCTCAAAGAGCTCTTCCTCTTTATCTTGAAATAAAACTTCTGCAATGAAGTTAAATTTTTTTATGGTACCCTTATAATACTACAACAGAGACATGCAAATTACATTCAGCTGGGCACTCTGCAGGTGTTGTCTTCCCTCCATCATCCATCCCATTCTAAATCAAATGCCACCAGCCCACCAGCTTGCTAAAGTACAAAATATGGGTATCCGAGTGGTCACTCATCACAGTGGAGCAGCTCTTTGATCAGTATTCATCCATTGCAATGAAAGAGTCACTGATTGAAGATGTTTTTTAATGAGAAATTGGTCGGTGAACAAGAAAAGTGCACACAAAATGGAGGGGATCCCTCAACGCAAGGACAGCAGAAGACAGCTTGTACTGTACTTGAAAATTTACAGCAATCTCATTAGTCTGACCTTCCTAAGAAAGAGTCATTTATCCATAGTTCTGAGATGTCAATGTTTACTGAATGACAATGTTGTAAAGTACTGTCTTCTTTGTCATGCAAAGATATATGCCTATTGTTGTTACGTCCATGCACTTCCCATCAGTGCTATCCACATACTTACACGTAAGTGCTGTTTGGGGCTTTGTCTGGGATACCAATGTCCCAGAGAAACACAAACCCATCTCTGGAGCCACCTGGAACAAAGATGAACGAAACATGTGCAAACAAGATTACAACTCAACAATCTATCATAAACAGACTCGTGAACTGTGCGCCTTTACGAAGTTTAACATTAACATATTTTTCAAAATTTAAAATCAGAAGTGCAAAGATGTGCTATCCTCATTTTGCCAAGCTTGGTGGTCAGGAATTTTCTTAGCTAAAATCAGTTGGTCCCATCATCATCACTCTTAGTTTACAGAGTGGAGGAGCCGAGTCAACCTTATTATTCTGAGCAGTATCTATCACACTGTTTTGCTAGAGTGCACTGCTCTCCAATCTCCAGACTCTTTGTAGCAGTTGGCAGTCTGCCATCTTGTGACAAAATGGCACACATGCACTGTGATTTTTAATGCATATGTACCTTTTTGTCATATGATGCCAGCAATGCCCCTTTAGTATTCCTTATCGTTTGAAACTATCATTGAACAGCATTAAACTGATTCAGAAGTCAATGTTTTGTTTCAGCTGGTAATTATGCCTCCCTATCTTTATTAATAAAGTGTATGGAAGGGTGCCGCCCCTCTTACTGTGTCAACAACATAATCAAATGGATGCTGTAAGTAAATTTTAACATGATCTTCAGCCGAAGTTAGGAAAATCTGAAAGCATGTGAGGACTACATTTATGGTCAGATACAAGAATTCTCCAACCAGGCTTGAAGTGATGCTGTAAGATTTATAAAACTTCATGCTGAAGGCACAATGTAAACATATACTGTAAATATCACAAATACTGTTAATTCATGTCATTCAACCCAAATGGTCCCATATGTCATTCAACCCAAATGGTCCCATAAGATATGTGACCTGACTGGCACCCATTTGCAAGGAGATACCTTGTCTATCGAGAAGTTCATGTGTACACTGGGATATAAGTCTCACAAATGGCTAAACCTTTGCCAGAGCCCAGTCATAAAGCAAGGTTATTTCACACACTACATTTATTTAAAATCGTTCTGTGCCAGGTTAAATGGAGAATAAGTTCTTTCAACAACGAGAGCAGTTACATCAAACAGTTTGCCAGGAAGCCCAAATTTTGAAATTGCTGTATCCAAAACCAGGGATTTTATTCAGATCCGGATTTTTTTCATTTATTGACTGATCTCCAAGATCAATTCAGTGCTTTTATATTTTCCTTTGTTGTCAGGGGTTCTTTGCAGAAATATACTGTGATGACAGTTCTTAAAAATATGAAAACAATTGAAATGTGAACTAGAAGCTGTCATGTGTGACTAGAATTGAGCTAAAATGACTACATTCCCAAAGAGCTGGTAGGATGGGTACATTTTTTAGCACAATCCCCCAGTTTGTAAAAGATCATACAATGGCTGCCAGCATAGCTTAAGGGATGTAACTCAGCCAACTGTGATGTTGTTTATTCCTCCTCAGGGCTCCCTTTTAATGAGGGCTGAAAGTTTCCATAAGCACAAACTTAAGCAATATAGATATCACCATTGAATATCTAACAGCAAAACCAGTGTACTGCTGAACTGCCCTGGATCAGTCAGTATATATTACTGGAATATCCTGAATAAATCTTACAACAACTTTTAAACCTAAGTGTACACAAATTCAGAAATAAACCAGATGAGACTGCTTACTGAAGAGAAGCCTGGTTAATGAGGGGTGGAAGAGTAAACAGCTGATGTACTTCTTGTGTCCACGGATGGTGGCATACATGAGCAGCTGGTTGGGGTAGATCAGTTTTACTGTGGCTCCCTCACCTGCATAAGTAAATGTGTAAGAGTCATATCATTGGTGAGTGTTAAAAGAATGGTACCGATCATTAAAATGATTAATCCCATGTCTCATACTCCCCACATCTCTATGATCCACCTACTTTGGAGGTCATGCAAGAAGATAACATCTTGATACTTCTTATCCACATAGCAAATACAGAAACAAAATCTTTATCGAAACTTCAGTACAATGATTAAAGAGTTGAAAGGTAACAGCAGTGCTGGTTATCAAAGTGGGATGAAAAAGACAATTAATCACTGACATTGAATGGAAAAAGGTGGATAAATAGTGTTAAACTTAATAAAACAGCTGAATTGATATCATAAAATTTGAACACTTTTTGTTCCTTGAAAGTTTCATAAAAGTTGGAGAATTCAGAACAGAATTACCTGCCACTGCTAAAATGTTAACCTTCTTCTTGCTTGCAGCTTCAATTGTTGTCCATGCCAAGGTATAAAAGTTCTGTAAATAAACACATTCCACTTCAATTAACTTACAAGCGTGTTAATCAACTGTGTGAAATTGTTGTTCTGTTCAGTAATATTTCCCCTTTAAAATACTGTCATTATATTGAAATTATGAGGAGAAATGGATCAATATGATGTCACCTTCTTGTCCAAGGCACTGAGAAACACTGACAGTCTTGTCGAACCCCACTAGCCCTGAATCCTTCATGCTTTCAACATTATGCAGGATAAGAAGTCACTTTGTTGCAGCAAGGGTAATACAATATATATACAGTCAAATGTGGTCTGGTGACTACCACTATAATGTGACCACGGGCTATGGCAACCAGGTTTCAGGGTTGAATGTTCAAATTTTCAATATATTTGACCTCAGCAAGGTAACCACCTGTCTAATGAGATCATGACCTGCCATTCTCAAATTCCAAACAGTGCAAACTATAAGGGAAAAAAATCTACAATGCAACTATCCACTGACTGATTTGAAATCCCGTGAAGGTTATTCAATGCTTTTGTGACCAACCACAGCATTGAGGAAGGTTTTTTTCGCACTGAATCGACTATATTATTATGTCTTTTAAAGTTTCATGTAACAGCACAAAGCCTGCAACTGAGATACAGTATGTCACTTGAACTCTAGAAGGAAAAGATCTTCTGTAGATCTGGATCTACATTGTGAGTTGAAAAAAAAGAAATCAACCTATGTAAGGCAGCCACCTGTTTAAGGTGACTGCTTCCATTAGAAACAAATGGTTCAACTGAACATTATCTGCATAAATTACATGAGCTGCTTCAGATCAATGTCAATCATTTAAAAGCCTTGAAGGAAGAAAAAAAAGGGGGGGGGGGGGGGGNGGGGGGGGGAGGGAGAGGGGTCAAACCTCATTTTTGTCTGTGTCTTTAAACCGCTTTAAGACCTGCTGCGTGTGGACATCTATTATGCAAACAGTCTTTCCTCCACATGTGGCTAATAAGTTTGTTGTTTCATCTGTCAGAAGACAAATGGAAAAAAAAAAAATCTATAAGCAGTTTTATCACTACTGTATGAAAACAAAGTAGAACTACACTGCTGAAATAATTTCTTGGGTAAAGATTAAGACACTAAGGAATCTACTTCGTAAATCATGAAAACGTATTCATAAATAAAAAATTTATTACACATCTCAAAGTTAAATAAATTGCTCTTTTCTCTAACAAAGACAAGGGGTGGGTGATTTGGGGAGTGGAA
>JAWQUT010000350.1:633770-658848 GCA_033807755.1 Ellobium chinense | reverse complement strand
GGGGGGGGAGGAAGTAAGTAATCTATAATGGGAAGGGTGACAAATATACATGTATATAATGTATACTCTATGTTGTCAGGATTTCTACTTTTCATGAGGCCATGACAGCTCACCTCCCATCTCCATTCAATCGATAATCGTTCTGCATTTCATGTGCAGTGACATGAATATACAACTTGCATACACATTATTGATTTCATAAAAATCAGGCAGCCTTTTCATGAGGCCGTGACAGCTCACCTCCCATCTCCATTCAATCGATACTCGTTCTGCATTTCACGTGCAGTGACATGAATATACAACTTGCATACACATTATTGATTTCATAAAAAACAGGTAGCCCCTGGAATGCATCGTCTTTACGCCATAGATCTCTGGGACAATATGACTCATGCACTGAACATTGCCTGGTACTTTGACATGGACAAAGAGGAATCTTGGTTTTACGAAGAACTGCTACGTTCAAACGGAAGAAAAAGCGACAAGGAGAGATTTGGAGATGATCTTCCGACTATTGTGACATATTTCAGAAATACAATATACATAAACGTTCCAGACTGGCCATCTCCTGTTGATTCGAGCCCCGAGCAGCCTCATGGAGGGACGCTTTGGGCATTCCGGGATGATGGCGACAAGGCGGACATGGTGTTCAAAACAGATGGCGTTTACGGACCGATGGCTGTTTATGACGACACGCTTTCACAGCGGCCTCACGAGGAAGATGACCGAACTATGTGGGTGCTGACGAGATCGCCGTCAGCCATTAGTGGCTACAGTGCAAAGAATGGCAGTCTTCTTGGCTACATATTTGTCTGTGAGTAGCCATTTTGCAGAGCCCTAGCACATCAAACCCACTTACTGCCGCAACAAGTCATCGCGCCTTGCTTATGACCATATTACTGAGTTGCCACCTTACTGTTCACATTCCATATTGTTCCTATGTCAAGTTGCCTATCCTGTCCTCACTAAGTAGTAAGATGTTTCAACAAAAATCAAATTTTATTTTTCTTCTGAACTTGCACAAAACCTAAGGAAGTTTCGTCAAAACACAAAGTGCATAATTACTTTTCCGTATAGCATGGGACAACTGCACTTGTGTATTCATTGCACCGAGTGGAAATAGATCTATTGTGTTCGTGGTGGTGGTTTTGGGAGGGCGGAGGAGGGGGGAGAAGGGGGGAGTTAAGCCACTTTCAAATGCAACAGCATGTTGAAAAGAATAAAAAAGCACAATCTCAGCTTATGATACCTGCTGTTTAGAAGTTGAATGGACATGTCATTCTACCTTGATCATCCGCGAAACAGGTTTTTATTTGTTGTCAGTGGAAGTGTAGTGTGTCTCTTTTGTGAATATAATATATGAAAAATCTGACTGTGCATTGATAGGATCAATATAATGTTTCTGCTGCTGCATCCTAAAGTGGCAGCCCAAATAATTAGCTAGTGTGTTAGAGGTAGCATGCCATCTATAACCCGCCTCTCAAGTATTCAGGAATACCTTGCAAACATCTTGTCACATAATTCCTGTCAAAGCACTTCCAGTTACTAAACAAGACATTTTCAGTTTAAATATACCAAACTGAAATTCACATTTACCCAAAAAGGAAGTAGGATAATATATTTATACAACCTAGATTCAGGAAAGGGATTGAAATGGTATACCACCTATATAGTTCCAGGTAGGAAGATTGGTCTATTCAGTTGGCATACCACCTCTGTAAAGCTTGCCAAACCAAAAGGCATTGGTTGGTGCTCCAACAGTCTTAGGTCAAGGGGGAGCATAGGTTCCAGTCTATATTTTATTGTTCATAGAGTACAGAGACTGTGTTTCCAGGCCCCGAGGGGAGATGCCAACCCATAGGGATGCACACCCTCCACATCCCCACACCACCTACTCTTCTCCACAATTACGAATATTTCCAAAGTGTGGGGCTTGTTACTATGTACCAAGGTCAAATAATAACAGTACATAATGTATTTTTGTTTTGTAAACAGATGATGTAGCAAACGTTTCCCTCGTGACCTCACAGTTGGCAATCACACGCCAGTCCAAATCGTCGTCCAATGATGTGATTATCTTCGGGGGCTTTGATACTATGGGGGATGCTTCTCTGGTTGCGATAGAGACTGACTCTGTGGCCCATGGCAAGCTGATGTGGAAAACAATTCTTAATGAGAGACGTCAGTCAAATAATGATGCGTCTTGGACGGTTGTCGGGCAAATAGTGAATGTGGCACAAACGACTCTTGGTGCTAGCGAAGCCACAGACTGGCTTGTGGGTCTGGTGGCTTTGGTGACAGAGAATGGAAAAGATTATACTAAACTGCATGTGAAGGGTGTGTATTAGTCTAGTCTGTTTTGGCATTGTCTGTTGATTAATAATCCATTGTTATGTGTTCACGAAAATCCACTACCACGGTATGAACTAACTGTTTGTGTTAGTTAAAAAAAAAATTTAAAAGTATTGTAATGCGTTAAAAAAAAAAGATGAACTAAGTTTTAAAAAAATATCTTTTTTTCTACTGAATGGGTTGTTTCCAAATTTTACATAGCGTTTTAAACCAATGTGTCTTAAATTTTTTTTCCATGTCGTCTTTACCTCCGTGGTATGGTAAAAGTTTTCTTCTTAAACATTAGAAAGTAAACGATAATAGGTAAGTTTCTCAAACATGCATAGTTTTACAGTATGAAAATCGAAAATGTACATTTAAGAAAACATACAGGTGGAAACTGCTCAAACGCAATGATCACAGAAATAATTTTCAGGAATCGCTTTAGAAGCATTCACTTAAAGGCAACAAAATTTGTTTTTTAATGAATGCGAAGTAACGAGCAGAACAAAAATAGGGTTAAAAAACTGAAAAGACTTATCTAGAAGCAGTGCTGGTCGAAGCCATTTTTTCATTCGAAGTAGGGGCATATAAAAGTGTATTCAATAGCGACGACGGTGTGACATATTGCAATTAAAAATAACTATAGGCTGCACAAAAAGAACGTATCTAGTGGTACATAAACAACACGAGGGGTACATTTTTGGTTGCTGCGCGCAAGTCCCGATGCAGAAGACATTTGCTAGAACTGTGACATATGTTGTGAAGGCCGGACGTGAGAACTGAGCAAAATGGTGGCAGCCATCTAAGACTTTAAAATGTGTTAGTAGAATTTTTTTTATCAACGGCCGTGTATCGGAGGAGGATGTGGCTATAATCAACGGTGATCTGTGCTCTAAAGAAAGAGGCAAAGACTAAGTATAGCAAACACCACTAGCAAGTTCACCAAAACCTTCCGATTCTAACTTTCTTCTTCCCGACTGATAACGATGGCAGTGAGAGAAAACCTTGACTTTGCCAAGTTCTTGTTTACATCAGCAGTGTCTTTAGCAAGGGTGCAGTGTTTATCCAAGTTGATGATAGGTTGGGTAAACAAAAATCTTCAGTGAGAATCGCTCACGCTCATAGGTATAGTAGGTAAATTCTTTGAAATTCTATACATCTTAGGTTATTGAATTTTCTTCTATGCTGTTGGTATTTACCTTTATCGAGAATGATGATGCAAATAACCAGGGTGCAAGAAAACGATTATTTGGTGGAGAGAAGATATTGAAAAAAAAAACGTAGTTCATTAACTTGTGAACGCACTATAGGAGATACAGTAAGCTTCCTTCTCTTGTCATATAGGCCTATGTATTTGTTGTCTTCGGTTTCATAAAAAATTGTGAACTCATTTGACATCATTATATCTTCCTTTTTTAGTTTATTATTCCCAGTTACGCAGGGTGTGTAAAATTACTGTGAATGAACTATGTATGCTTTCTGATTTACTTGTTGTTTACTTCTGAAATATAAACTTTGTCTGCAGTCATTTCAGCTTATGTACTTTCTTTTTTTCATGTATTACTTAAGTCTCATAAGTGGTCCATATTCGAAGACATGGTGGTCCATATTATTTTGTAAACAGGTCCTGCAATACGGACCATTGTGTGGAAAAAAAAAAATGTTAGATTGTGTAACATTAGATCTCTCCCCAATTAGGTATTTTCAGCTCCATCACGTGACCTAGGAAATCTTGCTCACACGTTGGTTTGTTTACATGCTCTGCTTATGTATGACTACTCGTCATTTATCAAAATAGCCTAGCAATCCCTAGATCACGTGGTGTAACTGACCCGTCTGAAAATACCTCATATGGTCCAAAGAGCAAAACATGCCAAGTTTTATGTTGCTGCTGCTTCATGTTCCCGAGGAATGGCTGTCCTTTAAAATATGGTCCATATTTGTGGACTCTCCCCTACATAGATCTGTTTTGACTTTCATGTTCAGCTCACTTGTCATGCTAAGATCTGCATCATTCTGATAATATGGGTGCGCTTAGACGAGACGTCATTTATAATGACCTCACTACGTAAAGACTTATATTAACTTGGGAAATTTTATTAGGCAGCCACAACAATCTTGTATTTAACATGGCCTCAGAATGAGACTCGTGAGTGTGAGTGACTGGGGTAACACTAATTGAAAAACAAAGCTGCGAAGTAAAGTGTAATATTATTTGAAAAGAACAAGTCTTTTAAGTTTGTCAGCATGATGTGGATCGTACTGTTCTGATCTCTTCTATGTTGGTAGTGCTTCTTCACCTGGTCAACTTCATTTGCTTCTCCTGTGGTTCGTGTCTACCCCTTAAGCGTGTTTTCGGATAGTTTTTACTTGCATACTGCATTTAACTCAGTTTGGACTCTTAGTCTTATGCCCTATGATCTCACAGGCGCAGCAGACACTATAACAATATGTTGAAAATAACTATTCCCACCCCCCCTAACTTTTTGGGGGATTCTCATTTTAGTGAGCATTAATTAGACAACCGACTATGGCTTTGATATAAAGTAATAAATTAACAAATTGCATGTTCCTTCATCATTTATATGCTCCATGATCTTTGACCCCATTGATTATCGAATGCTCCAGTTCTCTGTCTGTCTGTCTGTCTGTCTCCTAGTCTAGGTCACCAGCAGTTATAAAATCCTAAACAATTTAACAACAAGCAAGCACACAAACAAACAAGACGATACTAAGCCTTTTTCTCAGAGGCAGACGGTCAAGACGTGGCGGATGACATGTGTTTCAGCTTTTCTCGATTCATCGCGCATCTAGACTAATCCTCAAGCCAATGCTAATTTTATATTGTCAGAATCTTAGGCCCGTGAGAGCTCACTAAACCACACAACAGACAACCAAACAATGGCTGTGCTAACAATAAAAGGGCGACACAAACTCAAACAGTGGGTAGACATATGCTCCTTTTTCCAAATAGGAAGAACAGTTGTTCAGTTCACAGACTTAAGCAAAAGATTTCTCTGATTTATAAATGCACAAGAAGACGTGAATATAACCCCAAAGAAAGCTTTCGCATGTGGATTACCGTCTTCGCATAACGAGGGCTAACTTGCGTTTCGTTTTTTGACGTTATGGGTATGACTGAGACCTGCGCTAATTGGACTGGACGACCGGTTATGGCGGCCCGCGCGTTGCGAAAATCCCGACTTTCAAGCAGCATTAGCTCAGCTCGGGAAGGAAACATGTGTGGGGTTGAAAACCAAGAAAAAGTAATGTGGATGATTAGGGCTGTGAAGCAGATTGCATCTCCTGACCCTGTTTGCGTTTTTTTTTTGTTGTTAAAGGGCAAAACTTTTATTAACACCGGTGTAAAGGAATAGAATTACCCCCGATATGAAGTTACCCCCCGATAATTTGATATCGGTATAAGATTACCGGGGGGTAATCTGAGACCGGTATCAAGCTACCCCCCCCCCTGGTATGATATTACCCCCCTATAAAAAGTTGTTATTTGTGTTTATATAGTTACTTATTTTATACACCTTTTCTTTGCACGCACCCACATGTGCTAAAAAGACAGGATTGACATATGTTTTTTGCTTCTAAAATCGGTAGAGTTGAGGATTATGTTATTGTTGGTTTGGCTGACAGTTTGTTCTAATCATATATCAGCTTTCTCTTCTCTATTTCTTCATCTAACTGATATTCACTCCAAGCAGTCGTTGGAGTGAATATCAGCTATCTCTACCTTATTTCTTTGTAAAGATAGCTGATGTTCACTCGAAGCAGTCGATAGAGTAAGCCTAAAATTTCAACGAAATTTTTGACCACTAGACTCCTTTTCGCAGTCCCTGTCACAATATGTAGATATAATAATGGGTGTATGTAGCTGGGAGTGGGGTGATGAAAGTGACATGTGCATTTCAGTTTTGTTAAATAATCAATTTTATGTTCGTTTTTTTTTTTCAATTTTGGGTAGTGTGTATGTGCGCTTTTGTTCAATTGTATGATGTTGCCATCTTTAAATTGGTGTCTCGGGAAATGGGTGGGGTGTGGGGTGGATGAGAAGGTATAGATGTANGATGTATTGTACTTTCGGCCCATTTGGGGGGGGGGGGGGGGTCCATTTTGTTTTCTAAGCCGATTTCCGTTAGGACAATTGGGGCACGATTGGCATTGCTACTTTTAATTTGGTATTACTTTACCTTTTATTTTCTTTGGAACTCCTAAATATTGATAGTTTTGTAAATTCCGTGAGATTCATGACTCCTATGGTCACTAAGCACATTTTGCTGACAATTAAGGGCAATGAAAAAAGTTATTATGGTCAGGTCTGCTATCTAAGAACATGTACTGTAAACCACCGCTTCGACGTAATAATTTATCGTTGTAATACTATTTGTTTTTTTATATGGAATATTTTACGATTATTGATGTAAATTGTCCCAAAATTTTTCAAACGATATTTTCATTAGGTTTATATCATTTGATGACAGCGCACAAATTCTCTGGCCATTCTATGCAGTAATCGCTAAATTATTGTCGTTCAGTGAGGAACAGGTTTGAATATACGCACTACAGGTCCCGTCGTTGAGGAAAGTGGATACATTTAATTGATAATATAAAGCAAATTAAAAAAAACAACCAAATGACGAGAGGGAGAAAGGGGATATAGCTGAATCAAACCCGAACAACGTCATCTATAGAGTCGGCAGCACTTGAATAAAAGGGTAAAAGTATGATTATGTTTAAAAAAAAAAAAGAAAGGGGGAAAAGGGGAGGGGGGGTTCTTGTATGATGTAAAAAAAAAAAGAAAGGGAAAAAAGGGGCGGGTCTTGTATAATGGAAACGCTACCAAAACAGATACTTTTTAGTGACTCAAAAAATTATCATATCTTGTTGCTGTTGGTGTTGTTGGTGTTGTTAGTGCTGTTGCTGTCTTGAATTTGTATTCAGGCACTAAATAAATGTTATAAATAGAAAAAGGGGAGGGGGGTAATCGCATACCAGGGGGGGGTAGCTTGATACCGGTGTCAATCATTACCCCCCGGTAATCTGATACCGGTATCAAATTACCGGGGGGTAGCTTGATACCGGTATTAGATTACCGGGGGGGTAATGATTGAGGGGGGTAATCTGATCACGGTACACCCGGAGGAATTAGCAAGCAAGGGCTCTTACTCTTGACATTTGTCGAGGTGAATTTAGAGGTGGGCTTTCATATATCATATTTCATATTTCAAATATCTATTAAAATGAGTATTCACGGCTTGAATCTCGTAGATACTAGATATCGATAATGTGACGTTATAATTTTTAACTCGTGTCACGTGGCTTTCCTCCTAGTTTCCTCCAGCGAGCTGGCGAGGGCCTATTCCCACTCCCTTCTCCCCTTATTAAGTTAAAATTTTGTTACTATTTTTTGTTTGTTTTGTTTTGGTATTTGTGTTGTTTTTTTCTTTTAAACAAAGAACAATAATTTAAATGATGAATAAGTTCTTTGAACACATAAATAATCAACTTTAGTTAAAAAGTGACTAAAAAAGTAATAGATCTAAAAGCAATATCAACAGTCATCCTTGTTATTGTCTTCTTTCTCTATCATACAATCGTAACCTGAGAAGGCAAAAATATACGGGAGAAGATTAAAATGGATCATGTCCATTTTAATTGCAGAAATGCGTGATCTTCCATGTGACACTATAGTTCCCCGGCCTTTGAAAACAGATGCCCTGAGGAAAATTATGTTACAGGGTCTATATACTGCTGAATTTCCAACCTACATGAGTGAACTCCTGGTTCCATATACACCATCAAGATGTCTGAGATCAAGTAGTACTAACCTCATTTCAGTATCGAGGTCACATCTTAAGAAATATGGGGAGTGAGCATTTACATCATCAGGACCATCAGTTTGGAACGCTCTACCAAATGAATTAAGATCAACAAATACCATTGAAGGCTTCAAAAGAAAACTCAAAACCTGTTTATTTCAGAAATATTGCTGTAATTCCTAGCCATAAGTTCCAGCTCTGCCTCTGTTGAATTGTGAGCTTGAGTTAGTACAAATGATTGTGTATCTGAATTTTTTTGGAGAGAATGTGTGAAGGATAGAAAGTGAGATCTTCAACTTTGTCAAGCGCCTAGAGCTCATTTATGGGGAGTGGACGCCATATAAATATTCTTTATTATTATTATTACATAGATACTTTGGGTGCCAGCCTGCTCCCAGTCTGACTTTGGAATAGTACTTTTTACTACAAAGTTATTTTCACCATTTTTTTCCAGATAAAACAAGTTATTTGTAGCGAGAACAACAAATAAGGACACAATTTTATTATTATAATTATTGTCTCAGTGAATATCTACCAGTATCTATTATTATGGGGTACTCGCGACTGAAACCAAATATCTAGAGTACTCAGTATCGATATCTATTAACGCCCACCTCTAAGGTGAATAATGGCGACGTACACTCACAAACACTAGCAGTCAAGTCAGTGTAAGAAAAAGTAGTAGGTTACTGAGCCTTTAGTCTAGATTTACACAATCTGACGTCTGATCAGAGGGAAAGAAAATGGAGAGTTCGAGAGATGTGGTCGGCAACGATAGCATTCGTCTTGGAGGTCCCAAACCAAGAGGCTGTGGATGTAAAGGAATAAGATCTTGTCGATTTTGTGAGGCTGTCATTGCTGAGTTTTTGGAAACGTCAGAGTCACAACCGAATGGACACCACGAGGTAAACTGGGCTCTCTATCGGGACAAACCGATATGGGAATGATATGGTTCATTTAGTCTTTGACTAGTCTAGTAATTGAATCAGTGCTGTAATGAGAGAAGGCCATAAACTGATAACTGGTAGGAGGGGTTATCTTTGGCAAATGTCCCACTCTGTTTAAAGATCAACTGTATTTGAATGACCTTGATGGTAGCAAAATCAAGTTCAGGTTTCAAGGTATGACAGTGCTTGCCCTTAGGAGTGATGTGTAGTGTAGTGTTCACACTCACAGTCTTACTACTGATTCAAGGTGGTGGAAATATAGACGTCTAGTGTTTGTCCATTGGAGATGAAGATAAGAATTTCCCTCAGAACTGTTGTTTATTTGTTTGAACTACATAAAGCCATATAATCTCAGTGGAACTCCATGCCTTACATGGACATGACCCACTTCAATGTAGTTGGTACAATATGTGACTGTGAGCGAGAATGAGTGTTCAAAAAATGAGACTCACACTCAGTCACATTGTCAAGTGAAAAATGACTAGACTTATCTCTAGGAGTAGCAGAAGGGTTATAAAATCCCTTTGTTAGTATCTCTAACGTTACAGTTTATCAAGTTCAGTACTGGTCAAAGGAAAAGGTAGATTTACTTCCAATTACCAGAAAGGCTGATCTTCTACTAGATGTCTACTTTTGTCATTTTGAACTAGAAGTTTGGGCAGTGGAGTTGGGAGGGAAGGGAGAGAAGAAAGAAGGCAGAGGTGTTGCATACTGAGTGGCATTATTGAAGTGTCAGTTGTCAGCCAGGCATAGATCTAGATTTATTTTTAATTTTGTAGGATGAGTAATAATATAAGGCAGGTTCCACAGTCGTGGGCCCAAAAGCTGGCTTCAACTTTAACTTTCAATAAAATAAAGAATTCTTAAATCAAACTCTTTTTGTTGGTATTTTTGTGTTTTGCTGGATGTAATTAAACATGGAAATAAAAAAGAATTGTTGCTTTCAATGTTTTTGTTGTTTTATTTTACGTTATTCAATACCGGTCGTGACGTATTCAGAAACACACACTTTCCCGATTTTCGATATTGTGTATGAAAACCCATGCAACAGTCACAAATCAATGCACACGACCCTTCACTTAACGGAAACATTAGTACTCACGGTCGTTTTGAGGCAGGAACGCTCAAACAAAAAATAGGGTCAAGGACGTGCCTATGACAGCTTTGTTTACATCAGTCATTGTCGTACAGGCTGTGCATCCGATTCTCGGCTTCAAATTCCATGCGAACATGATGCATGGTTTTTTCGTTTTGAGCTAACTTTTATGCCTGAATTCGAAATAAAACAATTGTTTTTCATTATTAAGTTTGCTATTGTTGATTCCTGCAAAAATAATAGCGCTAGGCCTAAAAAAAAAAGTTAACGTCTTGTGCATCCGATTCCCCGTCACGACCGGTTTTCACTTTGCGATCTATTGAAGTTGATTCGGAAGTGGATAGCAGACGTTTCTGTGCGCTAAAATTAATTGAAAGACATTTCTTTTTATGAAGAACCTCTGAATATTTTATCAAGTTAGTAAGTTTTGCTGATTTCGTGACAATAAATCTGTGTCGGATAACGACCTGCCGAATCACGACCTGCCTGAACGCGTAAACATTGAGAAGATCGCTAGTTTTGTTAGTCTTTCTTGTTCTTTCTCGCTATTTTCTTGTAAAATTCGTTAACAGAACATTATCGGCGTAGTATCAATCTATTTTTATATAACGATATTTGGAAATGTCTATGCGATAGCCCTAGAAATTGGTAAAGATATATATATGCACTTTTGACGGACGTGACGCTACCTATGAAGCTGAAGTGAAGTCTGCGCACTTTAGTAAGGGGTATATAATTCTTCAAAATGTAGTAGCATACTACAAGTACAAGAATGAGGAGTATCAACTAGTGTGGCATGCCCTCATATTCTTGTCAGAAGGTGCAACGAGCCTTCTTTGACACGGGAAAGGTGAAGCAAGAAAATGGGCTCTGCTGTCAAGGGGGGAACCAATTTCAGAAATGCTGCCGACATGTACAACTGGGCATCGGCTGAGTTGACCAAGGGCACTGGGCTCAGCAGGAGGACTTTCTTCCTCATGAAGAATGGGGAAGAGAACCGGGATAGGCCACAAGCTGACATTGCAACAGTGCCAGGTGTGACTTTTGTTTCATTTCCGTGAAACTGAGTCTTGTTGAATGCTTGATGCTTATAACACAGCCTTTGTTGGGAAAAAAACATCACCAACATAGATTTTATACTTGCTCCTAATTTACTTGGATAATCTCACTAACTTCAATGGTTGTCTGTCTATTTTACCAGTCCAAATGTGACTGTTTGATGGAATTCACACATTGAATTGTAAGGTTCACATTTTTTCAGGGACCTGGTAGATGCACAAGTGGAGAGAGTCAATGACTATATCTTACAGTCACGGCACCTGGCATGCTTCTGTTGCGCTTGTAGAGCCTCGTACACCACCCTGTGCATCAATGCCCACATTGTTGGAAATTTCACTGGTCACAAATTGAAACATCTGTAACATTATGATAGATAACATTGTGTGAATCGGCCTGATGGGCTTCTGTAGTTCCAAATCGAGAATAAAGTAACTTTTATGTGACATAAGCAATGTTTCTTTGATTTTTTCCTTTCTAATGTTCTTATTTGTGATTAGAATGGTGTTATTTTTGTTCCTGTGCTGATTGTATCTCATTCTTTAAAGATTTTCAAAGTGTACATTGACAATAATAAGGGGAGGTAATTTCAACGCCTTGTTACGCTGACTACAAAGGTCTGCTGCTCATGAAATGGTCATATTTCATCTTCCCACTCAATACCCTTTCAGAAAATGTATGACACTCCACTATTCGCAATACTTTATTTTTGTTCAAATTTGGGAAATGTGTGTGACCACAGTTGTGGAACCTGCCATAAGTAATAATTCTGTTCATGAGTACACTTTTGGTTGGTCCCGAGGTGTGGACATTATACATGATTGGTACATACATCCTGTGCTCGTTATGCAACAAGGGGTCCAGAAATGTTTCTTTTAAAGTAACTGTTGTTTGAGACGCTTGATCATCCGTGATGCATACAAACACTAGACTACTGCATTTGAATATGTGTCAGAGTAATGTCTCCTCTCCAATGATTTTGAGGAGAAATTAAGCAATGCTGTGGGTACATGAGTATGTAATACAGTGGAAACCACATAAACCAAGGTGCTTGGGAAATGGTGACGGCCTCGGTTTAAGCATGTTCGGTTTAAGTAAGGTGAGGCCACTGGGTAACATCAATGTCACCAAAGTATTCCATGGTTATTTCCCTCTGCTCTTCCCATCTCCTCACCCCTCTCCTGTGCACTGACGCCATCGATTGATAATTCGCCCGTCTCACTGTGATGGCATAACAATATTCCTGGTACTAGTGTACCCCCGACAGGTATGCTTTAAGCATACACTACACCGGCTGGCCCTCTCGTTTCTCCGAATACTACCTTGCACCCATCCCCCACCGATCATCACCCTCCCTTAGCACAATGCAGAGTGCGATGTTTTTTCAGTCCAGCTTTGAGCATCATGCGGGAATAACTGAGCGAAATGTGTACAGTAAATAGGAGCAATTTGAAGTTTTTTGTCACAGCTGAGCGGTGAAATGACCTCAGTTTATAAGAATCGGCCCATTGCGAACTCCGTTTATCAGTTCAAACTTAATATGGACAAAGAGGCAAAAAAAACCTCACTTCACGGTTACCTCGGTTCACAAGAGATGCGGTTTATAAGACCTCGGTTTATTTTGTCTTCACTGTAATTACACAGGTCCAGTTTTGTCTAGTTTTCTTTGGTGATATTTGTCTTGGCATAAATTGTTGCCCAGCACAAAATTAAGATTAACCTGATAATAAAGTTAACCTGATAATGAGTTTTAGAGAACCTCTGATAAACACAATATGGGATATTCCAGCCAGAGTGGATAAATAAAGTGACAGTGAGCGGAAAAAGCGAGACACTTACTCTGCATATTTCCCTGTCCTTGTCCATTGGTGGTCTAGAGTGTGAGATTAGGTCAGGGCATGGTGAATTCTGTGTCAGCCAAAGATGATGACAACTTACACAGATCCCCAAAAACATGCAATGTTATAACCAGTCAAGGTCATCAAAGCCATCACCTAGAAACAATGCCATGTTACATTTCTTTGGTTATAACCCAAAACTTGTTTAATGCATGAGGATTTGGTTGGTCCTTTCAATTTTGTGTTCTTTTATATTATGGGTAGTAAAAGATAAATTCATATTATGACTAACAAAGGTAAATTTTCCTGCTTACCACTCATCAGGTCCCAAAGACAGAGTTTGAATACTGCATAGTTTGTGGAATGGCATGGAAGGTGATAGACCCAAACTTACAGGCCATTGTGAGTTTGAAGGACATTCATACTACTGAACCTCAGTCAGAGGGGAATCACAAGAATATCAGAGCACCAAATTGTAGTGAAACTCAGACCTTCACCCATGCCAACAACAAACCTGAGATCTCAGACATTTGCTCAAACCAACTGCATGATAGCAGATGTGAGGCTGACTTTAGAACTAGAATACCTCAAAGTCAAACAGCATGCTCACATCAAAATTCAGAGCCCCTGAAAGATTTTGAAGGAATTGTTGTTCATGAAAACTTTGTGACTGGAGAGGAGGAGCAACATTTGGTTAGTACCATCAATGAAACACAGTTTGTCAACTCCCAGTCAGGACGCAGGAAACAGGTAATGTTTATTATTATTAAGTAATGTCAGTTTCATTTTAAGTGCCTGTTCTTTATACAGATGAACCTAATTATATATTGCCCCTTGTTATTCTGATATATGCCTTAGCACCACCAGTATTTTCGAGGGGAAGGTTAAGGATCTGGGGCGCTAGAAGAAGGAGGAGAAAAATGAGATAAAGAGAAAAGAAGAGGAGAGAGAGAGAAGAGAAGAGAAAAGTGGGGAGAGAGAGAGAGACTATCTCTGATGATACACGGATGACCCAGCGATACAGATAGCATTAATCCTGTAAGCTAGCAGGCCCATTGTTCAATGTCAAATAGAGATGCTATATGCATGCTGGTACATGTATATGAGAGGTGATGCTCAATCCCAGAGAAGTGCCGTGAGTCGATACGTGGATGGGATGATTTTCTCATAGCGGTCGGAAAGGCACGCAACAAGAGGGGAGGGGTGGAACTAACGTGAGGAGGTGCTGTTTCTTTCTTGTCTCTGTGTCCTAGTCATTCCCCTCCTCAGCATTTCATTCTTCTTCATATTTTGTAGCCTATCTGGGCTGTCATAGTTACATGTTTATGTACGAGAGTGACCAAGTGTTATAGTCTAGTCTATGCACAATGTTGCAAGCGAGACATCAAAATCATTACACTTTACACTTTTACCAGTCCCAAGGGGCCCAGGGAGCCCAATCCCTCCCCCTCCCCCAGTCATCATGACCCACCTTAAAAATAAACAAATCTTGATTTTTAACAATCACCTAATTTCAGGCAGATATGGCCTCAAATTGCTAATTTTGTTTCCTTTGTCTTTTTAAAAAAATCCCGCAAAACACGCCTCTGGATCCTCAGAACTCAATGACTCCATCCCCAGCGGACCCTTTGGGTTTGCAAGTTCCTCCATTCCCCACTCCTCTTTCAGATAACATTTCTTGGTCTGCCTCTGGTTACATCTATTCAAACGAAAACGTGCCTCTATTCTTATCCACCTATGAAGTCTCTGAGCTGTATGTTTTTTTTGTTTTACAAACTACACTTACACAGAAATGGTTGTGGGCTAGACTATACGATTTTAGTATGACATTGCGTACGCTCATGCAGAAAGAGCAAAGGCAGAGCACTTCTATCAGTAAGACTCAACAATATTTGATTTATCAAAGATAGAATTGTTGTTAATCTCATATTTTGCACTGTATTGTTTGTTTAATCTTTATTTCAGTGTTACTGTAACAGTGTAATTAGTGTATTCAGAAGCAGTATGATGTCACAAAAATTTTAAGGAACAGTTATTATGAGGTGATAGAGGTCCTTTAAATTCATCAAATGTCCAGATCTGTTACAGTTTTGTTTCTACACTGGGGGCAGATGTGACCGTTCTGTCATGGAGTCATGCGATGCTGTTTACCTTGACAAGAATGTTGACCAGTGGCTAAGAACTGTTGAGTGAACAAAGAAAGCTTGCCTGAGCTAGAAAAAAACCAACAACTCAACTTTGAAAAGTAACGGAAATTACAAGTACTCATTACCAATTTGTAATTAGTTTCAAAGACGTTACTTTGCCAAAAAAAAGTAATTAATTACTTTACTTACTGATTCCTGATTTATACTTGCAGGGTTGTTAATCAGAGTACTTGTAATTGTGCCAACCCTGCTAGTATAAATCAGAAATGACTGGTAAAGACTAGATAACTGTGGTAACAAGAGCAGGATTTGGCATGACTTCCTTTGTTATAGGCTGAAATGTTAAAGGAGTGGGTGACATGTTACAGTAGTGAAGGATGCTCACTGGGTATAAATTTTAGAAACAATTTTTTTGAACAAATTTACATTTTCGAAAGGAAATTAACAAGCTGTTTGCTTGAAATTTGCCCCAAATTAACAAAATGCATTCCTGTTGGTGAATATTTTCACTCCTGTAACATGTACGAATAATGACCATTAAAAAAGTGAGTGTTACAGGAGTGAAAATCAGCTCATTAGTTTAATAGTACAAACATTCAGATACATCACAGTCAACATGAGAGGCTATACATGCAGTGCCAAAAGACATGTTTAAGAAGATCACAGCAGCTTCTTGTAACAAATGAGATAACAAGTGTTACAGGAGTGAGCCTTATGGTCAGCTTCTCATCATTGTGAAGAGAAGCTTCCCATTTTATATATATCCAAATGGGTGAAGACAATTCCATTGTATGTTAGCCCGTGGCAATGATGTGCACTTTTTTTTCACCAAGATGAAAGTCAGCTTTTGCCAAATGAGAATTTTATTAGTGTAGTTACAGTAGTGAATCACAACTAAGCACAACATTCATTCAAACACAGCTCCAAAAGGAATGCATCAGAATGCATAAAATTGTCTAAGAAACGTGAACTAATGTTCATTTTCAGTGTGGAAATCATTTAATCTTTTGAAACAGTTGAAAATTCTGATTTTCTGCCACTTAAACTTTGTATGTGACATGTGGGACAAGTACATGTAGTTTTCTCATCCCTCTTAACAATAAAATTATGAAAGCAAATGTCATATCTGCTGCAAGATATGAGACATAAAACATGCACAATAAAATAGAGACCCTAAAAGGCATGAGATACACATTCATCCAAATATTGAAAAAAGTCCTATATAAGGGCACATACCCAAAACCCCTTATCTACTGCTGCATTTTGTTATGATACATTTTTAACCCTGAGGAAGCCTTTTTTGGGCTAAAAGTTTGGTAGATCTAAATGCTTTGCGCTTTGATTTTTATTTAATTCTTCAAGTAGTTTCATCAAAATTTAGAATGGGATTTAACTTCTACCACCGTTTAATCGTTCTTTCACCTGTTTTGCAGTGGTCCATGTTCTTACATGTTCTGTTATTGTCTTCAGGATTATGGTCCAAAAGTTAACTTCAAGAAAAAGAAGCTGAGAACAGCCAGCTTCAGTGGTCTACCTTCATACAGCCGATTCCTGTATGAGCGAATGAAGAGCCACCCCAGCCTCCATGACTTTAAGCCTGTGGAACTGTGTAACTTAGAGTATTGTCAAGAACGAGGAGCTCACATAGACCCTCACTTTGATGATGCCTGGTTGTGGGGTGAACGGCTTGTGACCTTAAACCTCCTTTCACATTCAACCTTAACCTTTAGTTTGGATTCCCACCCTGAGCAGGAAGTTAGGGTTCCCCTCCCAAGGCGATCTTTAATAATTGTGTTCTCAGCTGCCAGATACAAATGGAAGCACAGCATTCATTCCAAAGACATTGGTGACAGAAGGATAGCCATGACTTTTAGGGAACTTTCCTCTGAATTTAACAGTGGTGGTGACAGAGAGCAGGAGGGTTCTGACCTTCTAGATTTAGCTTTGAAATTTCAAGGTCATGTTGTGAGCACATGATAAATCTTCTGTGTGTCATATCTCAGTGTTTTCTCCAGATGATATGCTTGTGCAATTTGACCCTTGAGTTTGAAAATCCTGTCTAAAAATACAGTAAATGAAAATGAAATGAAAGCCAGATGAGGCCAGTTTCAATGCCTAGGTATTTAGGATTTAGGATAAAATCTTAGAGAGAGTTAAATGTACATGACTTCTTGTTTCCTCCTATTTTAATGATTCTTTTGGTTTAACCGTTTTTGTGTTAACCTGTTTTCTACTGTACATTGAATGCATGCCTACCTTCTGTGTTTCTTACACTCAAAATCTGCATTTCTTGAGAAAACCCCCATTTCCTCTAAAAATTTACAAATCCCCCCCTAAAATTCCTGACAGGTGGGGGATGTCTTCCCCAGCTCATATTACCTGAAGCAAACATTGTATCGGTATAGAAACTGATCACTTTTACCTTTGTTAGAGAATGGCTGTTGCATGGTGAGAAAAACTTTAACATTACATTTTGTTAATGAATTGATACAATGTATAGTTTTCATTTCAGTTTTGAGCAGCTTCACAAAACATGATATGAGAGGCAGCAATGCAAGTGCTGCGATATCAGAGATTATGCTTGTCAAAACATTATGGTATACTGTGAAATTTGAGGGGAAATCGTATAGATTAGAAGTTAAATGCCAGGGCGGATATACTTGGCATTTGGAAACTACCTTTTGATAGATATGTCAGGAGAGGAATGCATTTTGAAGAAGTAACTGTAGGTTGTGCAAAGCAGATTAAAAATAATTTCCATGGAGAAACATCTGCTTACGCCATTGTCTGTGAGCATCACATGTATTTGACTTTGGTGATAAGTTTGTAAATTTTCAGAAATAATTGCCTATATGCGTGGTTTTGGAAATACATATTACAATCTTTATGTAACTGCACTTGAATTTTTGTCAAAGTATTTAGTCTAAATTAAATTTTTATTTCAATACATATTTATTTTGTTCTTAAACTGTACAGAGTCTGTCCAGTAAGGCTGAGCTGTTAATGGCAGATTGAGCTGGAACTAAAGAATTTCTAGCAACTGATGTTGTAACAAACTACCAGTGGTTCATTTTGTTTTGGATGAACAATATTTCTGGATTTACTGAACACAGTGTAGGATAATTTTGGAAACTGGTCTCATCCGGCATGGTCAAGTTACCATCAGTAATGTTTTCATTGAGATATGATGGATACTGTAGTTGTTACTGACGAAGCATTACTTTGCCTAACATGATGTTAAATGAATGCACTGGAGATGTCGTTGTCATGTGATTTGCAGAATGTATTAAAAGGTTCAATGTTCAAAATACTAGAGACTGATTTGGGTTTATTAGTAGGCAAAGCTTCATATATCATGAAAACATATTGTATTTTCCACTTGTCTAATATTAAAGCCAAAATTAAAGTGATTTCTAATTGTGGCAGACAGAAATGCATGTATCAAAGCTAATTTGGGATAGAATTTACAGGAACGTAAACACCGGCAAAGATAAGCATCACACTTCTCACTCCATATCTGGCCGAGCGCGACGCGAGCGGCGTGTGTCAAAAAGGTTTACACAACAGGAATGATGACCGAGTGTTGTGCAATAGCGCAGGTAAGGCTCGTAAGTGTCAAGGATTGCCCACGCTGAAGAAAGGATAAAGTGTGGCTGACAGGGGGCGGGGCTTACTTAATCTTGATTTGTTGCGCGGGTTAAATGACCAGCGACTAGGATGTCCACTCTGGTTCGTCCATGCGTGCTCTGAAGGGTCAACTGCCTGACAGAAAGCTATGGGGAGGTAGTGTCAATCATTTCTCACATAACGTAAGGGGGGTTATCAGGACCATCGGTACAAGCTTCTTTGTAGCTCTCTGGTTTTCAGCTGATGGGCAAAGGTAAACAAGCACAGAGACACAGTACGATAGTGACAGTATGCAGCATTCCTGTCAAAAACAGCGTGTGTATTACGGAGATCTGGCTCCAAGTCGTCTCGCTTAAGCGGGTTGCTGTCCCGCTGACGTGTGTAGATTTAAATAGCAAAAATTCCGTTCCCCAGGCATTAGTCTCACTTAAGCGGGCGTCCCGCTTACGCATGTCCCGCTTAAGCGGGTTCTACTGTATTTACAAGACAACATCTGTTTTCTCTGTGCAGTTTCAATCAAATGTTTACCATGTATCACTCAGTGGTGTAAGCAAAGGTATCTTAAAAAATAATAAAGATACAAAAAACAGAAATCTCCGCTGGTGAGTAAGGTCTCCTTTACATTTGGTGAAAATGAGGTCCACTTATACTGGATTCATTATAACCATATGCTTGGATTCTTCATCTTTCTATTGTCCTCTTTAGAACTTACAGTAGAGCAAATAACTGTCTGCAATGGAGTGTGGGTATTATTCATTGTTGATTGGTGTCAAGCAATTAATGTCTATAAGAAAAACAAAACTTGTAAGAAATAATAATACAGAATATTTATAATAAAGCAGTTTATAAGGCTCAATTAGCCTGATCATCTTAGGACTTTCTCAACTCATTTGTGATTTAGGAGTATAGAGTGCCTCTGTCATTTACAGGCACTTATGCCTTTGTCCTTGATTTGAATTCTCTTCATCTGGTGTGGCTGGGTATCAGAAGGGCTGTACTAGTGTGAAAATGCTTGGAACTCCATAAAGAAATGTCAGAATGTCCCTATTGTTAAATCACCTGGACTATAGTTGATGTTCCACATTGTTCTAAGCTTCTCATCCTCTTTCACAAAGATCACAGAGTTGTTCAAAAGAGGAAGAGTGCTTGTACGCTGCTATGTACTCTATCTTATTACATGTATATTCAGCTGTAAACAAACTTATGCTGTTTTTCTGTTCTCATCAGAAAAGGTGGTTTGAAAACGGTTTTCTTATAGAACCTTTGGTTTTCTCTTCAATATACACTATCACTGTATTTAAAAATATTATGATACTTCAAGATTCCTGACACATGCTAAAATCTGCCATGTTTCTTCATTTCAAGCAGAATTTCCAACAGCAAATATGCCTAATTACTTAAATTTGTGGTCACTCCACTTTGAGACAAAATTATTGAGATAAACTTTCGGCCTTGTAACGTTTTGAAATATAAACTTGTAAAATAAAAAAAACAGGGATGCACTTTTAAGTATGTGAATTTACTTTCAGCTAGTACTTGATTGTGTGACCACCACTTTCTCTGCACATGCACAGACGGTTAGGAACACTCTGAATGAGTCTGTGGAAAAATGTCTCCTCCAGGGCATCCCACTCTTGGACTTCACACTGCTAAACTTCGTCAATAGACATGCACCTCTTGCTGTCAGTTTTTGTCTTTCAGAACCCTCCACACGTTCTCTTGCTCGGCCGAGAAAGGACATGTGGTATGACATTACATGTACTTATCCATGCAACAGTGGACTTGGCCCTATGTGGAGGCACATTGTCATGCTGGAACACATAATGACAAGGAAATTTCTGTACCACAAATGGGAGGAGAGTGTTCTCTAAAACTTCTTAATAAACATACTGATCAATTGTTTTGCCCATGATTCTGAGCTCCGACTAAACTTCATGGAGATGGCACCCCAGGTTGTGAAAGATGGTATTTCAGCAACATGAGTTTTCTAATTCTTTTTTCTCTTTGTTCCTAAAAAGCTGCACGGAGCTCTCATCACTGAAAATGACACTGTTCCAATCAAAGGCTTTAAATTCCTCTGCCCAATTCACTCCTGCCTCTTTGTTCTCAGATGATAGTAATGGGACTGATTTTGGCAGCAGAGACCAGTAACCCATTTCATTCAAATGTTGCCTTACTGTTCTAAAGGAAACAGCAGGACTTCCCCTCTTCTCCATTTGATGATACTGAGTTCCCTAGCTGTGTCTGTCCTGTTATGCAAGCCCAGATATGCGAGCCTGTGTCTATCATTGATGTTGTAAATACACGGGTGACCCGCTCCTTTAGCATGTTCCAAAAATTTCCCTGCTTTAATTCTTGATATTGTTCTGTAAATAGTAGCACGGAAAATAAAGTACTTGTTAACAAAAATTCAATGTCCGTGGATACGTTTTCATAGAGATATTGAAGATGTTTTTCTTGTAAGCATTGTACCTACAATCGGCCATCTTGAACATGTGGTTTGACATGATGACTTCATCAAAATTCGCGTTTGATAGTGCAGCGCGCCTGTATATTCAGCAGAAACACAGTACCAAATATTACATAATTCGCACGACGCGCCTTTGATTTATAAAGAAACAACGGAAAAGTCATATTTGTCTCAATAATTTTGTTCCTCGCTGTACAATCAATTTATAGGCAGTAACTCTTCATTATAGAATAATGTTTGCAAATGCCCAGTGTGATCAGGGATTGAAATGGGATGCTAGAACGAATTCAGGCATGTAGTCTTGACAGTCCTCTGCTCCACAGCTTCTAGAGGAAGTCCATTTCATTTAGCAGAAAGTGTAATAATTCAGCCAAAAAATATGAATACCCTGTATAACTATGTGCCTTTTGGGGGGAGGATTTAATTTTTGCAGATTTCACGGGTACAACTTCCCTTGTGAAAATTACTTCCTGTAAAAATAAGGATGGCCAAATATGTCATGTCATGTAACTCCAGATTACTGCAGAATTTTGCCTTCATTTTCATATGAGAAAACTCTCATGTAAGGCTTGCAAAATTTAGAACTTCAAGAAAGCCATTTCTGACATTTTGCCAAAATTAAATCCTCCTTAAAAAAAAATAATAAAAAAACACCTTTACATACACAATAGATCTAAGAAACTAACCGGTGAATGAAGTGTTTAAATCCTAAATACAGCGTGATAGGGACAAGATACATCATTGTTCTACCATTTTATTCATTCCAGAAATGCTTGGTTACAATTTACCAAATAATTTTCACAAAACCTGTCAAAATATTACTACCATAAGCCATAAAATATCAAAATCCTGCTAATACAGACAAATAAACAAAGTTGTAAAGTCTGTGGCATGAAGAGGAATGTATTGAGGAACCATAATGAGTTTCAATGTGATAAACAACACAACCCACAGCAGGAAGTCCATTCACAGTATCTTGCAAAGTGGTCTTAAATCAGTCATAGCAGATCTAATTATAAACAGTGCACGATAATACAGTAGATTTATGTTTGGCTTGAGATCAATATTTAAGCCTTTTGGCCACAATACCCCCCTTGCCTTGGAGATTGGAGAACGCTGTGGCTCACATCAGTAAACAGTCTCAATAATAAAATTTATATCCGAAAGTCTGAAGAGTTCTAATTCATCCAATATGATAACTTTCAATGAAAAATAACTTCTTAAGCAGTTCGACATAATGATGGTACTGGAATGGTACAGAGATAGAAAGCTGACCTGTGGACATCATAAATGAGGGTACTGACAGTGTGGCTGAGGAGTCCTGGTTGTGACATGAGAGCTGTTGTGAGGTGTCAGAAACTGATTTGACAACTCAATGTATGTACTCTCAACACATAATTTTTGTGCTCACCACAGATTTACCAATGTCACAGTTTCTAGTACATTAGGAAGTGGCACTGAGTAGCAACAAGCTAGGGGAATGCACTTCTTAGCAAGCTGAATTTAATAACATCTACAAGTTAAAAACAAATTTTTTTTGTATATATAATACACTCTTAATGTAGTACTGGTAACTAATGGGTGATAAAACTATGCTTAATTACTGGGAGTTTTTGTTTAGATTTTGACATAGTGGCTTCACGGTTTGGACATCTATGATGGAACTTAGTCATACTGCTGGAAGATAAACCTTGGAATTTATGGGAGCGTCAAATGACATCCACGTCATATTGCTGGAATGAAAGATGACAGTAACTGACTTCCCTCAATGAATGTTGGACCTTTCCAGCTGATATCACCACTGACAACTATGTAAAATACACAGTGTACCATTCTCTCTTCATTAAGGACTTTATGATCTCGATAATGTCCACATCCCCAAGACTCACCATCCCTGCTGGCGACTTCTCTGGGATCGCACTCACTGTTCTGTTGTCAACTGTTGGAAAATATAATTAGCTGGTTATAATTTGACTGTGTGTCTGTGACTTTTAAAAATCAAATACCAATATATTTGTTTAAGGTTTCCATGGTTGTTGTTCTTCCTAAGTTTTTGCAGATAAATCAAGGACAAAAGTCATTTTTTTGTGATAGAGGGCACTGACAAATCTATATCCTGACCTTCCTTCATACGTGGTCGTCTCCACAGTAATCCGCATGTTAAAACGACTGTTTTGCAAAATACCCTGACAAATAACGTTCTATGACTGAGAAAGGAAAAGAATGATCACAGTTAAAGTTCAAGTGAATGAAGAACTTATCACAAAAGCCAGTCATGGCAGTAGTCTACTGAAAAGGGAATGTTCATTAACACTGATATCATTAGGATAATTTTCAAAATATTATGCATCTGGCTAATATTACCAGAAAGACAACAATATAGAAAGACTTTTCATCATGGACTGATTTTGGCATTTCTGGTTTCATACATGAACCCTTGATTTTGGTTCGCATCTTGTAAACATTATAAATATCATATGCAAATAATCAAGTGTTACAGGAAAGCAATGGTAAATACCCTGTTTTTTGGGACTAAAGCTTGGCTGTACAGATGATTCATGAACTAAATCCAGATTCATGCTAAGCATCATGTAAAATACTAAGCTGCATAAAGCCAAGGTTACCACTGGTAGCATGCAGCTGTACATATAATTAAGTAGGCTACATGCAATTAGAGATTATTGATCTAGCCATTTCATGAAGGTCAAATTGGGGATCAAGAATTTTCATTGTAAAAGTCTGGTTCCCATTCTATAGCCATGGCCAGTAAAACAGGAGGGTAATAAATCCAAAGATCATGCTGTTTGTATTAATTGTATATATATGATAAATTCTACACATACTCTTGTATTCATCTTTTACACAAACCAACTGAAGCCATCAATATACGCAGATATTAAAATAGGAAATACAGCTGAGTCCATCTAATTCGATCTCAACTTTCACTTAATTTGACAAAAAACAGTTTTTTTCTTTCTCTTTCTAATCAGTAAACAATAGCCCTGTTATTTGAGGCCACACACTGTGGTTTTCTTTAATTTGTACAGATGAGTGAAGACGCAGAAGCAATATAACTTTGGCCATTCTTCTGCAGGATGCCAAATCACAGTAAATGATGCTAGGCCTTGAAGTGGTAAGTAGAGTCACATGAGTACATGTATTATATTACAGCCTGACTGAGAAGACAGGGGAAGGAAGAGGACAGCACATTAGAGCATAAGGTCAAACAATACTAGGTCAAACAACTGATCAATAATCACGCACTCGGTGACAACAGTATGTGCGGGCTACTGTAGGCCCTAGTCATGCTTGCCTTGAAATAAGGAGAATCATCCATCATGCTTGTTTTTAGGCCACATGGAGACCGAACAAGCAATACTTTTGTACTTCTAGGCTTTGAAGTGAAAAAGAAGTCAAGATAAAAACGTTCTTGACCAGGACTAAATTGCTGCCCAATGAATGGTTTCAGTGTGGGTCTCCGATAAGTAGGCCTTATTGGGCTTTACCGTGTTATGACACAGATTACAATGCCAAAGTATTGTATGCTACATGTATCAGGCGACCTGTTGGAAACAGTCTGAGGAAATAAGTCCAGTAAGTCACCCACATCCATGCAGATTATTTCCTCAAATACTGTAGTTTGCTTAATGCTTGTATGAGCTCACTCAGACTTAAAGGCAAAGTGAGCACTGTTGTTGTCCCGCGGCATATGGGAGATTGACTGGGGGGGGG
>JAWQUT010000350.1:586546-628427 GCA_033807755.1 Ellobium chinense | reverse complement strand
CCCCCCCCCCCCCCAAAAAAAAAAAACTCAATGTGCATCCTTGGTGAAAATAGTGTATATTATTATTACAGTGCATATTAGTGTTGCGTCTTCATAAATTTTGCTGATTCTGTGTACCAAAATACATGACTGCGTAGGAGTTGGCAAGTCGGCATAATACGTCAGATGTAATTAATATAAATTAAACAATTCTATGCTGTATCTGCAGTCTTCAGTCATGGAAGCACTTTTTAGCAGGCAAATCTCCAACACATAAGGCACATGAATTAACAAATTATACTATTTCCTATGTTCATTTATCAAGAACTTCTCCAAAACTGTTAAAAAATTAAATCATGCCTCACCATAACGCAAGATCCATCAATTATAAAGACATTTAAATTGTCATTCCATTAACACTTATTCTACCATACCGCTTGCTTTCGCTCATGCTTCGTATTCCCATACCGCTATCCGCTCACATTCAAGAACACCTACTAGCCCATAAATTCAATGTTAAATTGCGAATGGGGGGAAATACGAATATATAATAATACCGGAAATAGTATTTAGTTGGCGTGTGGGGGCAGTTGGATTGAGTTTATCAACGAGTTTAGCTCTCTTTGCACTTTGAGTTACACGATGGCTGAATGAAGACGAAATGGTGGTGGAGATGCGTTCGATTTCATGCAAACTCTTATCGCTGTTTGGCCTGTTGCAAGGCAATCTGCAGAGACTGTTTTGTTAAAACACACCAGGAATAATGTGATAAACTTTTATTTCTTTTCACTGCAAGTTGGACTGTAAGAAAGGCTAAGACTCATGAGAGAAGAATTTTTAACATTTTTTGTGTTCAGAGAACGAAAAAAACCATTCACAATTGGTGTAAATGTCCTTGAAATTGTGTTTTAATTAAAGTTCATCCATTTCTACAACTGCTGTGTAAGTTTCAGGTATGTGAGTGAAATAGATATTGTTTGGTGGTGGTTTTTTTATACCCACTATAATTTCTCACATTTAATGGGAAAGAATTTGGGAATCAGGGGACATAAGAGGAATTTCAATATGGGAGAATAAGTGTTAAATAGAACTGTTAATTCTCATGATTACTTTAATTAAAAGAGAAATCTGATGCTGTCTACAAAAGCCAATTTCATAATCAATTTTTAAAAGCACGGAAAACTTCTTGCATGTACAGAGCTACCAACCTCCAAAACTGAATTTTCATATTCCAGGCATCAAAAATTCATATTCTGACCCTAATTTTCATACTCACACCGGTGCAGAAAAATAATCTCACGAAATGTAAATGAATGTCTCCTTATTTAGCTGTTTAGTCATACTTTCAGACTTGTAGATAGCTACTGTTATCTGGAGATGGGTTGAACAATAGCATAAAGCCTCCTGTGATGACTGGTATCTTTGTAAGAGACTTTTAGTTTCAACTAAACTTGTATGCGGCTGGCAAATAGGCCTAGGATATACGCCAAACGGCGAAAGCGAAACTAAGAAACGCGCGTCAGCATCGATACTGCTGTGTACTCTACGGCAAAACGGAATGCCAGTATGTATACTGTACTGTTTCAATCGTTTATTGTGAGACTCGAGTACTTGTACTCATGACTAAAACAGCTCATTTTGATGATTTTCAGTACAAGAAAGCTCTTTAAGCACCCGACTTCGTTGCGGAAGGCATTCACGGTATTCTTTTTCATACTGACAGTCGATTTTCGTATTTTTAAGAGTACGATTCGTATTTTCGTACTGAGGTCAGATTTCCGTATGAAATACGAAAATTTCGTACTGGTTGGCAGCTCTGCATGTAAAATGCCTAAGAACCCTCTGATTGAGGACTCAATCCAGTCCATCTTATAACCTAGTGATGCTATGAAACTGAAATTTGAAAAAAAACAGAAAATCTGTCTTAAACTTAAAGGCTCTGTATTCTGGCAATGGATAAGCACTGCAGTGCTGCAGAAAGGGACATCTTTATCAAATAATGAAAAGAAAAGGACATCTTTATCAAATAATGAATAATATTTGGTAAATCTGAAAATCCAATTGATAACTGCTCCCTCCCTATCAAAGAAGAAAGCCACAAAACTGGAAATTTTTAGAAAATGAGTGCATCATAAAAAGTTGAGACAGATCAGTTTCACCTCTTAATTTTTAAGTAAAAATAAAATTGTGGCTGATTGGATATCATAAGCAAGAATTCAAGGATTAAAAAAAAATTGCATGCATCTTAGGCAATCTGGATGAGGAAGCACCCTGCCAAGAAGGCAGGTAGTTTAATCTCTAACCACTGAGATCTTAGGCAGAGCCCACTGCATTGTCTTTTGCTGCTTAATAAGTATTATACACGAAAAAAAGCTGCAATTAATTAGAATATCCAAACAAGTGATGAAATTTTGTCATGTCTTGTCTTGCTGCTAAGTCACAACAGAGGCTGAGATAGAGAGATCTTCAAATATACAGCATTCTCCATCTAATGAGCTGTTCCAGTGCTATCGGTTGTAGGAATGATTGCCCACATTGACGCCACCCCATTGCAGGAGCTGTTTGTCTGGGCTTTCCTCCCAGTTCTCCCCAGCTGTCAGCGGTCTCAACTGTAACACAAGGAGAGCATGTTAACAAAATGCAATGTCAGTTTTCAAGATGAAGAAATAAATGTTTCACCATATTCAGAACGGCGGCTTCCTCAGTCTTTGATTCTTTTGGACCATGATCCAGATTGTTCTCAGTTTTGACAAGACATATAGTCACACACATATATAACCAGAATACCTAAAGTCTGAAATTGTGGCAAACTCCAAACCCTCCTCTTTCAGGACCACATTATTTCTTCTATTTCCTTTATACTGCTTTTGTGCTAAATTTGAATACAGACTTGGAATGCTTGAACAAATTCTGTCAAACCCTAATTTGTTTCTCAGACCTAACCCCATCTTCATGCCACCTCATCATCCTACTCCCACTGTTCCCAAAGTGTACAGAGTAACCATCATTTTATCCTCTCTGGTAAAGATATAGCTGATTTATATGTGATAATGATGTCCAATGTGAACTGAACATATACATGGTACTTTACCTTGCGAGATTGTTCCCTTTGTACAGCATTTTGCTCCCATTTTCTCTGACTTTTCTGAGCTTCCAAAGCATTTTCTGAACCACAGCCCCAAACCTGAGAAACAGAAGAATGTACAATTTTTACAGGGAAACTGAGAAAGACGAATATTTCAAAAATTTATCATCCACTAATATGTTGCAACATCTGTAGTGTTACTAGTACAACAACCATACATTTTTTATTTCCCAGCCTGTTATTTTTGAAGACTGCATGCATTTCTGCCACTAGGGAACACAAATAGATATATTTCACTTACAACGGCACTTGATATATTGGGAAATGCTTACAATGGCATAATTTTAAATCCCCCCCTTTTTTTTCCTCTTTACAACAATGTAAAATATCCTTCTTATAATGGCTGTGTAAAGCTGCAAGAATTTCTGCTTAGAACGAGACTCACCATGTTCTAATGGTAAACCTGTACTAAAGTAAATAAAAATCAACAGCAGACAAAACGGTGCCCTTCATGTACAAAAAGGGCTGTGAAGGCCTACATCAGCATAATCCTCCTAACCCTTCTCTTTCTCTTCTCCTGCCCCTAATATCCTCCTATCATCTCTCTTTCTCATTAATGCCCACTGAATGAATTAGGTCCTTTTATGTCTGGTGCAAGCTCTCGTAGGGTGAGTTAATGTACCAGTCTAGCAAATTTGAAAGATTTAACTGCTGCTGAAAGAAAGGTGGTGACAAGATTGGATACACTGTACTTTGCTGAAATTTGATCTGAAAATAATCCATTACCCTATTCTATAGACTACCGGTACCTGGAATTTGTAAGCCAAACACCTTGCAAACAAGTTGTTAGCTGGTAACTATAGTAGTGCAAACCCAAAGCATAACCACATCTTGATGTCCAAGCTCTATCTCTCTCCTGATAAGAAATTTTCCAAGCCAAAGTGTTTTCACTTTTCATTCAAGCAAAGTGATACTGATACTGTCAAAGCTAGTCCTGTTTTTCATAGTGTGGCCTGTCTCAGCAAACTGCATTCTCCCCTCATTACCACTGCGCTCATTATCTCCTTCCCCCATAATCACCCAAGGATACCAATGTCAGTGTCTCATTTACAATATAACTAGGCACTTTACTGAGCGGCGAAGCCGCAGGGCTGAATTGGGCGCTCGCGCACCCATAGGGTTTTGAAGACGTAGACGCTATGGGCGAGTAGACACTGGTTGGGAAACTCGCGTATTTAGTATCATTTTCTTTGTTTCTGCCTACTTCCGATACATGTTTTTGAAGACAACATCCTGGGCTTCAAAATGATGGCCTAAACAATTCGATCGGACCAGTGGTTCCTGAGACAATTTCGATTGAAAATTGGGTAAGTTTGAGTTGCGACTGCACATGGTGGTATGATCATATTTTCTCAGGTCTTTCCATATATGTTTATTAGCCTTTCATGCTTCATATTTGCCTAAACTCATTGGCATACAACTTCTCCACGCCAAGCTATTGAATGCCCAAAGTGACAGGGGTAACCGCCATAGACGCAATATTGGGCTTCCCGGGGCCGGCTGCTTGACTAGCTCCCTTGGCCTCATTGTGGAGAGGCTTGGATCGGGATTTTATTTAATAAAAAGAAGCTCAGAATGCCCTTTGAATCACTGAAACTTAGTTTTATGACCACATTTTAATATCTTCTTCTCATGTCAAGGGGTTACATGTATTAATGAATTAGATCTAGATCTGGATCCAAGCCATTATTAAATGAACCACTCGCAAGCAATGAGCACTCATAATTGTTGACACTGGAAACTAGGCGTGGATGTCTAGGCTATGAATACCGTCTTAATCTTAGTGTATTTTTGTTTTGGTATGTAATTATTGATTGTATTTATATTCAAGGAATTCAACTATGTCATGGGCTAAAAAATTACCCTGGACCTCTTCCTCCTCCTTTTCACACCTATTTTTTCAAACATCACCTACTTGCCGAAAAAGTTTGTTTTTTTGTACTTCTGTCTAATAATGACATGGGTAAAGGTTATACTTCTCCTACCCCTTCCTCCTTTTTTAGAGCTTGTTTATCCCTCTCAAGGAATTATTTCTGAATTTTTGCATTTCAGATCTACCCATGAAGACTGACGCATTTTTATATCATGAAGACTGCTAAAGATGTGAGAGATTTTATTGCTGCCACTGCCAGAAATAGATCAAAATGTACAAATGCCACAGCCCTTCATTTGATTTTAGACAATTCGTCTCAGAAGAAGAGCAAGCAAACAACACGAATGATGGTCATGCCTTTGTCAACGACACCCTGGCTGAGTGTTGTGCAATAGCGCAGGTAAGGCTCGTAAGTGTCGATCACTGCCTAAGCTGAAGAAAGGATAAAGTGTGGCTGACAGGGGGCGGGGCTTACTTAATCTTGATTCGTTAATGCTTACGCGGTTAAATGACCAGCGACTAGGATGTCCGCTCTGATTCGTCCATGCGTGCGCAGAAGGGTCAACTGCCTGACAGAAGGCTATGGGGAGGTAGTTAAGTGTCAATCACTTCTCACGTAATGTAAAGGGGGGTAATCAGGGCCGTCGGTATAAGCTTCTTTGTAGGTCTCAGATTATCAGCTGATGGGCAGAGGTAAACATGCACTAAGATGCAGTACGATAGTGACAATTTGCAGCATTCCTGTCAAAAACAGCGTGTATGTTACGGAAATCTGGCTTCAAGACGTCTCGCTTAAGCGGGTTGCCGTCCCGCTCACATGTATAGATTTAAATAGCAAAAATTCTGTTCCCCAGGCATTCATCTCACTTAAGCGGGCGTCCCGCTCACGCGTGTCCCGCTTAAGCGGGTTCCACTGTATACCTTTTATATGCTTGGACTAACCATGTTCTCCTGGTCCTAGACAGCTGAAACTTTTATAACTTCTCGGAGTACTCTCCATTAGCACTGATGCACGACTGCATCCTCCTAAACCAAGAGACAAAGGAATGACTCCACTCCCCGGCAGGTATCCCCTCGATTATTTTGTTGAACGTAAAAATGCCTCAAATAATAGCAGTTTACCTTACAAAGAAACCAACCGTGTCTTCTGAAATCTGTATGTTTGTCACTTTGTCAGCACTTCACCCACAGTGTGCACAGAAAATTTTGCTTCAATTAATGAGATTTGACGAAGATGATGAATGACAATTTTTTTTAAATTATGGATCAGGAGTGTAGGTCAGGAGAAAGGGCTGAAAGGGATAAAATTTAATCCTGAAACAGACTGTAAGCCCAAAGACACTTAAATATATACATTTTACATGTTGTACAGATTGTTGCATAGCCAAATAACTTGGACAGCATAAAGACATGTGTTTGCAAGAACCTGCCAGAGAATACTGTGATCTGGGATGATGTCTGCAAACAACAAAATGGTAACAGGTTTCTTCTCCCATCCATAAGAAATTCCTCCACACTCCTATTTTCTATGGTTTCATCCAGGTAATTTTTCCACATTTTGCCTTTGCCACATTGTTTCCTTTTGATGTTTTTAGGACTGCGTTTCTTGAGCTCCACCTACTTTCGTAACTTGTAGCTAACATGCTGTAAAACCGTAACTCAAAACAAACAAACAAATCTTTAAGCACTGAAAAGAAATAGTGGCCCCACTTTGGCCAACTAGGTATAGGCAGTATCACATTCTTACCTGATCATTCCATGGTTCAGCAGAATTTCTGCATCTCCATATCAATATAGTACAGTCAAACCTCTTTATATCGCCAACTCCGAGACTGTACCATAGTTGGCATTATAAAGAGGTTACAGTACCAAGGTTTATTTCCACTATTTTTTAATACACTGGATCGGTTCAGAGGCCAAATGTAGGTGGTATGTGGGGTTGGTGGAATAACGGGGACAGTATAATGGGGACTAACTGTATATTATGAATTCGCATTAGATTTTCTTATTCCATTGTCTCACTCCTATTTTCCTCATCACAAAAATACCAAGTCTGGAAATACAGCTCTGTGAATACATATCCTAAAACAATATGCTAAATCACGTTCAACAATTAAAAAAAACAACATATTTAAGCTTTCAATAATTCACACTTGGTTTGGTATCATATCATCAACATATCATGAAAATTGCAAAATAAAACTTTTAATAAGCAGTAAAATATTTGTGCCTGAAATTACTGTATTACATTTGTGGATTAACTTTCCACAGGCCTTGTTTTGCAGCATGAGATGCTCTGTGAGGCAGAGAACAGCAAATGTGTAGAATTGCCTTATGCCGTCCATAAGACAGAAATTCCACATGGACTAATAGTTATGCTGTTATATCACACAGGAAACAGGAAAGAAGAGTTTACTGATGAAAGTTAAGGAAAAGGTATGAATTAGTGTGAATTTAATTTTTATGAATATCTTGCAGCTGTATGCCACTGCTGATGGTCATCTATTCTAACCATATATCAGCTCTGTTTGCTGACTATCACCATGTGAAAGAAAAAAGTTAAAGGCCTGCAATATACATACCTCTAATTTATGTAGCTCACAGGGTGCACCATAATGCATTATCCTGTCAAAGTCAGCGTTGAGGCGAAGCACCTCTGTCTTTCCATCACACCCCACCTGGATACCTTGGGGTACTTCTCTGGCAGTCTCACTCCACCGTACCATCCTTTCACCCGCTTTGGAGAATAAGATAACATTTGACTATGAAGGTAAATAAAGGGAATAACATATTGGTTGCCTATAGCAAAATAATCAGAATCTAATTAACAATGTCAATTTCTATGTACTTGCTGTTTTGATTGAAAGAAGACGAGGAATGCTAGGTAAGTACATAAGTGACATATCTAGAGATGTCTTAGAGAAAACATGGCTCTTTCTCAGAGGGTTGTAATGCAGAAAACATGGTGTGCAAATCACCATATGAGCACTGGAGTTTCTATAAAAATTGCACACCATTGTGCTGAATAGTGTTCCTCCAATAAGGGCAATGATCTTAGATTTACTATTTGTGATAAAACCAATTGTCTGACACCATTTTTCTACCATACCTCTTTCATTTACTCATGTTCACATGGGTTTTTCTGTATTCTCTGTCCACACACAGAATTATAAGGGACTAACACCTCTTTGTAAAACTAGCATGGTTACCCATTCTTTGAAAGGACCTTATGTGACTTAACTGTGATTGTCTGTATACTAAGATCCCTGATATATTACTGTGGTGCAGTGGCAATATAATGAATCACCTTGCACTCCAACTCAATCGATACCTCTGGATGACTACATTTACAGGTTTACTTATTGTTATGGTGCCTGTCAGCTTCACACAATGGGGCATTATCAAAGAATGGAATGCAGAATTTGGAATGTTAATCTCATCTGCAAAAAGGGGGAAATAAGGAAAGCAGCACAAATAACAGAATCTTGTACCTTTGGCCAGCAAAAACTGATATCAAATCTTGTCTGTCAAGTTTCACACAGATTGATGGCCTTGACCAAATTTTAGATACTGTGATTTCAGAGTTCATCACATTCAAAAAGAGCGTACCAAACCCCTGTTCCATTAATTAAGAAAACCGCACCATTCAGCACTTCGGTGTACAATTCTGCACAGAAACTCCAATCCACTTATATCGATGAGTGGTGCACCATGTTAAGGCATTTCCCAGCAATTAGGCCAGACAGGAGGAGATAAGATATTATCTACTGAGAACTAAACACTTCCTTATAATTAAAAAACTAAGCTAGCCTTACCCTGAACAACACGATAGACAGGTAAGATCTGGATCAACATACAGTCAGGGCCTCCAAACTTGTTTGGGCCTTCCCTGCAAAGCAACAGTACTATCCAAAATCACTTGCTGACAACTTATAGAAACCTTATACTATCCAAAATCCTTTTTTTCCCAGGTCAACATTGATGACAAGGAACAGATAACACAAGACAGCAATCCCTAACCTCTTACAATGTGATTGATATTTTAACATGCTTGCTACTACATTTAAAGATATTCATTACAAAAAACCCTGAAAACAAAAACATCACTGCAAATCACGTTAAAGAATTCTAATATTATCTTATAGACCGTATCATGCCTATGTTCCTAGCATTAATTTGGAAACACCCCCGACACAAAACTTTTCATAACTACCCTTCACACCATGTTTGGTGCATTAAACCAGTCACCGGGGGGGGGGACACGACTTCGTTCATTTGAACTGAGTTCTGGAACTAGGTTCTTTTCCATGATCAAAGCAAACAGAATTCCCTCGTTTCAGTATCATTACAATTGTGAGTGCAACTAATAATTTCTTGTGAACAGATCAGAACTTAGTTCCTTTTCAAGCCATTCAAATTCCAATTACACATCAGAGGCCAGGTTTTTTTCCTTTTCATTTTGTTGGTATCCGTACTTGCCGCCCTGCGATCAACAGCCACGTTCATTCTGTCAGTTGTAACTGTCATTGTTCAAATCAGTAAGATCTGTTTGTCACTCCTGCCCTTTAATGGTCTTTTCAGGTGAATATATAGCAATAGGCGTACTTCGGAAATCAATCAAAGGAGATAAGATGCTTGAAAATTTGACTCCTTTAGAGTTATGCCCCCTTTTCCGAGCCCACGCCCTTTAGAAGTTCGCTTAGGCTCTGCAGACCTTATTCCGTAAGGGATTTGCGATAAAGTTGGCCGAGTCTGCGATACCTGGATGTCTTCCCGTACTATAGTATACCGCATCGGTTTTCATTGTACTAAGAGAAAATAGTTTGGTTTTTGACGTGAAATTCGTATGATAGGTCCGGTGTTATCAGTCCCAGCTGAACAAAATCCCTGTTTCGAAACTTGAATATATTCTCATTTCCATCTTCATCGTCCCTGAGTTTTGGGTTTTGTTTGTTTTCTGCTGAATGTTGTCATTGTGTTTTGTGTGTCTCAGAACTGGTATGTATGATTAGACTGCATCAATGTGAATATTTTTTATGTTCCTGGTCTTTCCGTGATAACATCGAACAAGTTTGATGCTTAAAATGGCGATCTAAAAAGAGTTCTCTGTGCGCTTGATAAACGACGATGAAAGGATTAGTGTCTAGGCTAGACTCAGTCAGAAAACACGTTCATTTTTAGTATGGTGAAAATTACACGTATACTTCATCATACCACTGATTCTTCAGATTTTACAATTTCTGGAATATTGGACTTTATATAGACTATATGAAAGATATCAGGTAGGTCTAGACCTGGACACTTTTGTCACGAGTTAAAATTTTTGTTCAAGGATTCGGCGTTTCAACAGTTTACAATAACTCTAAATCTGTGTAATAACATTTATCGATGTGTCAGAATGTTGTCGTGTCCAACTTTCAAAGATTTGGTAAAGTACGGTGTGTCATGATTTAAATTTTGCTTTCTATGGATTCGGCATTTCAAGAGTTTACGATAACTCTTAATCTGTGATTAAAAATTTTATCGGTGTGTCAGAATGTTGCCATTTACAAGTTTCAGTTATTTGTAAAGTACGGTGTGTAATGATTCAAATTAATTTTTTTTAAAGAATAGTCGAGTCATGTCAACAGTTTACGATAATTCCTAATCTGTTTGATAACATTTTATCGGTGTGTCCGAATGTTGTCATTTCCAACTTTCACAGATTTTGTAAAGTACGGTGTGTTATGATTTAAATTTTTATTTCTAGGATTAGACATTTCAAGAGTTTACGATAACTCTTAATCTGTGATTAAAAATTTTATCGGTGTCAGAATGTTGCCATTCCAAGTTTCGGTGATGCATAAAGTATGGTGTATAACGATTTAATTTTTTTTTTTTTAAAGAATAGGCATTTCAAGAGTTTACGATAACTCTTAATCTATGATTAAACATTATATCTGTGTATCAGAATATTGCCATTTACAAGCTTTAGTGATTTTGAAAAGTACGGTGTGTAACGATTTAATTTTTTTTCTAGGACTAGGCTTTTCAAGAGTTTAGGTTAACTCTTAATCTATGATTAAACATTTTATCGGTGTGTCAGAATATTGCCATTTACAAGCTTCAGTGATTTTGAAAAGTACAGTGCGTAACGATTTAACTTTTTTTTCGAGGATTAGGCATTTCAAGAGTTTATGATAACTCTTAATCTGTAATTAAACATTTTATGGTATGTTTACTGGGTGTTCCTCCCAACACAACAGACACGCCGTAACCGTTATTTATGATTTGATTCACATTGAATAAGAGAAAAAAAGTGTCTTTGTGGAAAGGGTTATAAGGTTCTATATTTTCCATATTTCTTCATGCGTCTGTGTCCACTGTGCCTCCACCATTCCCCCTTCCCACACCAAAACAAAACAAAAAAAAAAGCGGATGCATCGAACGACCATTTGTGCTAGACTAGGCTTAGACTTAGTCTAGTATCGCAGAATACACCCTTTTTGGCCTTCGATACAATTTTACTTTTCAAATTTCTCACGTATATTAAATATCTTTACAGATCTGCACTCTGCACAAATGTTGGGCCTAATTCTGATGTATAATGTGCATTTAAGCATCGAGCTGTAGGCCTACAGTGTTTTACGTATTGGAATGTGCTGTTAGTAGTTACTGTGTTACTGATATGANTTCGATACAATTTTACTTTTCAAATTTCTCACGTATATTAAATATCTTTACAGATCTGCACTCTGCACAAATGTTGGGCCTAATTCTGATGTATAATGTGCATTTAAGCATCGAGCTGTAGGCCTACAGTGTTTTACCTATTGGAATGTATTGTTAGTAGTTACTGTGTTACTGATATGAAACCAAGTGGAAATGATTGAGCTTGCAATTGATGCTAAAAGTTATGCGAATAGGCCGAGCAGTCAATAAGTTAATGGCGTGTAAAATTGTATAAACAGGTCCGCATGTCACGTTCACCAGTCTGTCTATGCGCTAGGTACCCATTCTGCAACACGCTTTCCTCACATTGTGTACAACTCGGGGTATTGTCGAGAGGGTCCTCGAAAGGGGACATAACTCCTTTAAGTGTTAACTTTCAGGGGTGACCTCCCGCAATCGGATTTCCGGATAACGTCTATTGAGATGAAGTGGCTGTTGCCATCCGCATTACACAACAAGGACTGGTGTATTGCTATTAATCACTCATGAAATGTGTCCCCAAACTGACTGAGATGTGATGGCACCTGGACAATGTCTTGGGGCTTGAGTGCCACAAGTCTGTCTCTAAAGAAATAATGCTTAAGCCAATCAAGAGGTCTGTTTCCTGAGTGGTGATTGACAGTTGAACGCCAGCTTGAAAGAATAATCAAAAGCAAGGTAAAGTTAATTGGATAACATAGACGGGTAGGTTAAATGGGCAGAGGGGCAAGAGGATTAGAGTGGGACAGGATACACATGATGGGTGCTGAGGGAGGCAGTAATCTGGTTTTTATATCTGCTCATATGACGTCATCACCTTGGATTGACTTCTCCTTGATGGGATCTACAAAGCTTTCTACACTTTTGCTGCAATTGAAATTGCACCAATTTTTAGTTACAATTAAAGTTTACTGTATCTTAGTAATGCAGGATTAGACATTATTACTTGTCAATGATCCTTTTAAAAAATACCTGTCTGGTACCGACCAGATCCATGCAACAGATAAATGCTAAGATTCACCCTATCGACAACTGTTGTCCAAAACAGTGACTTATGTCTGCCTTATGATCTTGAATTTTTGAGCTGATTCTGTGCAATTTGAAAAATAAGGATGTAATATGTACATGTATTTCTCCAGTTTCTGTCTTTCAACTGACAGTGAATTCTGATGGGAGTGAAAACTCAAAATTTTCTGTGTTTAAGACCTACACTGCACTCACACACAATTATTATTAGCTGGTGGCAGTTAAAATTAACTTCTGCCCCTGTGCTAATGAATCTAGATGTTTTTGTCTATATAGGAAGAGGGCCGGGATGAAAGGTATCATCATCTTCATCACTTTGTCATAGAAATGGCAAAATCGTGTCTCTAACACATAAAATTACACTCACTAAAGGTTGAAATCCTTGTTTCCGAGCGCAAAATCACCTGTCTCAGAAACACATACTATTTTTTGAAGGAAAAGTGAATAGAACAGTATAGGGAACGGAATGTTTTCAGACAAGAATGGGATGAACAAAATGGAATTTGACTGTCTCAGCTGAGTGGAGAATGGAAGGGGTTTCCCCGTTTTGGTACTGAATGGGAAACAGAACTCAATTCCCTAAACCTACTTTTCATGAACATGCTCATCTCTGGGCTCATGTAGTGATATTTTATTTGTATTTAGACCTCAGGTCAGAACATAAAATTAGCAGTAAATAAGGGCATGGCAAGCAAAATAAAAAGAGGTCCTTTTATTAATTTTTTGGAAGAACACAGTATCTGACTGCATAACACATACAGTAACGAATATATATGCATAAATGTTTTTTCATTTAGAAGTTTAACATCCAAATCTTATCTCTCCAAACTGCCTTGTCACTGGGTGAGGATTTCAAAAAGAGCTTTGAAATCCCAGTCCTGAATAGCTGAATGTATTTTTTTTAAAAAACCAAAAAAAAAACAAGCTCTGTTCTAAGAGAGTTAAATTTATTTTCGGTTTGTGCAGTAGATAGTGAGGTAACGTGTTGAAAGAAACTTATTAGATAATTAGATGCAATCATGAAATGATACTACAAGTCAAAGTGTGAACTCACATCCATCCCTTGTCTATAGCCAGACAATAGAGATTCCTGCCCTCAAAGGCCATGAATGTGACATTAGGTGCATGATAAGCTGACACATGATGACTGAATCTGAGGAGTAGTTAGAAAAGCATAACACAGTTACACATCATTAAGATGTTGGTGATCAAGGAATAGCTGCTTACTATCCGAATGAAATAGATAGATGGACCAATGTATTAAGGCATAGAACAAATAGAGTTTTAAAAAAAAAACAACATATCCTGATCAAGAGAGAGGCTAAATATGATAGACAATAAGAGGATCTACTGTAAAGTGTGCATGTGATGATAATTCTAGATCACAGTAATAAGAATAAGACTCAGAAATCATGCAAATTTTGTAAGCAATATCCCAGTACTCAATTCTGGCTTTGGATTGGGATTATAGAAGAAGATAAAACCTTGAGACAGTCCCCAGATATTATGATTGTCTAGGAGCCCTATCATGTGCGCTCTCTCTTTTCTAATCCTGCCCCTTAACCCAAGCATTAGGCAGGACAGTACAGGTATACTACACATAAAAGAAGTCGAACAGTCAGGTGCAGGTGATGCAAATCTCAGGCAGGATATGTAAACTCAAAAGAGAATATTGGATCATTTCATTTTTACCATATCTGGGTTAGTGATGGGAAGGCCACATTTCGTCGCTGGTACGGCATAGCGGCACATCGGGCAAAACCTAGTTTTGAGCTACAGCACTTTGAAAATTTGGAAGTCTTAAAATTCTGGTAGCTCACTTATATCTGGCTCGATCCGAATAGTTTTTGCTGTTGTGGTGGCTGTGGCAGCTTAACTATTATACTTAAATCTTGTTTTTGTGATTTTATTAGTATATACGCCTGTAGATAGGATGCGCCCCTATGCCAAACCACGTTCTGACATGAATGTCCCGATGCGGCCCGTGACGGCCCGATGCGCCCCTATGACATGCCACGAATGGGCTCTATTTGCAGGTTACGCCCATACGCAGTGGAAAGAATAATAGCAAAATACTGACAGAATGTATTCTGAATTTAACTTACAATACACAACCAACCTCGAAAGCAAGAAAAAGAAGGAAAAGAACACAGAAAAGCAACATCTCGCACTTGAAGCATAAGGGAAAGGACGGAATATGAAGTTTACAAGAATAAACCAGCTTTGTTCATGAAAAAAAAGAGAATCTGCATGCCATTATAATAAAGGTGTGACAGTAATTTAAGAACTAATTATTAAAATGCGATGATAACTAAGGCGATGACACGTAAGATGACATAAAAATAAATAAATATGACATAATGACACAATGACAATGACAACAAATCACAATTTATGGTGATATTGACGATGAATGCAGTGGTGATTACATTATTTATTACACATGTCTTATAAAACGCTGGTCTGTAAAGAGGCATAGAGATGCAGTTTTAATGACGAACATAACAACAAGACAGTGTAATCAATGATATTAACAGATATATAGCGCTTCTGTGAAAAGGCCATACTGGTTCCTGGCACAATATTATTAGTGCAACAAGTGAAATAAAACCGACAATAATGCTTTGTGTGGCGAAAGTCATAATGAAGATTACGAGGATGGTGATTATGATCGTATCTCTTGCTAATCCTTTGAACTGGAAAGCGGCAATAATGATACAAACTTAAAAGAATAATATATAATACAGCAGTACCGACAAGGATGATCCTGATCCTGATGATGACATAGAGGTTATGATAAATATACATAAAAAGCGATGGTTGTCATTGCAAATTGAAGAGTGCAATAGTGAATACTTCAAATGATAAAATGTAATCATAAATGTATGATACAGACAACGATGCTAACTTCAATGCTGAAGATGGTAATGGTGGTGATGATGATGATGATGGTAATAGCCTGTATTGTAAATGTGTTGCTCTGTAAAGTGGCAACAATAGTTAAGACATTAAAGACATATTATTTTAAGACATGAAATGATAACAGAGTTATAACAGTGACAATGAGGTAAAGACAGGCAGAATCTTTCATGATCTGGATTGCTTATAACTGGGGTAGGTCCATTGCACAGTGCAGGAAGATCCTCATATTTGCCTTTGAAGATCTTAGGAGAAGCCTCCAATAAAGTTGGTGCGACCCCGGGTTTCCTTCCCTACGGCAAGGTAATTGTGCCAAAGTGGGAGGTCTTGAATTCAATTTTATCCAGAGTGTCCTTTCTGATCTTTATTTGCATGGTTTGGGCCAGGATACTGGAATCCCCTCATCTGATTTTCTAATCCCCAAAACCCCAGATGCACCAGAAGTGGCCTTCCAGTCTATGATATCATTAGTGTGAATTTCATTCACAATATATGCTTTCTTGCGTGCTGCAGAATTAATTATGCCGACAAGTTCAGAGGGCACCAAAATACTTTCAATTCTCTTATATGCAGCTTCCACAACAGAACGCATTGAATCTCCCTCACTTTGACCACATCTTCAGCATTGAAGTTAGCAAAGTTGTCTGTATCATGCATTTTTGATTACGTTTTATCATTTAAAGTGCTCTTCAATGCAATGGATTTGCAATGACAACGCTCGCCTTTTATGCATATGTATCATAACCTCTATGTCATCATCAGGATTAGCATACTCATCCTTGTCGGTACTGCTGTATTATATATTATTCTTTTAAGTTTGTATCATTATTGCCGCTTTCCAGTTCAAAGGATTAGCAAGAGATAAGATCATAATCATCATCTTCGTAATCTTCATTATGACTTTCGCCACACAATGCATTATTGTCGGTTTTATTTCACTTGTTGTCTTTGTGACGCTTTTTGTTCAGGTAGATGCTGGGGATTGTCTGGTGCTTCCTGGTGTACAGTGGGTGACTCAGAGACCAAATTAGTTATATCTGACGGTCCGTATAACCTCTGGTACGATCTTGCTGACAGACATGATGCTGGCATTGAGAAGTTCATTCACCGTCGACGTGATGGAAATGTCTAAATCACTGATAAGTGAAACCTCTAATAAATCTTCAGGAGTATTCTCGGTTTATTCATTGTCAGGTTTCACCAAAAGTTTTAGATGGTGCACTTAAAGCTTGGCTAGCGTTCTCTTCGGGTCTTCTACTTTATGTACTTTCATTAACAACAGATTTGGCTAACTCTACCATGCGCCTTCCTCTATTGAAATTTCGGTAGACCATGTTTAAGGCTCGGAGGAGTAACTGAGAAAGCATAACACCAGAACATTTCCGAGTTTATATGGCAGCTCCTTTGCCTTCACTCGCCAAAGTGTCCCAGTGCTCTTGATCTCAAAGTAATTATCATGACAATCAAATATGGTCATCAGGATGGGGATTGCCATATTCAAAATGACAACACAGTTGCCAGTTTTCAACAGTAATCCGACTTCATACACGTACCGCATTTTTTTTCTTGGCATCGGTAATACAGTTGGCAATAATAACAATAATTTATTTAGCTCAAGCACCAATATGGTATTAAATGTTCTCATGCACTTGTTCTCACACTCACATTCATACAATGGCATGGAACTTTGAAGATATCTGCTGCTTTTGAAGTTCATGTACGGTTAGCTAATCCGACTTCACAAGCAGGCTGCTATCCCCGCTTGTGCGAAGAAAACAATAGGCAAGAACCAACAAAGACACCCTCTCCCGAGGGCAGCTGGATTAATCGGAGAAAAACGGCTGTATGACGCCTCGAGCCAGGTGTACAACTTGGTATAGCATAAGGGCGCATCAGACTTGCGCCCCTATGCCATACCATGAGATGACGGGAGGACGGGATACGTCCTTTACATAGTTGCTGTAACTATAAAACTACTTTTTTTTTTGCAAAACCATTTATACACAATAAAGATCTCACAATTTACATCACAAAGATGTAAAAATGTAAAAACCCATATTTTGGTCGATGCGCCCCTATGCCATACCAGCGACGATTTGTAATAGGAAAATCTTATAGTAACCTGAAACACCCCGATGTTTGCTTCATATACACGCAGTGCACCCTTAACTCTTTCAAAATTTCACTACTTGACTGGCATTCTCGTTGGATGAACAGGGAAATGTCACGATGACGCCAAGCAGGATAACTCCCCTCTGAGAAATATCCATAACTTGGGATGCTAGGCCTTCGTTAAAACTGAGTACGCTCTGTCAGATTTGCCAGTTTGTTTGTGCTTGTCATTTAATAATCCTGAACAGATGTGCTGCAGCCCAATTGTGAATCAATTCTTTTCCATCATTCTCTTCCATGTCTTTCCTCTAGAGCTTGTAGAAAAGCAGAAACAGGTCAGTGTTGTAACTGCTCAAGCCCAGACCTAGATAGCGTATTAAGGGTAAATCTGGATGCCAATCTACTATTACGTGTATTTGTTGTAATATGTAACAAATTGATATCTTTGAACCATGTAACTAAACCTGAACACCACCCCCAACCCTCCATTATTTTTCTACTCAATCCCTTTTCACCACGAGTCATAAGCTGGTCCAGTAGCTGTCTAATGTGAAGTTGCCATTTAGTGCTCTGTTCAAGCGATTGGTTCAAACTTATATGACTTCATTATTTCTAAGGAATTGTGTTCACACCACGATGTATACCAAAAGTTTTTGTAAAAATTGAGTTGGTTTCATTTTGTTGCAGTGCCTGGACGTTTCTATTTCAAGGCCAAATAAAAGCTATTTACAGCCTATTGTGAATCAATTATCTTATATGGCCATGATGAGGAAAATGCACTATCTTTAAAAAAGTCTACCTTTAAATTAAGATTTATGTTTATGCGTAATTTAAGCGTAGTGTCGTAGGATTCTCACAAGGGCCTGTACTGATGGTTAGGGACGAGAGTCACAACTCTGAAAGTGGCAAATTTTGCAAAGTTTATAAGCTAAAACACCCCATTTTACACATACTGGTTATTGGAAGAGACAGCTTGGCATGTGCACATGCAACTCTCCATTCATAAGATTTGCTCTTCAGATCATGCCTGGATTGGGTCTCTGTAGGTCTGAGAGATGGGTGAATCTAACATGTACAGTACAACCAACCTGTTAATGGACAGTCCATGATCATCAGAGTTATACAGTAGCTTCCAGCCTTGAACCTGTGGCAGCCTAGCCTGAAAAGATGCAACGGTCTACACTTCAGTACATCAACAGTCTCATACATTCATATTGTGAAATTATCATTTTCTTTCAAGACGTATCTTCATACAAAAAAACTGCTGTGAGCTAATTTAGCTTTGCTGCACTGCCTATCTTAAATGGTATTGAATGACACTGCAGGCAGCAGTGTACTCTTCTAAGTTCTCCTGACATGCTGACATAAAGTTGTATTCAGCAACCAATATTATCCATTGATACATGGAACCCATTCATACTGGTCATGGCTGTATAAGAGAAACCAAGCTAACCGGAAAATTCTAAATTCAAGAGTCCCCCTGCTCTCTGCTACAGTGATAAAAAGAAGTATCCCTGGTAGAGTAAGAACTTTCAATGAGGGGATGCTAATCTCATGCCTTGGATGTCTTGCATATTGCCACAGATGTTTACTTTGATGTCAGCAGTGTATTTGTCAGGCATGTTATGATAAAGAATGGGCATTATGCCTGAACATGATAATGAATAAGCGCTAGTGATGCTGTATAGCACATACAGCACACAATTATTTCAGAGCGCACTACAATCATTCCCAAGTGAGTACAGTGGAACTTACGTAAGTAGGACAAGTGTAAGAAAGATGTCCTCTGGAAGGGAGTGGTTTCCTGGAGAATGCAATTTTTACTTTCATGCTCAACTACAATATCTGTTTTGCTTTCCTTGCCTATTAACTTGCAAAGTGTATAAGTATGTCTGTGATAGTCATATCTGTCACTTTGCCACTGCGCTATGATCAACACTGCTTGTAAAATGGATCTTAGTGCCCAGTCAAGCCCACTGAGACTTTTGCATACGAGGACAATTCGTTGGAAAAGGTGCAGTCCCACTTACGTGGGTTCTACTGTATTGCCAAATATCTTGGTCAAACGTGACATCGGTCTAATAAGATGTCCTCTCTCAACTCTGATTATCTTAAAATAAAGTTTATTACTAGACGACCATGGTCCCTTTTCAAAGGATGTCCGATGTTACGCTCCAGTATTGTAGGACACAATGCTGTCACAATGCAAGAACTTACCAATTTTCTTAATAACAACATTGAAGTCCACATGGGATCTTTAGTTGCTCCCAACATTCCCCCAGAGGCAGAATCCCCTTGAGCATATGCAGACGCACCATTAGCAGCAGAGGAGGCGTTTGGTCTGGGAGGTTCTTTAGGCTTGGTGTAGATGGCTGGCAAAGTGATGGAAAGCAGCCACAGGATTGCCATGGAAGTACAGTTGTTGCCACTTACCACACCTTCCAGTTGTGGGACTCTGGCCACTTCCTAGATCCAAAAAAATAATTAATAATTTCAGAAAACAGGAGGTTTTAAGTAAATTTTCAAATAAATATTTCTTGTCACACAAACCTCAGTGAGAATCCCCAGGAGCTGAGGATCCCAGAGCTGTGATCTTAATATAACAGACACCAAAACTGCAGCTGTCACCAGTGATCAAGAGGCTACACAGCAAGAAATGAAAACACTGGAGGTTACAGGTTCAAATCCCTCCCGAGGCAGGAAAATAAAAGCGATGAGAAAAAAGAAAAAAAAAAAAGATCAGAAGGCCACTTGGGAGTCATGACTAAATGTGGCCCAGCCATTTAGTGTCAGGAAGTCAAAGGACTGAAACACCTACTAGATGTCCTCGGAAGATCTTTTGTTGCCTCTCTCCCTGAGTGAGAGAGTTCTCCATTTAACACAAAAGGATTGGCGTAATACGCTCTCACTTCTAACATAACATCTTTATCCTGGAATGTTGCTCATCTTGAACCCAAATCCTGAGACCTCCTTTAATGAAAGTATCAAATGAGTATGTACAGTGTGTGAAAGAGCTGTTGTGCAAAGAATGCAGAACATATCCACTGATTTAGATTTAGATATGTGCTTATGTTTGTGCTAGGGTATTATGGCACTTCAGCATGACTACAGTAAAACTGCACCTCTCCAGAAGTAAAAATTTAAATTTCCTTTTACTTTTGCCACAGCACTAGACCTCCTCTTTAAAAACAATTTTAAAACTGTCAAAGGATTTTTAATCATAACTATTTCTATGAAAGGAAGAAAACACCCTGTTACTGCTATCTTACCATTTCCTCTGGTAAAGCAGAGCCTGTAAGAATGTGGGAGACCCAGTTGTGGACAGAGTGGAAGAGATGTGGACATGACTCATTCAACCATTTACTGAAGTCATCATGACTCATCTCTGTCTTGATGCCAAACTGGGGACAAGAAGCAAATACATATCAACAAAGTCATGCAGTCACCCTTGCGACTCAGGTCAGTTGTCATGTCTTGCTTTCATATAAGAATAAAGTCTTCTCCTCTAGCCTTTTCCTGGCCAAGACTGAGCCAGCAGATAAATAACTTTCTGTTACACTCCATAACTGCATCTTCCCAATTAAAGAAGCACTCTATAATAACCAAGACACAGCCAATAGATTTTTGATTTAGAAGAAGGGTAAGGATAGTGTAGCCATGTGTTCTTGCTAGTCTAATATCTATGTGGAAGCACACATTTCATGACTATAGGAAATTGCAATCATTAAACAACCTGACTACATGAGAAAATAATGAACCGACATGTGGAATGGAAAGTCGTCATAAACATAAACTTTTTGTTATCTTTTGTAGTGAAAAAGCACACATGAGGTTGTCTTCAGCATAATATCTATTCAGTCCATCAGCATACTGACAAATTCTGGCTTTCCAGCACTTGTGTAGTGTTGTATGTTTCATCTTTTGACAGATTTTTGTCTCAAAGCTAGTGGATTTTGGTGTAATTCTTAAACCAAAGGATTTCTTTTGAATTTATACAAGGACTATGGATATTAATAACGTTTAAGCTCTCACCAGGCCAGTAACCATAGCACTGAAAATACGGGGATCTCTCTCATCTTCTTGGTAGAGAATCTTTGACACTGACAATGTCAATGCAAATGAGACTTCAAACATCCGCCTAGCATCTGGAAGAGGATAGAGACGTTTTGCCACTTACTGCCATATGTAAATGAATAATCTGTGTAAATTGTAGGCTACTGTGTCCAATTATTTTGAATGTACAAACTTTTTAATACTTCGAATTATTAAATGGTTGAAGGAAGTCACTCATGTACCCAAATCTTTGAGGCTAACTTTTTAAATACAAGGATGAAACTATGCTATAGACAAGGAAACAAATTATTTGAGTTCTCGGACACAGCACTTTATGAAATGAAAAGTATTCATCGGCAGTCACACAAACCCCTGAAATGATATTCCTTGCAAGTAACTTCTGCCAACAAATCTAAAACGCTACCAATTCTGACATCCTTAATTTCTTCAATCGCTCTGATGCAGTTCAGTTTACACAGAGATAGAAGGACACAATGAAACTAAGAAATACAATACATTATGTTATATGGTTATCCACAAATATTGGATTCGAACCCTTGTAACCTGCTGCAATTAAAGATTTGCTCATAAAAATCTGTGGTTTGCTAAAAATGTTAGGGAGAGGAAAAAAAAAAACCTGCCACTACCAGCAATCAGGACTTACTTGCTATGAACTTTACAGACATTATTTCAACTGCAATGTACACAAATAATATGTCACTGTGCAACTGGTACACACAAGCAGTTGTGTGCAAACATGCACATATCAATAAACTGCAGTCAGGCAATTAGGACTTTTCAAAACTTAACTACATGCCAGGAACTTCAAGAAACTAAAGAAAGTGTCTTTATATTGCTTAGATGGGGATCATTTGAGAGGATATATGCAGTATACATGCAGCTCCAAGATGCTGTCTCTAATCTCTTTCCCTAAATCATCATTAGCCAACTGTCTATCTGTGCAATATGGACACAAACACATAAAGAAAAGGTTTTGATGGTCTTACAAACATCAGTTTATGATTGCCATCTGACTCTATTAAAACAATAATGCATCTCTAAATGAATCTCACTTGTATCCATTAAGTGAATAGACAGGTGGGATTAGTTTATTCATAGCTGGAAAAAAGTTTGTTCACAGCTGAAATATTATAAAAACTCTCACTCACAAAAACTAAGAGAGAGAAAAACTTACCTTCTTGAGTTAGACAGTCCTTGCCTTCAGCAAAGAAGTGGAAATAATATTTGACAATAGTCTTTTCATCATGCATTTTAAGAATCTCCTTGCCAGCTTTGATAAACTGTTCACGAGTAATCCTTTCACGATTGGTGGCAGAACTTGCTGTCATCATCTGCAGGTACAACAGCTTGCCAAACTTGTGCAGTGGACCATGAAATGCATTCTAGGAACCACGAAAAGAAGCAGTTTAAGTATGAATTTGTCCGTCAAACAATGATGGAATGTAGATCTTTCTAGTTCTCAGCTATGGTAATTTGAAAAATTCAATGTTAAAATTGTTTCAACTCTGTTGTTTCATGAAGCATCATATCCATTTCTTCAAAACTCTGCCAGATTTTGCTGTCCTTTCGACCTAGGTACATGTGTCTTGATTTTTGTGATTTCTATATTAATTTAACTGAAGAATTTTACTTTGCAATAACTTATATTCAAATTCCCCACTTATCTGATTTTGTCACTAGGTGCAAGAGAGTTAAGAAGGCCAAACGTGACACTACACATTACAAAGGGAGAGACAGGAAAAAAATGACAGAACGCAGAAACTTACAGAACGCCAGGTACACAATTAGACGGATAGTTGGACAGACAAATAAACTGAATAAATAGTGACATCTGATGGATGGACTATGACTGATAAACAGATGGATAGACAGTTGACAGGTTTCGCAGCTGACAAAGATTCTGAATAAGATAAGATAAGATAAGATACTTTATTTATCCCCATGGGGAAATTTTTCTTTGTTACAGTGATGCACACAATTATACATACATTAACAGACAGAGACTCACACACCCTCACACATATTACATGATACATGCGCCGCCCCAGTCACTCACTCTGTCACGCTCTCGTCTCCACCCTTCACTGCTCACACAACTTACACACTACAGTTCACTGTGCACTTTAGAAACACTCTAATGGCCCTAACCTACGGAAAAGAGGAGTCCCGGATTATTCGCACTGAGTGTGGAACGAATGAGTTTCAGTACCTCTCTGTTTTTGAGGAATGTGACAGGAGTCTTCCACTTCTAATGGATGTTTTATATTTGTTAAATAGAGGATGTTCATTTTCTGAGAGGATTTTTGTTACTTTTTTTGTTACTGCTGTGACATAAAGTTGCTCCACCGATGGTAAGTTGTCTCCAATTATTTTTTCCACTTTTTTAACAATACGATTCAGTTTGATCTTATCATTTTGTGTGATGTTACCACCCCAGCAAGTTAGACCAAAAGTAATAATACTCTGGAGTGTTGACCCGTAGAAAAGGCGAATAAGGTCGTTTTGCAAATTGAAAGATTTGAGCTTGCGAATGAAATAGAGACGTTGATTTGCTTTCTTGTAAATTTGTATGTAGACGGTTAAGGACAGATTGACACATAATCTTTGAAATGTGTTCCTCCATCACTCCATTCCAGGCATGGTGCATCTGTGATATACTGTCCTCAAGCTTCTAGGCTTAGAGCTATTCCTATGTACACAAACTGTACATGTATGTTTTTTGTTATTCCTAACACAACTGTAATGCGTACAAGATACACTTATTACAAAAATGTTTTCAAGCAAAGTGAAAATATGTGCACATATATATATATATATAATATGTATTTTTTTTTCTGTATAAGTATGATAGCTGGAGAGTGAGGTAAATAGACAGGTGGACAGTGAATACACAGTTAGTGACACTAGTCAGAAAACTGAAAGGATGGGGACAGGGTTGGGAGAAAGGAGAAGGTCCTACTGGAGAGAGAAAGAGAAACATATAATCTAAAATGCATTATTACATTAGCTATACATGCCTCCACAATACGAAATGCTTGATTCCAAATGAGGGTCTCGAACTCCTCCATAAGAAATATTCATAAAAGAGTTCTCTCACCTCCATCATCTCACCTAGATCATCCTCAAACAATGTTGCACCCCAAACCTCATTTAATTAAATTCTACACTTCAGCATAACCCACATTCCATTCACCACCCTAACCTAATCTTCTTCCCAATAAATCACTTTCATCTGGACACTTACCCATAATTCTAACTCTTAATACTTATATCTTGATCCTTCCCTTAATTCTATCCCTAATTCCATCTAAACCATAGAAGTAAAAGCAAAGCAATCATATAAATTTTGTTATGATACCCTTTTTTAAAAAGGACATAGTTGATGATGGATAGATCCAGCCTTGCAAAGTACAGGAATTACATCTACAATTATTGCAGACATTCTTCCTGAGGAAAGGTTCAACATTCTATTTCTGTTTAGTTGGAAAAGTAATGTTATTTTGAGGCAAATTACTTGAGTAAACCTTCAAGGGTGTTGTGGAATTAAAATGTGCACATTTTTATTTAAAGGACTAGACAGGCTGAAATGAAATTCTGAATTACAAAACAAAAACAGAAAAAAAACAACAATAAAACCTGTACAAATGACACTTAATGGATACAACACAGAATTTCATATATAACGGTAATAATGACAAGGCAGGATGTCACAGGAGCACAGACAGAATTGTTTCTAAATCATGGCCTCGAATAGGCCTACATCATGGCCATGGCCATGGCCATTACACTTTGTCAGAGACCCATGAATAAATGAGATGTAAAACACTGTGTTGTGACACTGTAAACCAATTTCCCCATGGGGTAAATATAAGTCATATTTTCCTGCTTTTTTTTTTTTTCTTCACCATACTGCATGGACATCACTTCTGACTGACACAGCATCAAACGTAATATCAACAGGGGGAGGAAATCTGTGATAGCAGCAGCATTTTTTCATTTCTCACTGAGCACAAGTTAACAAGTTATCAAAGATTCCAAGCAAATCGTTAGTGGGTTATTCAAAGTATTTTCCTATGAAATAAAGAGGGCTTATGAACAGAGATTTTCATTCCGTTTGTGTAAATTGAGATTTTGTGTATGATACTTTGGTGTTGAGTGAAGTCTACTGTAACCATTTCTGACAAGTAAAGTAAAGGGTATGAACTCGTAACTGAAAAATAAAATAAGCGGATGATGGTTGAATTTGAATTTATGACTCTTTTGAAAATTTAGATTGAATGACATGACCTAGAGGGCAGAAACCTTGCTCTCTTTTGATCTGATTTCAGTCATGGAAAGAAACAACAATGAAGTTGTTGATTTTACCTCACTGCAATGTTGTGAGACAAGACCTGAGAGGAAGATGTCTAATGGGGAAGTTATAATCAGTTCATGCACAAGTTGGGACATTTTTCATTCTGTCCATGCAGTTTACATGGTCATTGTCATACTAGTATGCTGCGACCATCTCACCTCAAATGTGACCCTTGACAGCTCACCAGGATGAGAATTACCTCCATCTTCTGTCAGTTCAAGTTTCTATAGAACAAATAACAGGAAAACAGAATAGGCTGAAATTTAAAGGAAATGACATAAATGAAATCTATTCACAATACACAATCAGCAGCGTATGATCTAAATATAATTATGTTTACACATTAGGAGAAACATGGCCTTGCTCTGTCTCCCTCATTATTTCTTTTCGCAAGATAGGATGGGGACAGATTTTTGGTCAATCTGACTTTGATCTGGGACTTAGTCTCAGTCTGTGTAATCTGCAAGGCCAAGATTCTGGGCTACCATGTTGATGTTTGATTGCTGACTGTGATACTTGTTGAACAATCTAGATATGTGAGCAGTGGGTTAAAGTAAGTATATAACTGTTTGTGTTTGTAAAATGATCAGCCATATTTTCTGGACATTCTGTGGAAAACAGTATTCATTATAAGCAAGTGAAAGAATATGTCAGAGGAAGTGACAGTGTGAAGTTGGATTGAAGTGCTATTTAGATCAAGAAACCCTGTTTGCTGGATTGCCTTGAAGCCTGTTTCATGACTAAACGTCATCCCTTTTCAGCATCAATGACCTTGTTGTCATTTGCAAAATATCAGTGACTTTTCCAAAGGAGAACAGTTCATCACCCCAGTGGAACATTATTGTAACTCTAAAATACCAATGAAGCAGCTACCAAGTATGGCAACTTAACATACATCACTAATGGAGTATGAGTTTACCAACCACAGATTTACAACTAAATTTGAAAAAATGCATTATCTTGCTTTCCATGTGCTCCCATCTGGTTACTTATTTTGCAACTGCTAACTGACGATTTTGAGTTTAATAAATTTTAAAGTTTAATCATTTCAGCAAATCAAATCCTATGTAAATGAAATATGGCATCCATCAGCATATGTCTGCTAATCATGCAATACCTTGCTGGCTTCATACCAAACCACAAACTGCGGGGACAAGGAGGTTAAGTAGTCAAATAGCCTAACATGCTCTTTTTAATGTCAGTAATACTGGATGTGAGATACTGGATCAGACTTACTATTAGCATTCTCCAGCATGTTCTACAGTTTTTATTTCACTGTTACACATGATCTTTGGCATAACAGTATGACAAGAAAAACTTCAAATGCCTTTCTTTTCTCTCCCTATTGCGCAAACATCAAAGACAAAACGACTGTGCATCCATGAACTTCTGGGGGCTACAGTCAAGTCATTGCTCTTCACTTTCTAAATCCTGGTCACAGTGAGGCAGCCAGAAATGTGCGGCTGAGAGAAGTATATGACTGTTCCCTTTATCAAACATCCCTTATTATCCGTTTATTAAATTGGACTGTCACCTCATCAGATCAACTCGATTAGGTCAAAAGGGGCAATCAGGTTTAAAAGCAAAATTACTAAAATAGAGTTTAGTCTTGAGGTTACTGTCTATTGAAGGAAGACTACACAGTCCTACAGACCATATTAATTCATACGATAATCTATTATTCCAATAAAACAGTCTTTCAAGCGTCTGTCATAATGATATTTTAACGCCTCTGCTGGCTCCAGACAACCCACAGGGTTACATTATCCAAAGTCCAAATTGTTACACCCATGCACACGTAGCGGCCATAAGTTTATGTCAAATACGTTCTAGCCACATGGCCAAACTGTCTAGCCAGTACTCTGCGGATGGGTGATAGCATGTTGGTATGAATGTTTTAATTCCTCTGTGAGCAGTAATGCCAAACAAAATCATGTTGAGGCAATACAAATGCAGAGTATTCTTTCTGGCTTACACTATTAAACTTTACGTTTGAATTTGGATGACCAGAACCTTAATTAAACGCTGAATAATCCATTGTCAGGTAGAGGTGTCTGTAGCTGCTGGAACGTAAGTGACGCCATCGTTTTTGCCACAAGCCTCTGCTGATTGGGTAAAGGGAATAATTCTGGACGCAAGAGCCGAACCCAGTAACTCTAGCTCTCCTTATTGCATCATATTACATATGCACACGGTAACAGAACAATGCTCTTTCTTCACTAAATTGACTCGGTGGGCATCACAGATAATTTTTAGAAAGAAAAAGTATTGAAAAACGGAAAATTATTTTTGATGTGCGTGTCCTACTTTAAGTCATCAACCCATATATTTTTGTTAAACTTTAGCTCATATGTCAACATACAGCTATGTGAAGCATAGCAAGCTTTAAATGGTGAATTTGTGGACGGTGCTATGTAATGTGGAAAAATTGAAGGATTAATCTTCATGTAAGAAAAGTCAATTGCAAAAGACTGTCACAGCCTGTAACACAAAACTTGGACCCATGAGCATTATATGTTTGACAGAGATTAAAGAATCATGACACCCTCCACACCAGTACAGGCATATCATCAGTCATAGGCAGATTGCTTATTCAGGGATAAGGTTCTGGGCTCTTCTTTTTGTGATTGCTACAACCCAATACACATGCATCACATGTCACTAACAATGTATCATTGGTTAAATAACAGCACCAACGCCTGAGACTGGTATTATTTTCTTGCACTGTCTAATACAGTTTCTTTGTCTCTCCTGAATACTCCCTCAAATGCGATAGGTGATCTGCCTCGGACCATGAAAATATAAAGTAAAGGAAGGGATTTCGAATAATCTCCATATCCCTAACAACAGAAAATACTTGAGGGTGTGCCAGGATCGAACTAAGTTCATTTGAGTAATAATCCAGCGCCAAACTACTGGGCAATTCTAATGATGTCTTCCTAATTTGCAAAATTTCCATTGGTTACTACACACTCTGGTGTTACGATTGTTAAAAAATCAGGATTCTGAACTCATACTTACAAATACAACCCAAACCCTACCCCTAATCCTAATGTCTACTGAGACAGGAGCATCAGTCAAGGCAAGTCCCTAACCCTAATGCCCGTCAAGATAAGTGTTAAGTATTTTTCTGTTTCTATGTTTTTATTTTTTGTGGCCATGTTTTTAAAAGACTAAGCCTATTCTAAAAATGGCATCTTCTCTGAGTGCATCTCTCCAGTTCGACATCTTGGAAGTAGTCATTCAATATGGTGAATGAGCTGATATGTTTTTTTTCTGCAGAATTCTTACAAAAGATGTAAAACTGACACAGTCACTGAACAATACAAAGTGTCGTTATTTACTGTGTTCAAAGTGTGAAGCTCATTTAGAATTCCCCCCCTAAAAAAAAAAATGCAATGTCTGGTTTTTTTTAAGCAATCCCTTGAAAATACTATAAAACACCTGTAAAAGAACGTAAAAGACAATGAAATCAATGGAAATTCCTTCACATAAGGTCCTTGTCTCTGCAACAACAGTCTATAACAATGACAATAGTGTCCTCCAGGCATCAGTTCTGGTGAGGCCTGTGATGTCGTGCAGATGTGTTTTCCCGATAATGTGCCCGCACACAGGTCGCAATATTTGTCTGCATCATTATAGTATGTTTCTTTTCCCTTTTATATCAAAAGTTGTTATTTCATGGATTGCTGGTTTCTTAAGGTAAGAAACTGACTTTTTCAATATTTTTATTTAAAATGGCCATTTTCACTCCTACTTTTTATTATTCTTTTGTTTATCTTTTTTTTTCTTGACTTAACATTTAATACTCCTCTTGAATTTTACACCAGAGCGAGAGAAAGTTCCTTGGAACCTACTAGCGAGGTCAGTATGACAAAAGAAAATTTGGTTCCAGTTTTATTTCAGCAGAGAGCAGTAGCATTTCTTGCTATGCTTTTCTTATCCTTTGCAAATTAAAATTTACACTTAGATCGTGGTCTGCAGCGGTTAATCCATATGAACAGTATAAATATGCTCTCTAAAAAAAAGTCTAATACCCTTTATTTTAATCCTCCTTAGGCCTATTTCACAATCATCCTGTAGTTTACTGCTCACGTAGTTAGGTCACACTGTGATACTCTTAGTTTCATAAATGGAGTAAGAATGGCTGACAAACATGTTTGTTCTGAGCATTCTCACTGGTTGACTATCTGACCTCGTCAGAGGGCGCAAACCTTGATCTGAATAGAATCTGCATAATAATCAAGTGATAGTCTGGGTTATTTTTGGTACAATGGGCACTATGACAGTCCACACTGCCTATCACGACAATACCTTCCACCTAATGGAACAGCCCAAGAAGTGACCCCTGTGCGGTCAAATGATGTAGGCAAACAAAAATGGCCATTATTGCCATATATATGTTCCTTATTTCAATTCATAGATAAATTCCAGATAAATAAATGATCTTCCATGCTGCATTAAAGGTTTGGCACAATTCTGTGCAAATTGTGGTATTTTGCACTGCGTATCCTTACCCACACGACATCCAATACCTGAAGGATTATATCCTGGTGATACTTGTTTCCACCACCCTAAGGGAATGGCCCTAAAATGCTAAGCTTTTGAGAAAAATTTAGCTAAATGAGGCCTGCCTGGTAATGGTTCATCCATTTGTCCAGCTTTTGGCATGGTCTTCATTGGCAACGACCGCCATTTACACTACACTCTGTGATGTCATTTGACCCAGATGAGATTCACTTCTTCTGTTCTTGACCATGGCCCCTATTCCCACACCCCTTATTGCAGGTATGAAGGGCCAGTATATAATGTTTTCATTGTAACGAATAATGGGTGAAAATAAATGATCAGAAGACATGGAAGGAGCGGCATATAGATTTTCATGAAGATAATGAAGGAGAACCGGAAACGAACTTGCCCTATGTGATATATTGACCAAAACAAGCAAAACAAACTGGAACTAAAAACTAAAAACTTACAAATCATCCCTCCCGCAACAAAATCCAATTTTAAACTATTCTTCATCAATCCTAGGGCTGTCCCAATGTCATTGGTTGACACGGGAATGCAAATGTTAAGGTGAACACAGGTGTCACATGCAATCCAGTCAATGTCATCTTCTTAGTAAACATGTGTAAATGATGTTACATAAGTAAATGGAACCACGAAAATAGCGTCGTAACATGCTGCATTACATGTGAAATAAAAATCATTTTGGCAGGAAAGTATAACACGTGTAAATGGTGTTTCGTAAAAAAAAAAAACCGGGATAATCCTGGAATAGCACCGATTTAATTGGTACCATTAATATTCAATATTGATACATAAATTAGATTCCAGTATTCACGCTACCGTCTCTAACCACCACCACGAACCCACTGAGCGTGCAAGAGGAATGCGTGCGCCGACTGACTCACGTCACTTTATCAATCGGATTCAGTGGCACATATAGTCTGCTATTCATTTCGTCAGTGTGCCTGGCGTCTCTGATTCAAGCGTCTATATAATACATCTGGCACAGGACCCGTAATGAGAAATCCACTGTTCTCGCCTTTGTAAAACTCTGTTAGGTTTTCAGGAAGGCGGTCATGTCCCAGGAGTATATATAGGTAGCCCAAGCTTATCTAGTGTCTGTAATATACTAGCGGCACAAGACCGACCTTGATAAAATGTGCTCTTTACGCCTTTGTAAAAACCCAGTGATTTTCAGGCAGTCAGTCCTGTCCCAGGATAGGGAGCCCCGGCTAATCAAGTGTCTGTATTATACTATCGGCACAGGACCAATTAAGATAAATGTGCTCTTTATGCCTTTGTAAAAACTCAGTGATATTCAGGCAGTTGGTCCTACTCCAGGAGTATATATAAGAATGAGACAAAATGAAACGCATGGCCCGAACTCCCTAGCGTCTGAAAAGAGAAAAGGGTTTCCTTTTGGGGATAAATAAAGAAAAAAAATGGGAATGGATATTTTGGGGGAAAAAGTTTAGTATACAGTACTGTATATAAGCCTGAGACTAAATGAAATGCATGGCTTGAACCCCCTAGTGTCTGAGAAGAGAAAAGGGTTTCCTTTCGGGTTTAAAAAAGAAAAAAGGGGCATGGATATTTTGGTGGGTGAAAAGTTTCGGTGAAATATGCACAAAGTTGGCGATTCTGTCCCGAGAGTATTAGCAATAGCAATGAAAATTTTTTTTTCATTATTAGATAATAAAAACTATGTCAGTGTTAAAGCTCTACTAATCTAAGAAAAGTGCTTTTTGAATTTTGAAAATCCATCAATAAATAAAAAAGTTATTTATGCAACTTTGAAGTCAAGATAAAGTTGAATACTTTTAATGAAGAAAATATTCACAAAATATGGACTCGTTTTGGACTCATTTTTGAACAAAAACGTCAATATTTCTGCTAACCCTTGGAATATGAAAATGAAACTAGACATCTTGTAGGGAAATTTTAAGGGGAATCTATTAGTGCAATCAGTAATATTCTAGCACTTTTTGATTTTATGAAAAACTCCAAAACTCTCACAATTATTTTGTGTATAAAATCATCATTTCGATGATTTGCATCCCAAAAAATCAAAATAATTTATTAGGGAATTGTAAAACTAAAACATGCATGAACTAGGCAGTAATAAGGTGGTATATTAATGGGCACCAAATAAACCAAATTCTGAAGAAAATTGTACATGATTTCAGGTCAAAGTTTACCATGATGTTGACAAAAATAGTGTTCATTTCTTTGTCTTTGCTGATGGTAACTTGCCTTCAGAACCAACTTTCTTTTCTCTCTTGTTAAGTGCATAATTTTTCTGCTTGGATGGATAGCTTTCCTCTTCAGTTCCTTGTTGTCCATAATTAAATGTCGAACCTTTACCTTCATTCACTTCATTTCCTTCTTGCATTGTTCTGTAATTGTTTTCTGTCTGTTCTCGTCTCTCAGTTTAATGCGCATGACGTTTCTTTCTTCCCGTTTGTTTACATTTTTTATACTGTAGTGGCCTTTTCTCTGTGTTTGTTTCTCAATTTGACCTTTCAAATTTGCCAATATCCTTTGCAGTGCTCCAATTTTCCGTTCACATTTCACTATCTGATGCTGCAACGTATTGCGCATTTTCTTGGTATCAGTCTCTTCAGCTGGGCTGAAGTTGACGGGAGGGACGAAGGTGTAGGATGAGAAGGATGTTCAGTTTGGGATGTAAAGCGGGGCGTGGGATCACTTGTCCCTGGTGCAGATGTTGTGTGTAGCATTGGAAAGGTAAATGTTTCCCTTCTGTACTGTTCCAATAATTCCCCCCTCAGTTTCTAGATGCTTTTCTTCCAACTCTCAAGATCTTTGAAGTAAGGGCTTTAGGAGGTGGAATGGACACCCCGAGCCAGTTTGAAAGCCACTTAGCTGGAGTTACATCTGGTTGTATCTTAAAAATTTATATGACCACACCATTGGTTAAACTGTTAGTATCAGGATTCCCATACTTTTCAATCACTTCGTTTCGATCCACTGCCAGCTGTTATGGCAAAGAAAAATAAAGAGAGTTTGATCATAATAATCTTAATTTTTAGAGGAATTTGTCATAGTTATATGAAATAATGCCATCTATGTGAAGGTCTACATTAAAAAAATTAGATAAGAAAAATCCCGGTCTTCAATGAAATTGTTGCTGATTTTTAAAACAGTGTAGTGCGAACATGCCTAAAAGAATGACGGCGGATGAGTTTATACAAGTCCCAGCTTGTGGAGGAGAAGGGCTCGTGGTTGGTTCTAATTGAACAAATGATTACTTCTTGTACCCCGAGTCTTTGAAATATTTTAAAGACACTTGCAAATGACAGCCATATTTAAATGTAGTAAATCATAATACCAGTTAATTTCCGAGTTTTCCCAATAGTCTAAAGGCTCGAGGCATCGTTACACGCGAATTTATCACCCGCGTGGCAAAAGAATAAGAAGGCTAGGGAATTCTCTAATGATTGACTTGCCCCGACCGGTTTATTTCGGGCGACCAATGAGGTCGCATTTAGCAGTCACGCGGAGTTTGTTGGTAACCTTTTATTTTTATCCCGGTCTGCTGCGATGTCTGCTAGCTTCATGAGGCCAATTCTAGCATGAGTCCGGTCAAAATTCCAAACTCACATGCAAAAAGTACTGCACCAATAATTGCCAATATCAATAAAATTTCATAAATGGAAAAAAAAGGTTCCTCTCTTACTTACCTTGTGAGCGTGAAATCCACAGCTCCTCAGTTTTTGAAATCCACAACAGAATTTTGGCGATTTCAACCGGTTCCCAAAATAGCGGGATAAAACACGTTTACATGTGGTCAGTTTAACTTATTTTCTGATTGGATGCCAAGTTTCATTCATTCCATTTCATTCATAAACATAAAAAAAAACAGTGTGGCGGGCGTTTAAACATAGCCACCTTGGCGCTATTACGGTCCAAGAATCACCCCCTTTGCGGTGACCCAATTATCAGCCCGAGCGCAGCGCGGTGACAAGCATTGCTAGTATATATAAGAATGCCGGTTAATATGAGAGTCACTGAAATGCAGGTTTCGAACATCACGTTGCCAGCTGTCATGTCCTGGGATATATTACTACAAGATTAACTCCCCATTTACAAATGGGAGCAAGATGATTGAGATCTAGCATCTACATGCCCCATTATCAAATTGAGACAGAGAGACAGCGCATCAGACTAATCAGAGACGATAGAATACCTAGCGCACCGAAAGGCATCAAAGACGAATGTATTAAACTCTATGAAAAAGTTGGACCATGGCGGGAGATTGGACCACCCTATTCCAAAATAATTAAAAGTTAGAAATATAAGAGAAATAGAGTTTTGCCGATTTTACCTGGCTAAAACACGGGCGCAAACGTCCTCAACCCGCCTTCAAAATCTAGTTCTTCTAACATCCACGCCAAGGGAGGAGTGGAGAAAGACAGCCTCCCAAGTCCACACAACATGGCGTTGGTGTTAAAAGTATGACCAGCCTTGCTGATGATTGGCGAATCTGGCGGATTTAAAAGATCTATCGGAGATTGTAATTCGTTGCGATAAATATTCTTTTTTTTTAAAAAAAGGTAAACAAATAAAGAGGACTGATGTATATAGTTACCTTTTGTGTATTTTTCTACAAATTTAGGTGAAAACCGCATGTTTTTGCGTCATGTAGTTCTCAAGAAATCTGTGACACAAATTTGGCAGAAGCATTTTATTAATAATATACAGTCGAGCACGGGAAACTCGAATTTCTCCGGGATCGAAAAAAGTGTTTGAGATTTCCGTAACTCGAGATTCCCGTGACGGCAATATTTTCACAATTACAATGGACTAGAGGGACTGGTAAGGGGAGATAACCACACAACACTAATTTGCTCTGATCTTAAATTAATTAGAATTACCACCCTTCCCTGTTTCCGACGTTCCACATTAAATTATGACAAACTGAATTTGATGAACAGAAGACGAAAATCACCTGATTTCGTCAGAGTAAATCGAACTTCGGTGCGTAAGTGTAATCCTGATGTGTTCGACGTTATTCGAGGAAAAGAAAGAAATTAGGAGCGGCACTATTGCCAGTCTGAGTGCTATAACCTATCGCCGGGCCACGTCACTCTGTGCGCATCGTGTCATGTTCGACGCCCACCCGCCAGGTCGCTCTGCATGCTCAATCACTACACCACCCCCCTCCCGCTGATTCAACAGTGCCACACAAAGCATTGTCTTGATCCCTTGCCCATTACCACGGCACTCCCGCACACCTTTCCCTTATCACTAACACTGGGACGAGCAACGCCAGACAAAGAAAGGCTTTATCGGTCATTTCACCGCTTTGAGATCGGGTAGATGATGATGAAATCGTTCGAGAAATGCATGTTGAGAGTTCGAGAAAATCGTGTTAATAATACATAGAAAATAGAGGCATTTAAAAGGGGCCGATAACAGCGTTCGACATTTCCGTGAATTCGAGATTAGTGTGTTCGAGTTTTCTGTGCTCGACTGTAGATTATATAAGCATGAGACTAAATGAAATGCATGCCCTCTTCCTCCTAGTGTCTGAGAAGAGAAAAGGGTTTCCTTTTGGGGTTAAGTAAAGGAAAAAAAGGGCATGCATATTTTTGGGGGAAAAGTTTTGGCAAAATAGGCGCGAAGTCGGTGGTGCTGTGCCAGTAGTATATATTATATAGTATAATACAGGCATCAGACTGAATGAAATGCATAATGCGAACCTCGCGAAGCGTTTTTATGATTTCCTTTGACTTTGTGCTTAGTTAGATATCAATACCAAATCAGTGCTATTGCAGGAGATTGCCAAAAAAAACATTTGGACACGAATTGGGTAACCCCATACTGCCCACAGTAGCCTAATATCTAGTTAGTAACAGGAACTTGGCCCAAAAAAACTAGCAGACTATACAAAGACTCCTTAGAGGGTGGCGGAATTACAAGCCTGGCGGAAATTGGTGCACTGAGGATACTAATCACAATAACTCATCAGAGTCATTAGAATCATACATAAATAACAAAGGCTTTCTCTAACAACTGCACCGATTTAGTCGAAATATCGATTTATTAGTCCATGACTTGTCCATGACTATATAATAGACTAAATTGTATCATTACAGTCTTCGAAAAAAGCCACACGCCTGAAGCCCGAGGCGTGTAAATCGTCGTTCGGGCGTGTGACGCTAATTATTTGACACGCCTGACTGGCGTGTGAGTCAAAACAAAAACGAGCAAAAAGTGAAGATGATCGATGTCTCCGAATGATCGACATTATTTTGTTTACCAAGCGAGTTCACGTCTTCTATATTGGATCTTGTAATATTAAAGTTCGATGACAGTTTTAGCAAAACAAAAGTCTAGCCTCTAACATATTTCTAATCAGTTGTACGAAACAAAACTACTTGGTTCCATGTTTTTAATACGGTCCATGGAAACCTTTGGAACTCTTTTGCTACGAAAAGCACAGAGCTCTGTAAGTCTGTAAATTTAAACAAATCTGTCGTCTGCACTAGCCCTAGACTAGTCTAGTCTAATCGTAGTTTGTTTTGATCGAAATGAGCTATCTGCGCTATTTTAAGGGCGCAAAGCCCGGAAACTCGGCAAGTTCCACTTCTGGTAGTAGTTCTCAAGCCTCTAGTTCCGGTGCAAAGACCGACTATGAAGAATAGAGGCACAGAAAATTCCAGGAATCTTGGACACAAGGTAGACTAGACCTTGTTGGTTACGGTACAACAGTGTGGAGAATTGCATGTATTGCGACTGGTGTATTGTGGGCAAGGTGGCAGCAAAGAGTGTTTTCATAACAGGTAATAAAAATTTCAAGCTTGAAGCTATCAAGCAACATGAAAACAGCAAGCCACACTTGAATATAGCGGAACGTTTTAAGCCAGTCGAGGGCACAACCAAGACAACTGCTACTAGCACAGCAGCAGACTGTCTTCTCAAACTAAAAAAAGGAGAAGCTGATGGAGGAGAAGATGATGTGGGAGAAGAAATGGAAAGATCGGAAGGCTGGATTGAGGTGATGATTTGTTTTTATAGAAATACCAACAGTGATTAAATTTAAAATACTTTACAGTCCAATTTGAACATGTTTGTCTCTTATTTTCCTTTAATTATGTTTTGGGACTTCGGGCTAGTAAAACCTGATTTGGGCTAGTGACATCTGATGTTTCAGTAGCCCGAAGGGCTAGTGGCTTTCAAAGTTCTTCGTGAAGACTGCATTATCATTGCGGTGCTGTCCTTCGACATTGCCGTAACAATAATAATTAACATGGGCCTTCTCCAACGACAGCACCGATTCCATGACTTGTCTACGACTAAATGAACTGTATCATCGGTGCTGTCCCGTTAGGCGGTTAGACCATAGCTACTAACTGAAACTGGAAGTCAGTGAAAGCTAGACTAGACATCCAGTTCAAGTCTTACCTCAAACAATTTTATCAGGGCGACTGTTTGGAATTTCCGACTTTTTTTCTTACTCATCTGCGGGTGGTCAATATCGGCATCATCACCCTCACTACCGATGTTATGTCCTTCACCACTGCCACTACCAGGGTCTGGAGGAGCTCTCCTGTGGTGTGATAATCCCAACTGCGATGCTTTGTTCCCCATGTCTGCTAGCCTACAGAAAGAGCCTCTCACGTATGCACGTTCCCACCCGACAAGCTATGACGACCAGCATTCAATTTTCAAGTCTCTAGTTCTATTAGTTTCGAGAACCGATTTCAGCCAAGCTCGACATCAAATCCAAGAGTTGGAGATCCACTTTGTTGTTGTGAGCGGCCATTTTGGTCTGACGTAACCGGAACTCGAGTAAAGGCATGCGTAGAGGCCTGAATAACTTGTTTCATGTATTCATCCTCCAGAAAGAAACTCTATAATGACGAAAAATATTAACATTTTCGTGATAGATCCGATGATATAGTTGATTTATTATGCTGCTCGAAATTATTTAATGTCAAATGATTTCTGTAAACGGATTCAATCGTTTTGTTTTCAAAAGTATTTCTTATTGCGTATAAGTTGTCTAATGGGCGTTATTAGGCACTGGATGTGCACCCCGGAAAAGTGATGCCTTATTCTAGAGAACACGAGTATTTTAGGATACCCTATACTGACCCGGTGTGATGATGCCTTGACATAGCTCACAAAAATGCCAAAGTGTGAGCTGTCCACGAAGATAATACCTGCAACATGTGCATGGTCCCTGATCATCGTGTGCACCGCTCTGTACTTCGCATTTGTGTAAGTTCTACAACATACATAGTCATACAATCCTTTTTTTTAATTGAGACACCAGGGCAAGGCTAAGAACTCTTTAATGAACATAGTCTAGATTTAAGTAGCTGTAGAGACAGATGAACATAATGCTGACTTATAGGAAAATAATGCCCAACAAACAAATACCCCATGAAATATTTTTTACATCAAACTGCATCTAAAATACATAGGGTTCTTCAGAACGCTGCTCGCTGAAACAGAGTCCCCCAAGCGATCTATTTTTAGCCGCGCCGTCCGAATCGGCGGCTGACTGTTACCTACATTCATGGGTGAAAGGTCAGATTCGTGCTGCCTTCGATGTTGACTGTTACTACTACTAGTATTACTGATTAGGCTGCTAGGCGTAACCTAGAAATTTGTTCAACCAATGCCTCGGAACAAGCATTGCGCTTAGAGTACTTGCCGCTAGAACATAGGAAATAACATTGTCAAGATCTGGAGAGAGTATTTTTTCTCCTTTTCCCAAAACTTTAGAAATTTCCGAAATACCACTAATTTAAGACCATGCAGTCAAGAACTTTTTGGTAATGGTGCTACGCAGTCAAGAACTTTTTGGTACTGGTGCTAAAATCAGCAAAATTTTACAGAATTTCTGCTAACCAAAAAAAAAAAAGTCTATGATTGATGGTTGCAACAGCTAGTAGTTATTCTGTGCAACGCAGCGCAACATCAGTGAATGAGCAAATGAGTTGGGGAAAACTTCAATAGTTATGTCGGATGTTCTTGCCTAATCTAGACTGTAGACATAGAGAATTATCAAAATAATATATTATATTACCTCTCAGATACGTATACACATTCATCTATCCACAAATCCACAAACATCCCAATACATACACACACACACGTACACTAAAATATATATACACACACACACACGTGTGCCATGCTCAAACACCTGCGCAGTCATGCCCATACGTATTACAATAAAATCCCATATAAAACATGCCCTTGGTGTACTTATTATTGAGGTATACTTGATATACTTGTTAATACGTGCCTCATTAATGAAATGATAGAATGATAATGAGCCATTCACGTGAAATTCAGTCTTAATATCAAGGTAAGTTACACTTATTAAATGAATCAACACTTAATATCGAGGTTCCTCTACATATACACATAAGGAGATAAATCAACTTTTATTTACTCTCAAGGGAATATGTTTTATAATGTCTGTTAGTATCAGTATTACCTATTAATCAGCTGCACGTGGGAGAGGAGGAAGGGAAAGTCAAGATATTAAGTTATTATATCAATAGGTATACCTCTTTACTAGGTATGAAATCATATACGCGATAAGTATAACATAATATACTTTTGTCATGCACCAAGGGGCATTTGATACAAGAACTTTATTTAATGAAATGATAAAACAAAATTTTTAATAACAAGGTAGGTCTGATCATGGATTCCAGCTTCTAATGCTAAGATTACACAGATCTTTCCCTCTTCCCCGAGCGAAGAGGCCGGCATAGTGATACAGATCTATGGATTACACTGATTTCGTGAGGATACCCTACAGAAGAACGGTTTGGTGAAGTAGATTTTGGTCATTAAAACAATTTTAGCGCCAGGAACGTCATTTTCTCCATGCTCCACATAGAGCTGATCACTAGCCTCGGCCAATGTTATGCACGGATATGCACTTTGACTCCCCCAGCCTCGCCAGGTGCCCTCCGACTGATGACGTAGGCGGTTATCGGACTTAGAGCAATCCAAGGTTCACGCGGAAGATCTGAAGAACCCTATTGTACGCCTCCCTCTCTTTCTGGGTATTCCATAACTTGCCACACATAAGAAGTGTGTTCCCAACTAATCCAGACTAGATTTAGTCTAGACTAGATGTTCATGTTGACGGTTGATCTTATAAATACAGATTACTCTAGACTAGTCCAGTTCCCGTCAAGTTTAGACACCATATTTTTCCAAAAGCACCAGTTTCTGTGTTTTTACGTTAAGCCTTACTGGCCAAATGGAAAGTAAAGTTGGATCTAAACTCAAAACAAGTAGGCCATCTTCATGATAGTCAAAGTCATAGTCTTGGGTAAAATGCCATGTTATTCAATATGACGGAAGGATTTCCATATGTAGTAACTCCTACAACTATGGTCAGTACCTTAATTCCGTACTAATATAACCCTAACCCTAACAACCCTAACATTAATGCCCATCGCGACAGGAGCATCAGTTGAAGCGAACGTGGCCTTCTCTAACGACAGCACCGATTCCATGACTTGTCTACGACTAAATGAACTGTATCATCGGTGCTGTCGTTAGAGATAGCCACGAACGTAACTCCTTATCGCTAGTTACCACATATGGAAATGCTCCCAAGATGACCATTATTTCTGAAATAATAGGACAAAATGACAACATCTATGCAGCCAAGTCGCTTCAATACTCATTCAGTTGATTAATACAATGGCCACAGGCCCTTTTATAATAAGAAACAGCCATGAATGTTATTGTTAATCGATTATCTCTTTTGTAGAGTCACTTTCAAGAACATGCCCATGGCTATGATTACATAAAAGTCCTTGTTTTCCTCGCTCACTTGCTCAGCATGACATCACAGAAGTATAGCTACACATGGCTTGCTTTATTTACTCTTGGCTCGTAGTGGAAGTCCCCAAGAAATGTTTGTAATCAACCTGCTGTGTGTGTGCTGCAGGTTTTTATAGTAAAATCTTGCCTCCATCTGTATTTTTTGAGAGAGTCTAGTCTACCCAGTTAAATTACACACTGCTGACATTATTGTGTTGTGGAATCCACACCCCTCTCCCCTCATCTCTTCCCCTCAAGGTCTCAAACCCTCTTTCAAGCAGAACAACAAACGGTGCTAGTTTCACACACTATGTCAACACATTTGTGCACTTTCACTCAACTGTTATGAACAGGGTTAGTGGGGGGG